>OY757928.1:21023308-21258308 GCA_963585895.1 Sepioteuthis lessoniana | reverse complement strand
ATGCATACATATGATACGTTAAAATGATCAAATTAAATATTTTGGCAACGAATCCTCCAACCATAATCAATCTCAAGTATTACCAGAATAGTTCAAATACTATTTGGATTGATATTAATCTTTAACTCATTGAAGACAGTAGAAGAGATAAACTGAAAGGTTTTGCCAACATCAAAGCAACATAAATAATGAATTTAATCGTCCGATTACATTTTTGTTTGTTCTTGACAATTCACAAAATTAGAGAATTCTTAAAAGTTGATTATTTCGTTGAACAAATATGAAATGTATTTTGTCTCATTTTATTTAGTATTATCTTTGATTCTTTAATGATACCTTGGTTCATTCGGAACTGAGACCATTTTAACACGAATATCGATTCAATGAAATATTGAATCGGCATTTTAACACCCCTTATCGTCTAATATATAAAATACATTTAACAAATTAGTTTAAAACTTCTTTAAAATGCTTCCTCTGTCTTGAGTATATGTAAGCTTTCGTCTTCAGGATTGTTCAACCATCTTCATCTTTTTATCTAATTTTTGAAAAACTATTTTTCATATAAAAACTTTCTGACGATAACCTACGGTCGAAATTAAATGGAAACAAAAAATATATAACACAAAAGAAATATTCCTATTTTCTTCAACTTTGTTCCTCTTTATATATATATATATATATATATATATAAGTTGAGGGCGATCGGAAGACTCCCTTTTCAATAGCTACTACACCGAGGTATAGGGTAGGGCTCTACTCTTTTCATCTTACGCTTGATCCGTACCTTATAATGCTAAGTGTTAAGGAGGCATCAAGTGCCATTTTTTAGTTTTTTGTATGACTCGACCTGGATTGAACCCGGGTCTTCTAGACCATAGAGGAACACGACTCAATATGCCAATGAGTGACATCCTCCTTATAATCATTATTAAGTCTTGATGCCAGCACGGATTTCCTCTCTCTCTCTCTCTCTCTCTCACACACACACACACACACACACATACACACATACTCCATCTGTCCCTATCATCCATTACTCACGGAAGGTCCTCCAAACTGCATTCAGTTTCTACAAGAGCTGATATATGATCTTGCTAGTTGGCCAACACTGGTGCGTCCATGTAAAGGGGTCAGTTGAAGAACACCATCCTTTATTTTCAAGCAGTGAACCACGTGTCTTGGACACTTGGATACTTTCTGAGATTGGACGTAATTGGTCACAGAGATGCTGTTTTGTGAGACTTTGGTTTCAGAATTCCTAAAGACAGTAAGTACCATTCTTTCATAGTTCCCAACAAACTTTTTTTCATCTTTTTTTAGAATTTTTGTGGTATATCTGAGCAGTAGTATCGACACAGCCACGCCTTGGAAGAAATTCTGTTTCATTTTATCAGCGAGATCAGATTTCCATATAAGCAATAACTTGTTAATAGTACTCCACGTATTCGCGAGGCAGATGTTGACATCACTTTCAGAAGATTAGATATTGCTGCCGAGGTATGCATTCTTGTCTACTAATTCTAGTGGTCTGCCACTAAAAGTGGAGATGTCTACTTTTCGTTTAAAACACATGAAATCTGTTTTATTTGCGTTCACATGGACACCAATGCTCCCTGTTGCTTGCTTCAAACTATGCCGTAGGGATTCAGATTGGGCATGTGTATTTGCGAGAGGTACTATATCACAGGCGTAGCCTGCATCAGTAATAGTTTCTGCCAAATACAATCTCCTTTTCTTTTCTTCAATTGCTATTCGAAGGGCGTATTCGTGAGATATCGTAAACCTACATGGCAAAACTCCAACGACAATGTCAAAATAGTCGGTATCTACATAAGATGTGTGAAACACAATTTTTATTTCAATGCTTGACCATCATTATAGTTGTAACAGTTTCTTTGGAGAAACAAGGAGTAGCGCCCACCCCTATACTTTGGTGTAGTAGCTATCGAAAAGGGAGCCTTCGGTTCACCCTAGACCACGGTCACCAACTTATGTATTACATCTTTCCTCTGTTTATGGAATAAAATCTTTTGAAGAAATCTACGATCAAAAGTTTCCCGGAGATTTTCTGTATATACTCCTTCGATGATTCGGCTGTTAGTGAAAACCTATGACGTTGTGGATCGATTATGCCCAAAGACGTTCCCATTTTCCCCAAGAATTATCTTGACTTCTCGTTGATTACAAGTGCAGAGCATAATAATCCCTGGCAGATTTTGGAGTAAGGGTTATGCTTCTCTAGTTCTTAGTGATTCTGAGGCCGACTCTCTTAAGGAGCCGGTGGATACAGCCTTTTGTTGATTTCTCTATTATGATTTCTCTATAGATTGTATTTGATTATCGTAGAAATATGTCCTCAAGTTTTCTTGTTTTTCATAATTCAGTAGGTATTTCGTCATTGCTTGCAGCTTTTCTGTTTTTCAATTTTTTTCAGGACAGAGACAAGATCTTCAGCTTTAAACTGGCCTAGTTTGTCGTCTAGTTGGCTATTAAAAAAGTTTTGTAGATATATCAGTCATTTATAAGTATTTTTGACACTTCATTAGTCTTTTTTATGGGCTGGTAGCTTTTAGTCTTCTACATAAGTTCTTTTTCCTTCCGCTCACTTCTTTTTTTGTCAGCAATGCTGATTTTTATCGTTTATTTTCTGAATTTCTTGACTCATTCGACCTTGAATGTATTCTAGTTATTCTATTTGAAATGTGTTAGTCGTCCCTAGGGTTACTTAAGTTTCTGTGCATCAGTTTGGCGTTTGTTGTGTTTTATTTTCAATTGAGTAATGGCGATTTCTTCATGCTATCTCTAATTGCCGTTGACTGCCACGGACCTCAACGTTCGAGTCTTAGCTTAGGTGAAATACCATCGGACGTCGCTTCTTCATTGGTGGTGACAAATATTTCATATTTTTCATTCAGAGTATGTGTTTCAGAGGTCTGTTATAGCTATCGTACATTAATTTTTAGCATTATTATCGGTGGATGAGGACCAGTCACATGGTGAAGATTTTACTGTTTGTATGTTATTTCTGTATAGACCCTGGTAATTATTTGCCAAGACTATTCTGTGATCGGGAGATTCTCCTTCAAAGTGGAGTATGCTTCACTGTTCAAGGTGCTATCTATACACTCCTTTTTAATAAATATATAATTCTCCTATGCTTTTGAATTATTTAGGTGAGGGTAGATCTATAGTTTTCCCTCCCATTTAAAAAAAAAAAAAAAATTCGCATGCAAACCTTTTCTCCAGTGAAAAAATCAGCTAGATATTAATCCTTTCTGTTTTGGGGAATTCTGTTAGCAGAATTTATTATTTCCGTCATTGCCTGTATGAGTATTCATGTTTCCAATGATGATTAAAAAGTTGTATTTGGGAATGCGTCAAATAAGGAAAGATAACTCGTTATAGATTATTCCGTTCCTTTTATCACTAGCATTTGTCTGTCTGATGCAAAAAAACTACGCTTGTGCTGTGGTTGTCATTAAATGAAGCACGCATTACTCTCCTTTGGAATCTCCCTACATTATTAAGTGATTTTAAAGCAGAAGAACGCAGAAACATTCGTACACGTTTTTGACTGCATTGCTAGAGGTTTTCTCAGCAAATCCTGAGAATATCAATCGATTTCCAGTAATGGTATTTTTTAGTTCACTATGGTAGCATCTCTGTTCTGGTATTCATATGATGTCTATATTATGCTTAGCTGCAGGCTCTCTCAGTTCAGGTAACTGGTTTACTGTTGACACCTTAATTTTTTAAATGTATTACCTTACTAAACTATTTTTAGACCAGGTTTCGTGGGTTAGAATAATTACAATTTTTGATTAACTTATTTGGTTTTTTTTATCATTGCGAATGTTTATATAACGTTGAGCAATGCCCGTGAAATACCTGGAGAATAAACTATGATCCCATAGAAGTCGGTTGCAGATGTTTCGTGGATCAGTCGTTGCGCAAAGCACTCGCAAAGATAGGAGAATTGGGCGCAGCGAGATCAAGGGCGCTGAAAGAGATCGAAGCAAAAGCGTTAAATGCTTCTAATTAAGTGTAAATCTGGTCACATTTTTTAAAATTTTGTTTGCTTTTTATTTTTGTATAATGTTAAATATTTACAGTAAAAGAATTAAATGAGATAGCGAAATACATATGGTTTTTATCTACATTCGAGAGATTTGATACTTTAGACATTCTGCTTGAGTATGAAGTTTGGAGTTTTTAGCGTTTGTACTTTTATTACTTATTTAAATGTTTCTTCTTCTTCTTCTTCTTCTTCTTCTTCTTCTTCTTCTTCTTCTTCTTCTTCTTCTTTAATTTACTAAGCTTTTTGCTTAGATGGGGCACCGAGTCGTGACAATTGGACACTCAGTGAAACTCAAACTCACTCATGATGTGCTAGTCTATTGCTAACCATTATACCACCATCGGTACCATTTTTATTTTATTTTCTCCATACAAATCCAACATTTTTAACGCATTCATTTAATGTAAAGAGTGGCTAATCTATTGGTTTTATTTTTGGTGATGTGATCTGGATTTTAGTTTTCTTTGAGTTTCGCAAGACGAAATTTAAGACTTTGTTATCAATGCTTTTTGTCGAATATCGTAAGGGGAAAAAGATTTGTGAATTTAGAAGTGAAAGTATAAGATTTTAACTTAATATTAGTCAAAAGAAGCCTTTTTATATTATTCAATATTCGTTGATTGGTTTTATTTCTTACTATAGCAGATGGGCTTTTAACTTTGAATTCTGTCTGTTATATTCATTCTTCGGGGTTTCATTTTTTGAGTTGCTGTTGAGCATTGAGCTATATTGAAAATATAAACAATAAATTATGTCCAGCCTCTAGGAGGAGTTTAAAGTATTGAAAACGCGGGAATGGCCACAGTATATTGTATTGAATGACCCTAAAGTAGCATCAGTAGGGATACAGACAAGGTCAGGGAGAAAATGGAGTACGGAAGGAGAATTACGAGCAGCAGAAGAGAGGCTTAGGCATAAAGTGCTACTATGAACCGTGGCTATAGGAAAAGCGGGATTGGGGTTTTTTCCTAGCCTCAAGATTAGTAAGACCAAGGGCAAAGAAAAGCGTAAACTCATTCAGGAGGAGGTTCACACGGGAGCAGAAGAAGCACGCTATTGCAAAATGGTTAGCCAAAGTCAGAGGGTGCTTGGACAAAATGGAAGGGTGTCGAAAAAAAGAAAATTACCTGGCAGCAGTTATGGTGATCGAACTTCAGCGAGGTTCGGTTCATGATTCAGTCAGTGTATGATATCTTGCCGATCCCATCCAACTTACAGATATGGGGAAAGAGTGAGACTCCTGGTTGCCAACTGTGTTCAAGGAGAGGTTCTTTACAGCACATCCTTAGTAGTTGTCCTAAGGCGTTGGGGGACGGTCGTTACCGTTAACGATACAACCTAGTCATCAGAGCTATCGCTAGTGAAGTAACCGACGCTATAAGTGGCAGTGAATACCAACCACGCACGAAAATACATCGGATTATCTTCGTTAAAAAGGGAGCACGAGTGGTAAAACAGAACAGAGTAAGGTCAAGTATGTTTTCTTCCGCAGATGATTGGCAGTTGGTAGTATCTGGAGACACAGCTGAGGTTCCCCAGGCATATTGCAGAAACATCACTTCGTCCGGATCTGGTATTATACTCTGACAGCACGAAGCAGTGTATAATTTCGGAGTTGACTGTGTCATGGGGGGGCGCACATGATGATAGCGAATGATAGGAAAAGATCCAAATGCCAGGAGTTGGTTGAGCAATGCCTGTGCAAGACCTGGAGAATAAACTATGATCCCATAGAAGTCGGTTGTAGAGGATTCGTGGATCAGTCGTTGCGCAAAGCACTCGCAAAGATAGGAATATTGGGCGCAGCGAGATCAAGGGCGCTGAAAGAGATCGAAGGAAAAGCGTTAAATGCTTCTATATGGATATGGCTTAAGAGATTGGAGCCGTGGGAAGGAGGAAAAAATCCCTGAAAACACACATGCAGGCAAGAAATCATCATTGCCTGGCTATGAAGTGTTGCTTTGGATATATGTATGTATATAAATAGGATTTTTTTTTTTAACGCGGCTTTTTGGCCACGTTTATTTGTCGGAAATAATATATTTTTTTAGTCGCAGCATATTTAACCACGCTTTGAATAAAGGTTTATTAGGTGAAGACGTAGCATTTTATTTAACGTTTTTAGGCGCATATAAGATTTATTTTAGACGTTTAAGTTTTTTATTTATTTATTTATTTTTGTTGAGGAGGGTGTAAAATGAATAGTTGCGTGCATGTGTGTGAGTTTATATGTGAGTTTAAATAAGTACGGATTATTTGATGTGTATATATGTAGATAGATGTGAGAGGACGGGTGTGTGTATATGTATAATATATTTTTTAATAGCTTTTAGTGGAATAAGGAAATAGAAGCATAATGTAAAAAGCAGGGATTAGTAGGATAGAAAAATAACATAGCCAGATATCCGGATATGTGTGAAATGGATAGAGAATGTTCATAACACATATATACATAGAACATAGGAATCCCGAAACACGAAAAACACTTACGGCTTCTTAGTTCAGGTACGAAACCTTTTATTACCTTTGAGTTAAAGGTTTCGACATAAGGAAGAGAGATGCACAATCTTTCTACGATGATTTTTCATTATCCCCCCCCCCCATCTCGTGCGGCGCCCGTAGCGCGCAAATTCGTCTGGCCTCAGCGAGCTCCGAAAGTTGACCCTTACCGTTCGGAGTCTAGTTCTCAGCTCAGCTCAACTGACTTTTTCAAAATCCCCCAAATCCTCCGCGCGCTTCCATTGCGTGACGTCACCCGCACCCTCTATCCCCGTTTCCCACCTGGGCTATTGTGACATCTCTGAGTGACACGTCCGTTCCGCCCGCGTGTGTGAACACCTGCGTTAATGTTGCACCTAAGTAACCCAGGCACTGAGCCGAAAGGTTCTCAGCCTAACTAAACCCAAAGGCATAAAACAAAATCCCTCGGCCATTAGATTACAGAAACAGTGTTTTTAAGACTTTGCAATTTTACTCACGTTTTTAGGCAAAAACTAATTTAGACGTAGATTTTTTTACTTAAATTTCAATAATATTTAATTTTTTATTAGGGGGAGGTTGTTAGATTAGTCGCGTGAAGGTATGTGAGTTGATATATGAGCGCAAATAAGTACGAATTATACGGTATATTTATTTAAATAGGTGTGAGAGGACGGTATGTATATATGTAGTGTACTTTTAGGAAGAAAAGCGATGTTAATTGAAAATAAGAAATAAAAAATCTATTGTAAATAGCAGAGAATGGAAGGGCAGAAGAAATTTTTTTTTCTCTCAAAATGAAGGAGTACATACCGAGAGGCGAGGCCGTGAGAAAGGAAAAAACTGGAAGAATCTAACTTCGTAATTTACACAAAGAATATGGTAGTTGAGACTTCTCATTGGCTGATACTTGCTGGGAAAGCTCGGGATTTTTTGAAGTTTTTCGAGTTTTTTCGTTCAGACGGGTAACACGTCGCTTACAGGGTGGCGACCAAGAATTCCAGATCCTGGTCGGGGTTGCTACTTGAGCTAATTTGATGTACAAGAACCCGAAATTGGTGATGAGAGTAGTGCATCACTGATGACCATCCTGTGGTATGCATTCTATAGATGTATCACAAGACCACGTTGTTGTTTGTAAAATTACATTTTGAACATTAGATTTTTTATAAAATAAACACATAAGAATAGTAAAGCCCTTACAAAGAAATAGAAGAATATTTCGACACATTCATGACCTATTGGCTACATACATACATACATACATACATATATCACAATTTTGCCGGGTATTTTGGTCAGCGTATCGAAAAATCAAAAATAAACATTAAAGTAAAAATATAGACCGCAGAAAATTTTGTGTGAAACAACAAATTCATTTTTTGATATATTCGGATACTTTTTGGACGCGCCTCGTAAATGTGTATGTACTCTTCTTAATTTCCTGTCCTTTTCATATTAACTCAAAATAATATGTTAGTTCTGTAGCCGAAATCAAAAACCACGTACTCTGTTGCATAATAGTTTTCTCCTAACCTGAACAACGGATGAACTGACGAAAGAAAATCAAAAGCAAATTATTAGTGATGACACAACAAGACATTCACCATTGTGATGGTGTCAATAGATTTGCGACGAGGAGAAAAGGAAGATTACAACTTAACTTTACTGAAGACTGTATCGACTCTGTTATAAACAGACTTTCTTAACATTACAGGGTAAAATGCCAACAAACATGGCAATCAAAACTATTGTAAGAAACTGGACGGAAAGACAATTTTGGAAGAGAAAATGCACAACAATTGTCTGAAATATAAGCCGGTGACGAACTAAGAATAAAAAGAGAAAAACATGCATTAAAAAATAATGGAATGATCGGGTAGAGGACATTTAAACAGGGAGCTTTAATTCCTGTTTACAGTGGTACAGAACAAATGTATTATTCGACAAACCAGCAATTCCGTTCTAATTTTAGAATTAAATGACATGAAAGGTGCTTTTATCATTAAGGGGTAACAATACGCATAGGGATACTTAACACATGTACCCAGTTATGGCTAACAGAATCAGAACAGACGACACCTGTGGATTTAATAAAGGACGTACTTCAAAGTTCCGTGAAAGTTCCCGAGTTCGACAAACACCTGAAGAAGGCCGGAGGACATATCGGCTGAAACGTTGTGAAATAATTATAAAGGTGGAGCCAATAGTCCAAAAACCCTTAAGGATAAAAATCATCAAGCTTCGTCTCAGAAAATTAGACAACTAATGAAAGGTGTTTGTTTTAAAGTCTCTTTAGTAAAACTCCCTGTCTGCGCGGCCGAGAATAAGACAGTTGAATCCCCTGCATAGGACTAAAACCATAACAAATTAGCCCAAATTGAATTAAGTAATGAGCCTTTGCTTTTAGAGGTTTCAGTTTGATTTGGTTTGGTTTGGTTTTATGGCATATCAACGATTGTAGGTTATTTAATGCCAAATGCATTTTATGCAAATAAACAATTCTATTTCAAACAATTCAGTTTAGCTTAAGTGCAGTTTTTGTATACACATTGTTAAACCTAAAAGCAGCTCTATTTCAAACAATTCAGTTTAGCATCAGTACAATGTTTAGTACTATTTAACCCATAGATAAGACCCTATTAGGTGCTACCACTCCGGGCCATAAAGAACCTGGGAGTGATAGCAATGAAGGGCAACTATGCATTCCCCAAAGCTCCAGTATTAGTGAATCCTCATCATCAGATTTTTTAGTGACATAATCCGGACACTCGTTGGGAGGTCTTACCCCTCGGCAGAGAAACAGTCGGTGTATTCTACAATCCCTGCCGACTGAGCTCAGAGCTTTTGGGAATATGAAGACATGTCTTAATTGCTTTTACTCCTAGGTTCACTCTTTACAAAAGATACAACCAACACATTCCAAGCCCTATGAACAGCGAGATATGTTTTAGTTAAGGTAAAATTTCTTGTTTAATTATCAAACCTGTACTCCTTTAAAGCCTTTTAACAAATTCAGCTATCAATGTGTTTTCCTCTCCTTTTTATCACTTGATGCGTTGTTTCAGCTTTGAGGCTTTCTATTCAATGAGATAAGCAAGATGATCCAGTAAACATCCACATAAATTTAATATACGAAAGATAGAAAATTAATTAGTGTGTTGAATGTACGGAAAGTGTCGACTACTCTAAAAGCAACTACTAGATAAACAATGTTATCATTAAGTAAAAACGACAGTTTTATTTTCCTTTTTCCAGCCCAAAAGACCACCTTTTGTTTGTGTCTGATTGGCATGCTTGTTTTCTTGGACATTTTTCAAGATTGTAAGGTCTGAATCTCTTACAAACTATAGCCTTAAAGGTAAACCAAGGTTACTGTCTATTAAGATCAATTCCAGACTAGAAATATCTATTTCCTTGTGTTTAATGTTTAATGTTTTCATGATTGATTGGAAGGTGAGTTTTACAGCGTGCCTCAGGTTGTTTAATGGTTAACATGCTTTACTAGCAAATCATTACTGATGAGTTCAAATACGTTTAGCCTTGTTAATCTAGGCTTAGTAAATAACTGCTTTGTACGATGTTCAAAACGTATGATGTCCAGTTTTATTTGGGATAAAAATTTAACTTCACAATCATTTTAAACATTTTCTCAAACATATCTATTTTACATGTGAACTGGACTCCAACAGGTACGAACCCAGCTAATCAACCTGATTCCCTGATTGATTGATTTTAACGACATTTCAAAGAGACTTGTATTATTTCATACTTTGTGGTTAGGGAATGCCATTCCTTGTGCGTTCATTTTTAGTATAGTCGTTTCTGAAAAAAAAAATTTTAGCAAACGGTCCGTTTTAAATAAAATTTAAAAAAGAAAAGATCAAATTGACCCATAGATTGAACCATGACTGATAAAAACACAGTGAGCCTGAGTGGACCTGGAAGTAATGACAATATATGGGTGCTCCACAATCTTCAGACCTTAACAAATAGAGCCTCCCCATCAAATGCAGTTCCGTATAATATCTAAGACGTCCCTCTTTTTCGGGGCGTAGGGTCACTCCTTTGCAATGGACATAGCGTATTCAAATCTCTACCTACTGGGTGCAGTGGGGACCTGAAGTTAATGGCAAAAATACGTGACTCTTCACTCCCCAGTGTTTCGGAACTGGAGACTCACCATTGGATACAGTATATTGTTATACCCATGCAAATATTGATTTATATACGTTATCATATGTATAAAATATCTGAAGCGATTTTTTAATACACGTTAGTACAGCAAACAAGGCTGGTTTTACCGAGATTTTGTTTACAGCAATAGCGTTAAAATGATCAAAGTCAGCGAATAAACTAATTTCCAGTTTAAATTAGGACTTAATTATATTATGTATGTATCAATACGCACAAGAATCGTTATGCTTTCTCCAATAAATATAACAATCAAATGCTGATTACAAAGTCGACTCCTTATACATTCATGGTAAATTGATTATTACATAAATTCTATTGGCTCGATGCGAATCTATATCAGGTTTTATTGAAGGTGGGTTCAAGTGAGTACGTCTAAAAGAGTTTTACACTTTAGACTGGCTCTCTTGGCTGGAGCTGTAGATTGTACCAACCGCAACTCTATATAAAGATAAAATGCACCCCCTACGTGTATCCTGGATATGATTCTAAACCATTTGATGGAATGGTACTAGTTCTGGAGGTTTAAGGAATGCGTTGTACCGCTCTATAGACACCATGACCCGAAAAGGTAGCACCTTTTAAGGTCAAAGTAAACGGTTAGATTAATCATTATATCTGAAATCATTTAACTGTAGAAAGATTGATATCGACCTAGATAATCAATTTGAGGTAACAAAACCCATCTGTGTAAAAATGAATGAATAATGTAGACTAGAATTAGAGTGAGATAGCTGTGTGGTGGCAGGAAGATGTAATGAGAGGACGAGTTAATGAAATGACACCGCCGGCTTATGAGTATACATATTTGCATGCACACACACGTGCTATGCAAATATAACCATACAACACATACATAGAAGAAATATAAACAGCGTTCATCTGGAATGCAGGTGAGTAACCAAGTGGATACTACAACGTACCAACCACCAACGCTCCAGTCTGATCACAACTAACACAGCCAGCCACCGCCAACCCAACAATAGTAATACTTAAAACTTTTCAACTATGCGCAAACACTAAATAGCAATGCTTGAAAGAATTTAACTGTGTGCAAAAAAAAAGTAAAATTTCATCGACAAATTTTGCCTACAAATCATATATACTTATACGTTGTCACAATATATATGGGATCCGTTTGACTGCTAATAACACTACTAATAATAATGTTGTGTTTTATTTTTTGTTTCAGATTTGAAAGAGTATGCAGTATCAACTATTAAGCCTCGATCACAATGCCTTAGATAGGAGAGGAAATATTCTGCCTCGCTACTTATTTAGAGGAAAATCATTCAAAACTGTCTCAAAATAGATATAACGTATTTATATGATAATGATTTATTTTTTAGACAAGAAACACACGAATGAATGCCTATCCTGGATGCTGCTAAGTTAAAAAAAACATTGACTTGATGTGTCTAGCTCAAAGAATGCATTTTTACAGAACATGTTCCTAGCCATGTCAGCTGGTGCTGTAGAATATATCGACTGTATCTCGACAGAGGGGTAAAGTAAAGTTGTCGACCGTAGTCGAGGGCAACCAGAAGGCTCTCATTTCCATAGCTACTGCACAGAAGTGTAGGATAAGGGACTACTCCTTTCCCGTACCTTATATTGCTGAGTGTTAAGCAAGTAGGTATCAAGTATCATTTTTAAAGACTTTGCTATGACGCTGCCTGGGATTGAACCCAGATCTCCAGGACCATTGGCGAACACTCTACTCACTAGATCTTGTCCTGGATATAACATGAAACACTCTGGAGAGTTTCTGCTATGGCTGGATCTTTGGGGAATTCAGAGTTCCCCTTTATTGCAACCGCTCCCAGTTCCATTCTGGTTTGGAATTGTAGCATTGGGTAGAGTCCTGTATATGGGTCAAATAGAACTAAACTCCGTACTTGTGCAAGGCTGAGTTGTTTGAGGTGAAACTGTTGTTGAGCTGCGTACTTATGCTGAACGAAATCGTTTGAATTAGAAGTGTTGTTTTTTTTTACTTTGAAACTCTACTTACGCTAAACTGAATTGTTTGAGTAAACTGAATAGCTTGAAATAGAAATGTTTTTGACAATTAAACTGTCTACTCAAGCTAAACGGATTTTTTTGAAATTGAACTGATTATTTGTATAAAAAGGGATTTGGCGTTGAATAATCGACAAAGTTTTATATGTCATAAAACTCAACCAACCAACCAACCAACCAGTAGGGCGTGTTGCAAATGACTACAGTTGTGCTTGTCTCAGAAATAATTAATATTAATGGGTAGCATCTATTTTGAGACACCATGTAAGATAAGCTTATGTGTAAACATACTTTGCCATTTCATGACCTACAACTGTTGATATGGTATGAAACACAACCAACCAACCATGACTTTCGACCAAATACCATCAACTATATCTCCAGATATAACACTATATGTTTCTTTTGCCTCTGGTTGAACATATTCGTATGTGGTATTTCGGGGATACAACTTTTTTTTTAACTGGCAAAAAGCATATTAAAATTGATGGATTGGTTTTATTAAGTCAATGAAAGACATTTTTATTTGTCTATAAATTTGTCACCACTCCCCAGAGAGATGAAGCGGTTTATTTTAGCCTTGAGATATACGGCTTTGCTGTCACTGTCTTCGTAACGATATGACCGAACCTTTTCATTAATACAAGATGTCTCAATATACATGGGACCGATGTGACTGCTAATAACTATACAAATGTATATATACTTATTTAGAGACAAAATCATTGAAAATTGTATCAAAATAGATTCGACTAATTAATATGATAATGATTTATTACTGAGACAAGAAACTCAAAAAAAGATTGAGAGTCTTGGAAGTTGATAAAACAATTTAAAAAAACATTGGTGTGATGTCTCTTAATCAAAGAGTGCATTCTTTTTGGCTGAGCATATTCCAAATGACCGCTATTGCGCTTGTCTTAATAATAAATCAATATATTAGATTGGCAGCATCTATTTTGTGGAACTATGTACACAAGTCTCGGACTTGACTCACTCTATCCCATAAAAATTTGATGACAATAAAGGGGCATTCCCCAAAGGCCCTGCACTGCAGGAACCTCACCATCAGATTGTGTAGTGTAATATCCGGGACACCCGTTAGGTGGGGTCTTACCCTACTGCAGAGGTGTAGTCAGTGTATTCTACAGCCCCAGCCGACTGGGCAATTCACAGAGTTAAATGTCAAATAGTTTTATTTCAGATAAATCAGTTCAGGGTATGTAAACAGTTTAGACGTCAAAACAGTTCTATTTTGAGCAATTCAGTTCAGCACTAGTACGCAGTTCCAATGTCAAAACAGTTCTATTTTAAACAATTCAGTTTAGCATAAATATGCAGTTTAAATGCAAAAATCAGTATAGTGAAAGAAGCACGATTTAGTTGTATTTCACCCATAGATTGGACCCTTATCACTCCGGGCCAGAGTGGACCTAGTATCGATAGCAATGCAGGGGTACTCCGCATTCCCCAAAGCTATGTAACATGAAAAAGTTAATTCAATATTAATTTGCTCACAGTTAAATGGTTATTCATATATCATTTGTGTATGAATAACCTGTTGGTAATTTCTATCTTTTAATAAATTAGAACTTATATATTTGCATACAAGTATTGCGATTGTTTCTACACAGATGGTTTCAATTAGTACGATCTAATACAAATATATCTTTTGAATATTAATTATTTGTTTGTGAAGTAGTTACAAGTATTACTACTTAACACTAAATATTTTTGACCCAGTCTGCTGGGGCTGCAGAATACACCGATTGCATCTCTGCAGAAGCGTAGGACTCCCTGTGAGGCTACAGTAATGCTGGAGCTTTTGGGAATGTATAGTACATCTTTACTGCCATTACTCCCGGGTCCACTCTGGCCCGGAGTGATAGCACCTGATAGGGTTCTATCTATGGGTTAAATAAAAGTAAACAGTCAACTTATTCTAAACTGAATTGTTTGAAATAGAACTGTTTTTATATTTAACTCAGTGTAAACAAAAAAACTCTACTTATGCTCAACTGAATTGTTTGAAATAGAATTGTTTTTTAACATGAAAACTACGAACTTCTGCTGAAATGAATTGTTCTAAATAGAACTGTTTGTGTGTGTAAAAACGAATTTGGCATTAAATAACCTACAATGTTTGATATGCCATAAAACCAAACCCAACCAAACAAAACCTAACTATTTTATACAACCCTATTAATTTATTTTCGCATAATTGCGATGTAATACCAATTATTTTATTTGGCATACAGGTAAACGGTTTCAAGTATACCACATAATTTTTTTTCATTTGCACGCAGTTAAATCTTTTCAAATATTGCTATGTATCATTAACAATTCAATTTAATATCAACCATTTGTGTACATGTCGTTAAATTGTCAAAGAGTTAAATTTCCAACAATTCGATTTAACATAAGTATTTTATTTTCACACAGTTTAAAGGGCCAAACTGTTCTATTTGAGACATAGAGTGGACACGTGTTTCTCGTTTGATCGCTGTATGAATTGTTGCGACCAGAAATAACTTTTCGTATTGTAACATAGCCAGATATCCGGATATGTGAAAAACGTTTATAGAATTTTCTTAACACGCGTTAACACCTGCGCTCAAGTTTTCACCTAACTAACCCATGTGCTGAGCAGTAAGGTTCTAAGCCTAACTAAACCCAAAGGCATAAAACGAAATCCCTCGGCCATTATATCACAGACACTATCAGTTGCTGCCACATCGGGTCATTTTTTTTTGTTTTGTTTTTTCATATTTATCAATTAATTGGGACATAACAAACTATATATGTTCATTCTTTCTCAGGGTTAGTTATGTTCCCAGTAAATGAGCAAGGGTTATGTAGACAACTTAAAGGAAACCTAATTCCAATAGTCATCTTAATCTGGAGGCTGTAAACTGATTGCTTGCTTGAGGGTTCATTTTATACTCAGTGTTTTTTATTTGCATATTGTTTGTATATTCATCATCACCAAGCAGTGCACTTAACCCACAGTTATTGGCCATCGTTCCGGGAAAGTCCTCTTAACACCACCCTCTGTCCGCACAAAGATTATGTATGTAAATTCTTGTTGGTCAGCCAACACTCTTGCATCTATTTGTCGGAATTCATAAGAAAACCTCATTTATGAATTCGTCTTTAATTCTCCAGCAATGCCCGGTTGTACATCATAATGAGCATATTCTTTGCAAATACTAAATTAACGCTAATTTTTTCGAGACTCCATCTAAAATTATACAACAAGGATTGCACTTAGGCAAGTGAAAGTTACCACATATATTTTTTAATCTTTTTTTTTAAATAGAGGAATTATGAATGGAACTACCACGACCAGAAAAATCCAGTAAGCACTTCGCGCAACATACGGAATCACTGGAAAGCAGTTTATACCTTATTAGTTACCTCAGGAATGTATACCGTGATCTCTACCCCTGGAGATTGAACCAGTGACCACAGAATTCAGACCCGAAACTCTACCACTGAGCTACAGGTCCTAATCGCGCAAAAGGGTGGCCAAATTAACTAGTCACGTTAAATGAATTGCCAGTTAACCCGATGTATCTTGTAGTTACATCCGTACTCTTACAGAGGACTTGGTCACCTCCAGAGCTACGTCTTCCCAAGAGAAACATCTGCTTAATCATAACTTCATGGATTTTCTGGTCATGGTAATTTCATTTATGATATGTTAGTAAACGAAAAATTGTGCAGATGAAATAAATAAATAAATGAATACATAAATAAATAAAAAATTGAAACATCGGAAGCACAATGATAAAATATGATTTAATTTACCTTGTCACATTATTTTCATTATTTTCACAAGCTTATTTAATATATATACTCGGATAAATATCGCATTTTCACGTGCGTACATTTGCTACGTGTTGGCTAGCAGGAATTATCAGAAAGTGTACGCATGGTGAAGTGACGTAATCTTGGGTATTTCGTTCGATATAACAAGACGTAGGTATTCATGGCTTCTCTAAGATGCAGCGTATCAAAATCTGTCTTATTATATATCCTATCTGAATGGCTTTCATATCAATGAATTCCTCAAAGTCGTGTCGGTGAAAAGTGGTTAAAAGTCTCTTGGCTGGCAGGAGACCTAGTATCGATTGATTTGCAAACAATTGCCCGCTTTATCGACTGACAAACGTAAATCTATTTCTGAAGCATGTGTTTATGTCTACATTTTCACACAACAGATAGCATTTTCGTCTCAGAGATATTTGCTGGAATGCTTTGTTCGATCCTTATGACAACTCATTTGTGTATATTATGTACGAAAATAAGTTATGTCCAATAAACAGGGTGGCATCAAAAAGTTTTTGAACGTTACTCAAATGAGCTAGCTAACGAAGCTAGATATAACTTCCTGACCACCGACATCATTATGAAGTTAGAACGATAAATCGAAATACTGAAGAACAACAGGTTCACTTATAGCAAAATGCGTGTCTTCTTTGACTTTCAGTTGAAAAGCGCTGCAGTACCAGCCTTAAGAAAACTTTAAAAGTTAGAGGAGAACATCAAGGTCTGGTGTCGTTTGGTACCAAGACAAATTTAAACACTATTGACAAGAGTTATAGAGGTGACTTCTGATTGGAAATTGATTGATTGGTTGAGAGACTGATTTAACGGCATGTCAACCCAATAAGGTAAAATTTGGGTTTAGCTGTCTGTATCATTTACTCAGCAAACAGAGAAACACTCAGAACATAGAGCAAATAATCATTTTGAACATTCAAGAAAAAACCTCAGTGCGGAGGAAACACTTTTGCATTAAAATTTTATTTAAGAATTAAAGGTACATTTGCATTTATAGTTTACAGATCCTGTAAAATTACTTACGTTAAGCAATTTATTATTCAATTAATTCATTTGATATCCAATTAATTTAACTTTAATTACAAGAAGTGCATCAACTAAAAAGTTGATTGATTTTTCATTTGATTGGTTGACTGAGATAAATTGTATATATTCTATCTAGTGTTGATTTCTGCCTAGAGGTTAAGGAATTGTATTCATTGTACGTTTACATTTGTATTTTTGTGTGTGTAGTTAATCCTTAAGGTTTTTATTTCTTTTTTGAATATAGATATATGATATTAAGTATTCCTATATTATACAAATAATTTGGACTAAGTTGTATGATTTCAAGTATTCATATTCAAAACAAGTAATTCATACAAAACTTTAGACTTTCAAGTAATTTTCTGTTTAATAATAAACATGTTTTGCACATAACTGTCATGAGGTTTTACATAACTAAAAATCATATTAAAGTAAAGTTGGCGACCATAGTCGAGGGTAACCCGAAGGTTCCCTTTTCGATAGCTACAACACCAAGGTGTAGGGGAGGGCGCTACTCCTTCCCTGGATTGCTCCACTTTACCCTTGATCCGTACCTTATAATGCTGAGTGTTAAGCAAGGAGGCATCAAGTACCATTTTTTGAGTCTTTGGTATGACTCGAGCTGGGATTGAACCCTGGTCTCCCGGCCATTGGCGAACACTCAAACCGCTAGGCCAATGTCCGGTGCTAAAAATCATATTAATCCTTAGTAAACAATAATCATCACCATGATGCCAGCACGAATATCCCTGCCCCTCTTCCGCCACCCTTCTGTATCGTCCGTTGCTTCCAACAGGTCCTCAAGGTCACATCCCGTATCAGTACAAAACTGTTGTATGTATATTCTAGCTGCTCGTTCATGTGAAGGTGTCCACAGGAGTACGTCACTTATGAGTTCGCCCCTACTTCTCCAGCAGTGTCCCGCATATCTGGTTAGTCTTACTTGGGCAGTTGGATGGTACGTGGCCGTAGACTTGCTGCTTTGTGGAGTGCTGCCTCCAGGTCTTGTTCAATATTGTTCGCAGCGTTCTTGTTTAGTTGCCGTCAAGCTTTTTCTCCATCCGTTTAGTTAGAGTCCATGTAGCACATCCATACAGTAGTATCGACATGACCACTGCTTGGAAAAAAAACTGTGTTTCGTTTTATCAGTCAGGTCTGACTTCCGTATGTTCGATATCCTATCGATAGAAGTCCATGCCTTTGCTAGTTGCGCGTTGATCCCTGTCTCGGCTGATGAGACACTGCTTCCTTGGTAGGTGAACTTGTCTCTTAGTTTCACAGAACTACCGTTTAGTATGGAGATGTCGCCTATTTGATTAAAGTCATGTGTGCATTGACATAAAGGCCTATGCCTGCAGCTGCTCGTTCCAACAAGTGACCATTCTTAATACAAATAATCTACACTTATATAGAATCAAGTATTCTTATTTAATATTTATAATTAAATGAAACTAAAAGACACATCGGTTTCACTTTATCCGTTTCTATCTCTCCAGGTTAGAGTGGACCTTTAAGTAATCATCTCCAGTTGTAGAGATTCCCTTTCAAATACAGTTTGGAGTAATATCATAAACACTCCATTT
This sequence comes from Sepioteuthis lessoniana, assembly GCA_963585895.1. Taxonomy (NCBI): domain Eukaryota; kingdom Metazoa; phylum Mollusca; class Cephalopoda; order Myopsida; family Loliginidae; genus Sepioteuthis; species Sepioteuthis lessoniana. The sequence goes on along the minus strand of OY757928.1, from coordinate 21,239,081 downwards.
TGTGGGGTTCTACCCCTCTATAACTGATACAGTCAACGCATTCTAAGCTCATCTGGCAGTATCATTGTTGTATATCCATAATACAACAATATATATAAATATATATATATATATATATATATATATATATATATATATATATGCAAATATTAGCAGAAACATAATCAAGCATAATGGCGAACTTCAATGAACGAACGAACACATTTCTTTATAAAAATATACCTCTCACACTTTATTCGAAAAGGTTGATGTTGGTTGTGTGTGAGAGGCGAGTTGGAGACGGAGACAGACTGCCCCAAATTGACCCCAAGTGCCTCTGACCATAGCAGCACTTCTTTCTCATCTTGGCAGGGCTGCTCTACCGTGGGTCACTGAGGGCCCAAGCCCTCCGTCTACAAGCTGTTCTCGCACTGGCATCTTGTCCCCAACTCGAACTGTGACTGGAACTGACTGACTCAAGCCATCTGTGGCCCCTGGTTATATGATTGACATCCACCTGCTTCTTGTGGGCGTACGCATCTGCACTGAATTCAACCACGTCCACAGGTCAAGTTGATATTCCGATATCTTCGACCGGATCCACCTGTTTCGCTGTTCTTCTGTTTATTTACACAGGTGCATCTCTTTATTGACGGTTCAGTCGAGGGTGAATATGTTAAATCATTATAATTTTGTTTTTTTTTTATTTTTGTTTTTTTTTGTTAGGGAGGGCATTTTCTCTGCTTTTCTTATAGTATACCGTATACAGAAATATCAGTTGTCTGAATTATTATTATGATTTTCATCGTTCAGCGTTTTCGGAAAATTATCTTCATTTTTATTGTTATATTCAAAACGTTTCGGACAATATGTCCTTTGGCCTTTTTCAGGTGTTTGTCGACCTCAGGAGCCGACACGGAACTTGGAAGCAGGTCTTTTATTTAATCCATGGGGTCATTTGTTTTGATTCTGTTAACCATAGGCGGTTTTAAGTGCTAAGTCTGGAGATTGCAGGTTCAATCCTGACTGCAGGTGAGTAACAATACCGGAATTCTTAGTACTTATACCTAGTTATGTTTAAAGGAATCGAAACAAGTGACTCCAGCGGATTAAATAAAGAACGTGCTTCGATGTTCCGTGCAGGCTACCGAGTTCTACAAATAACCGAAAAAGGCTGGAGAAAATATCGGCCGAAACAATGTGAATATAACAATAAAGATGAAAACAATAGTACGAAAACCCTGATCGATAAAAATATAGCGAAATAGGTTTATAAAATAATTTCTTCACCTTCGTATATCAGGATTAGAATGTTACACACTTTTAAATACTATCAGACAAATAGTCCTGTTTTTTTAGGGAGGTGAAGGTTTGTTAAATTGCTTTATAGTTTTAGTTATAACTTTTAATCAATTCTTTTTAAGGAAAATTTAAGTTTTCTGTGTTTCTGTCCTCTTATAAATATATGTTGGGATCCTTTAATTGGAATCATTTTGAGATGAGGCTTCTTAATCTGAGAATTTATTTTATTTTTTTTTAAATTTTATTGCGGACTTTTTGTCCTCTTCTTGGTAGTTTTTGTGTTGTTTCTTCTTTCACTACGTTTCGGCCAAATTTCACCTCTGGCCTTCTTCAGGTGGTTAACCGTGACCTTCGGGGCCCGTGGCGCAGCGGATAGAGGCGTTGAGTCTCTACGGTTCCAGGTGAGCATTGTCAGAAGATAGCGGTTTCAAATCCTACCCAAGCCGGCCAGAGGTTTACTTGGTCCAAAACGTGGTGCGATTGACAACAACTATGGAAGGCAGTAATTACTGGGGATACGATTATAAGACTCAGCATTCCCATCCGAGGTCGCAGTTAATCTCCTGAAGGTATACTATTTTATAATGACTTAATATATAAAAGATGCAAGATTTTATATTTTAAGTTGATATTTTTTATTTAATTTACTGAATAAATGTCATAAATTTTTAAGATGTTTTAAGTTTTTGCCGTATTTCTCTATCCCAGTAATAGCACATATATACCCAACCACCCAACCACACACACGAACATGCACACTCTGTTATATATATATATATATATATCGAGTAAAATATCGTTAAAATATCGATTTTCATACACAAGCAAGTGCTAATGCTGTAGCATTCTTTAAATATAAGAATATTCAAATGTAAACAACCTTAAAATACACACCTCTTGATGATAGCTTCAGGCGGAACCCAGCTGGTATTAATAGATGTATAAAATCTATTTACCTGTGTTAATGTGTATGTTTTTCCGTCACTATATATATATATATATATATATATATATATATATATATATATATATATATATATATATATATAAGTGAGTGTGCGTTTGTGTGGATGTGTGGAGGAAAATTGAAAAACAAAGTAATTGAAGTGAAGAATTTAATATTTCACTTTGGATTACGTTGTTTTTCAATTTTTCCTACATTGTCGGATTCTTTTCTATTATTTACTCACACACACACGCACACACACACACACACATATATATATATATATATATATATATATATATTGTTCAATTCATAGATAGATGGATATATATATATATATATATATATATATATATATATTCATGCACACAAGGGGTTTGTAAGCTCCCTTGAGTATATCTGTGTGTATGAGGTAATGCCTTTTATTTATTTTTATATAAACTACAGCAGCTGTTACTCTAACAGTGAAAATTTCGAAAAGCAGCGTCAGTCAAGAGGAGTAAATGAACATTAATACCTCTTGAGAAGTAATGGATTTAAAAACAAACAAAAAACAATATCGGTGATAACATATCATCAACTGACAAATTGATATAAGACATGTTTTAATGCGATATCAGACAGATATTCCAATATCATTTCCTGACATGTGATAATCTGTAGATGAACATTTTTGCGTTTGAAGAGGATATGAAAAATTCAAAATCTCGATTCTCGCAAAATTTGCCATATCAACGGCTGCATTAGAACAACAGAGAAAACACTACTGTTTCAGAAAAAATGGGAAATAGACTTGCAAATTTAGGAAAATAAAACTGTGTAATATTGTAAGAGAATGGTTTTGTAGTGTGAATTGATAGTTTATTTTAATCATCTCAGCAGGCAGAAAGGAGACGAGCTGATAAAACTTCAGATCTCGTTCCGTATGTTGGGTATAAAAAGAATATCAATATATACTTGATCTCGCATCGATGATTGAAAACAACTATAAACCAATAGTTGCGGAAATCACCCGAATCTTGCAGCTATCTAAGGGATCGAGAGGCCTGGTCAAGAGATGCCGTTCAAGTAAAGCGAAAGTTCGGTTTCTGTGGTTTGTGAATCCCAATAAAAATAAGGTAAGTTCTTCAATCACCCTTCTTTGGTGTCTGGGGTACGAGAAAGAAAGTGTTTTCGCGTTCTGAGAGTGAGCGAAAATTTCAAAAATAGGAAAGTGTCAGCTATAAACCAACATAGGTTCCTACAATCGAGTTAAATGAGATGTATTTCCTTTCTCTCGTTTGACTACTAGCAATCACCAACGTAGCATTCGTCGGGGACTATGCAACTACAGTCAAAAAGTCTGCGTTCTAATAATCAAAGACGGTTAAGCTACATCTGGAATAATTCAGACAGTTTAAGACATATTAAAGACAAAGAGGTAATATTAAGGGGTGAATGTAAAATACTTATTTCATGTATTCATTTTAAGGAACCGGTAACATTCGCGTTTTAACTCTACAACACCCTCGACGAAACACGAAAACTAAATATCAAAAGTTCTCTTTTTGCAGAAAGCATTGATTATTCAACACAAAAGAAGTTACCTAACCAACCTTCCACAGCGCTTGCACGGGAAACAAGTTTTTTCCATGTAAAGTCCCTGCAGAACGCAAGACTCTTGCTAAAATGGTTTCGTTTCGTCGGCATTTCTGTTTAGAGGGTCAGCAAAGCCGAGTAATAAACCCATCTCTTACCTTTTTAGACGAAGTTTGGTTTCTACCGGTATATGAAACTACGTTGAAAATGATTATTATTTTCTTGGTATTAGTTTTTACTATTGAAGTTTTTGGAAAAGTGAAATACCAACTAATCAGAGTCAATTATAGCTGTTAGCATGAAGCTTTATTACATCTTGGGACTTGGTCATGTACCTGGTCAACTATGACTATCCGTCAAGCCCTGCTCATCCCTTTAGGTTTCGTAAGTATTGTTTATTTGGTTCCACATCAGGCAAAAATATGACACAGGGCTGATTAATGTTGAGTGGAACAGAAGTGATTTATTTCGGACGAGGGTAAAAAGTTTGGTTAAATGCCCTCAGTATTCCTCTTCAGGTATGCCTCAGGTAGCAAGTAATAAACCAGGTCCTTATCTCTTTCAGACGAGATGCTACCTAGCTGTAATTAATTCTCACTCACCCGGCACAAACACAACATAAGTATTTTAACTTTGCTTGGTCCCGCTGTTCAAGTTCTACATGTCAAGCCTCTACAATTAGTATTCCAGACCGTGACTGCAGTAATGTTAAATAGTTAGAGACTCCTGTTGATTTTTACTGGTTTCCCTGCGAGGTTTACACGTCCACCAGGGGACGGTGGAAAAGAAAGGAACATATATGAAAAAATAGAAAATAATTGGAAAGACAAAAGTAGATTCCAGAAATACAGGTCATCAGAGCAGCAGGTACCCAAGTTAAAAAAAAGAAAGAAATGTATCATGAAAAATTGTTTGTTTTTTTTTTTGGCTCTGATTGGCTGAAGGAGACTCAAGCGGAAAAGCCGTTAAAAACGAGCGTAGGATAGAAAAATGGAAGAGTCAGTTGGATACGTGACGCGACAATGTAAAGACCACAGCTGAACATCAGCCACGACGATATGATGATGGCTGAACCTTACATTCCTTATTTTGATGTGAGCTGTGAAAAGAGATCTCACACTGGCTGCGAAGCCATGAAGATGAAAACAGCAAGCAAACACGTGTTACAACTAAAACAGAAAACGAGAAAGATAATTCAAGATCTGTGTCTTTTTTCTTTCTTCTCGCGACGTTTTATTTCTCTCTGTCTAGCTAAAGAGGTTGACTCAGTTTATCATCTATTTCTCTCTTCTCGACGACAACTCAAATGTATCGTGGCGAATAAACCTTGGTATTAGCGAACCAAGACGGTGTTTTTGTGGGTTCGTAACTTCATTTTTTCATCATGTTGGAGTTTATCACGAGGTCCGACTGCCATTTACGACGTACTGCTACACGGAGAGACCCGTTAGAACCGTAGCGGTACAAATGTCTATGTAGTGTCGTAGAGCTGCAAAGTGTATACTGAGAACCCTAGTTTTTCAAGTATCTATGTGGTGAAGTAATAGTACAAACGACCATTTGAACACTGGAGTGTTACAACAGCCCATTGCTGTGTAACGGTATATATTTCATCAATAGAAAGCGATGTAAATATACGCATGGGTAAAGCTAGGAATGATATTGAAAAGTCTTCGATCATATGTAAATGCAGTTTCTCTGAAGAAATAAAACGATAAATCTACCAAGCTGTAGCCCTGGTATTACAAGTGTATGGTCACATTCTCTGAACTAATGAAGCGCTTGAACAAAAAGCTTGGTGGAGACTAAACAAGGATGCTGTAAGCCGTTTTGAAAAAAAATCCTGAAAGCAGCTGAAAAACAACATATTTCAGTCTCACAAAGCATCCAAGTAAGAAGAACAAAACATGGTTGTCAGTTCTGGAGAAGGATGAAGGAACTCATAAGTGACATCCACAGAGGACAGTCCAGTGTTTACTGAGCAGCAAAAACTTACATTCATCAACCCTGTAGGGATACTGAATGCAGTCCCGAGGATATGCCGAGAATGATAACTGATAGTGACAGATGCTTTGAGAGAGAGAGAGAGAGAAAGAGAGAGAGATAGTTATGATGATGATGATGATGATGATGATGGTAGACTCCCGTCATAGGTCTGAAAGTGCGACCCCCAAATAAATATATTATACAGCTCAGGATATTTTCGACACACTATTCAGTTTGTACATCGTCAGGATATACATATTTGAAATTCCGTTCTTGAATGTCTCGATCCTTTTTAAATATACACATTTTTCTTTACACTTTTATATTCTAGCAGATGACGTTGACATTCATATTTGTCATAAAACCAAGTTTATGAAACTATCTTCTCGGTAGAAAAGAAACTGAGGTGGGTTAACATGCCATTAAAATAAATCAACCAATAAAATGTATAAGAAAATGAAATCTTTTATGAAATGAAACCTATTGCCAATCAAATGAACAACGGACATAAAAAAAACATTCTTAAGGCCTACATTCATTTCAAAGAAGATGACTGTGCTATTTATAAAAAAGAAGAACAAATAATGTAAATAATTTAAATGAATGCGTATGTAAAAAAGGTCGCTTATTCTGCTACCTATTAAAGAAAACCTTTTGGCCTCCAATTATCTTCAGCTGATCATTATATAATTGCTATCGTGACACTTCGTACTGTGCTCTTCATTTGAAAGGTATACGTTAAGTAGGAAAGGAATTTACCTTTAAATTAGCTTTGTCTGCTTGGTTTCTTTAGGTATATATAATCAGGGAATGCTATATATATATATATAATGATTTGTGAATAGAGTGTTTGCCAGTGACCGAGGAGGCCAGGATTCCATTTTAGGTCTTGTCATACCAAAGACTCAAAAATGGTACTTAATACCTCCATGCTAAATACTCAGCATTATGAGAATGAAGTGGAGCAATCCATGGAAAGGAGTAGCACCCTCTCCTACACCTCGGCGTAATAACGATTAAAAAGTGAGCCTTCAGGTCGCTGTCTTCTACAGTCGTCAAATTTACTTTACTTCATATATATAATTTGCTTTGGTTTGTTTTCTTTTTTAAAGACACGTCAACGTTTTGTGTCTTATCTAATACCACCTATCCTTTTAAAAGAATTGGGATAGTATTTAATTTATAGCTGAGGAAATAAGGGCTACATTTTCTCCGTGATAAAAAGGTAATTTCAAACAAACCTGAATTCTGTGATCTTCTTAAGACTGAAGCCATCAAAAACAGATACAATAAAAAATAAACCTACATTACAAACACATCAACTAAAAACTGCCGCTAAAGAATTACACGATCACCCCAACATCACCATAAAAAGCAGATAAAACAAACATTTTCGTAGAACTCAATAAAACAGATTAGCATTCATAACTACAAAATATTTTCGATGACCATACAAAATTCAAAAAATTAAACAAGAATCCCACCAACCAACTATAATCAAAAATTAATAATCTAATCACTGCTAATAATCCCGAACTTAATAGCACAAAACTACACAAAATAATTGGTAATTATAAACCCAGCTATCTTTTCGAGACCATTAAAATACATAAACTTAATCATCTTCTGCTCCCTATTATATCACAAATACCTACACCGATTTATGAACTCACAAAAACAGTAAAACAGCTTATTTCACCATACTTCCTAGCAAATATAACATAACATCTACACATGAATTAATTCAAGTTCTTCATCCAATTAAACCCAATAATGGTATATTAGCCCCCCATCCCTGGATGTAGAAAATCTATTCACTAATGTACTTGTTAATGAAACAGTTAATATCATCATAAATAATATTTATATTAACCCATCTCTCCCTTCTCTTAAAATGAACCCTAATATACTCCGGTAACTACACCTAACATGTACTACTGAAGATCCATTTCATGACCATCTTGATATTATTTACCTTCAGACAGATGAGGTATCTATGGGGCGTGTCTATCCTGGGCCCGATCTTCAGTAATTTCTACGTGTCCGACCTCGAAAATGGAATTTTTAATAGCATAAAAAAACTGCATTATACCAAAGATTTGTTGATGACATGCTTATTATTGCTAATAATATTAAGGAAATCAACATACTACAAGAAACCTTCCAAAAGAATTCAGTTCTTTACTTAACTCATGAACTAAACAAAAACAATAAAATCTCCTTTTTAGTTGTTGTCATTGATACAAAAAACAATAATAACTTCATTACCTCTCCTTACAAAAAATCCTGAAATAATAACTCCTGTACCTTCAACTTTACAAGTGAATGTCTCTTCAGATATAAAACAAAGCAATTATTAATAACCTGATATCCCATGCCAAACTGATCTCCAAAACAATATTTTATGAAGAGATAGAAAACATAAAACAGGCTCTCATCAACAATGGGTTTCCTAACTATATTGTTGATGAACAAATTAAACGTATGATCAAAAATGTTAACCAAAAAAATAAACAGTGTACTACTTCATCCAGTCAACAAACATATCAATCTTTTTTATCGTAACCAAATGCACTACAATTATAAATCCGATGAAAAAATAATGAAAACATTGATTCACAAGAACATACTCCCCACTGATCCTAATAAAAAATAATAATAAGTTTAAAACCTCGAATTTGGTCATTACAAATAACTCCTCTCCCTCGATTGGGGTGTTGCAAAAAATCAACGTTATATATAAATTTAACTGTCCCCTAGGAGATTGTATCTCTGAAAATAATAATATATATGTTGGTTTAACCTCAACTACCCTGTCGAGGAGACTTACAATGCACCTTTCTGACACAAGTTCAATAGCTCAGCATTACAAAAAAAAACATCCATGCCCAACAACACAACTACGAAAAATTCTCACCGACAACACAACAATACTCGAACATCAAAATAATAAACAAAAACTTCAGATTCTCGAAATATTAGAAACCTGCAACCAGCACTTAATAGAATTAATTTTCAAACCAGTGCTAATGTACTTAAATGTCTTCAGCTACTGGCACTATTTACAGAATTACATTTAAAAGCAAACGCCATAATTTTCAACGGCAAAGACGTCCTTACACAGATAGAAAACATAAAATAGGCTCTCATCAATAATGGATTTCCTAACTATATTGTTGATGAACAAATTACACGAATGATTAAAAATTTTAACCAACGAAATAAACACTGAACTACTCCACTCAATCAACAAACATATATCAAACTTTTTTACCGTAAACAAATGCACTACAATTATAAATCAGACGAAAAAATATAAAAAAATATGGATTCATAGAAACATACTCCCCACTGATCCTAATAGAAAAATAAAACTTATTATATATCATAATCAATTTAAAACTTGATTTTCTTTCATCATATAACGTGTGAAAGCACGTGCGATACCCTAGCCTCATCAGCTGCCAACCAGGGTGATAACACAGCTACCGAAACTGTGTTTTCACACGTTGTATGATGAAAAAAAAATCAATTTAAAACTTCAAACTTAGTCATTAAAAATAATTGCTCTTCTCTCTCGATTGGAGTTTTGCAAAAAATCAACGTTATATATCAATCTAAATGTCCTTTAGGAGATTTGAAAAAATCATATATATGTTGGTTTAGCTCAGCTCCCCTATCGAAAAGACTTACAATGTGCCTTTCTGATACAAGTTCCATAGCACAGCATTTAAAAAAACATTCATGCCCAACAACAGAATTACGGAAAATTCTCACCGAAAACACAACATTATTTGAACATCAAAATAACAAGCAAAAACTACAGATTCTCGAGGCACTACATATTAGGAACATACAACCCAAACTTTACGGAATTAATTTTCAAACCAGTGCTAATGTACTTAAATGTCTTTAGCTACTGACTCTATTTATGGAAAGAAATTTAAAAGTAAGCGCTACACACTGCAACCTAGTAACGTACATACAAAATTTACATCACTTTTGTAATAGATTCTTTCCTGATGATGGCCCAAAGTCGGGCAGAAAGTACTTGGGAAATAAATAATTATGGAAGATACATCAACCAATTACCGCCGAATATTATAAAATCAATACGGTAATATGAAAGGATCAACCAAAATATATGTAGACAAAAAATGTCTATTATGTTCAAAGAAATATATATATATATATATATATATATGTCATCGACAGACAGACTGTTTCGTTATATCACAACTCATCACAGTGGAAAGAAATTCAAGAAGTTTCTAGTTGGGATCGTAGCCAAGCTGACTTTACGCCAGAGATATCGACACTCTCAGCAAGCATAGCAATTTTACGTATATATATATTTTTTTATTTACATATACGCTTTACGGCTACCAGGATGCTCATTTCATAAGAAAAGCGTTGCATTACGCGTGACCAGAATAATTAGCAAACAATTAGACATTAAACTTGGACCGTTCACACAAGAAGAACTCGACTCGGTTCTCAGAAAAATTAAAAATAGGAAAGCTGCAGGACTGGACGAAATTCCCCCGGAAGTATGGAAGACCAGACAATTCGACGACATACTGCTCCGACACTGCAACGCAGTATACAATCAAAATCCGATAGATAGATGGATGAAAGGATGCATACTCCCCTTTCCTAAAAAGGGGGACCTCGGATTAGCCAAAAACTACCGAGGCATAACACTTACATCCATAGCAGCCAAAATCTACAATGCCCTACAACGAAACCGCATAGAACCCGAAATCGACAACATACTTAGAAAAAACCAAACTGGCTTCCGAAGAAATAGATCCACGACCTCACAAATATTAACCATCCGCAGAATCCTTGAAGGTGTACGGGCAAAGAACCTACGAGCGACATTAATATTTGTCGACTTTACCAAGGCTTTCGACTCCATTCACAGAGGAAAGATGGAACAAATCCTACTAGCGTACGGCATACCTAAAGAAACCGTAGCGGCAATAACGATTCTCTATAGAAACACTAAAGTAAAAGTACGATCACCAGATGGAGACACAGAATACTTCGACATTGTAGCAGGAGTACTACAAGGGGACACGCTGGCTCCGTATCTCTTTATCATTTGTCTAGACTACGTACTTAGAACATCGATTGACAAAATCAAAGAGAATGGCTTCGAACTGACGAAGAAAAGAAGCAGAAGATACCCCGCAACAACAATTACCGACGCCAACTACGCCGATGACATAGCGATACTGGCAAATACACCTGACCAAGCCGAAACACTTCTGCATAGTTTGGAACGAGCAGCAGCAAGCATAGGCCTCCATGTTAATGCACACAAAACGGAATATATGTGCTATAACCAAACGGGGGACATCTCCACTCTAGAAGGAACCCCTCTTAAACTAGTAGACAAATTCACGTGCCTAGGAAGCAGCGTCGAATCAACCGAAAAGGACATCGAAACGAGGTTAACGAAAGCATGGACAGCTATCAATAGGCTATCGATTATATAGAAATCAGACCTAACCGATAAAATGAAACACAGTTTCTTCCAGGCAGCGGTCACATCGATACTGCTATATGGATGCACTACATGGACCCTAACAAAACGGCTGGAGAAGAAACTAGATGGCAATTACACAAGAATGCTGCGTGCAATCCTGAACAAGTCCTGGCAGCAACACCCCACAAGACACCAACTGTACGGCCACCTGCCCCCTATCACGAAAACTATTCAAGTTAGGCGAACCAGACATGCAGGACATTGCTGGAGAAGCAGAGATGAACTCATAAGAGATGTACTCTTATGGATCCCCACACACGGCCGTGCAAAAGCAGGACGACCAGCACGAACGTACATTCAGCAGCTATGTGAGGATACAGGTTGTTGTCCTGAAGACCTACCTAGGGCGATGAACGATAGGGAGGAGTGGCGAGAGAGGGTCAGGGATATCCGTGCTGCCAGCACGATATGATGATGATGATGACCAACCAGTATATATATATATATATATATATATATATATATATATATATATATATATATATATATATTGCAGAAGAAAAACATTAAAAAGAAACTTCAACATGTGTTTTAGCCCAATCAGTTGAGAACGAGACAAGTAAAGGCATGGAAGACAATTATTCATGCTGGATCAGAAGTAATTGAACATTTAATAGTATTTAATAAAACAACATTATGGACCGTTACTTATCCTCATCCTATATAAGTCTTTATATTTGATGAACTGATAAATCAAATTTATTCTTTCATCAAAATAATTATGCACAAAATGGTATGATAGAATCACTTTATAATCACCTCTATGGGCATTTATTGAATTCTGCTTTGTCTTGGAGAAGTCTATCATTCTAAGTCTTCGTTTCACTAAACTTGTGAATTTGACTTAATGACGAAAATATCGCAGGTGTTGAAATCAATAATTTACTAAACATGGCTTAATTTGACACAGCTCTGTTGGACAGAAGTTGAGAACCAAACTAATTACACTCGGGAAAAAAGTCAGTTGGTTGGTTGGGTGGGTTTGGCATATCAACCATTGTGAGTTATTTAATGCCAAATTCTGTTGTTTTTTTTTTCATATATTAAACCTTATATTTCTAAGCGAATAATTTAAAGATAACATTTTGAACAAGAAATAACTCTATGTTTGCCAACGATTAAATGGTTCCAAATATCTCTATTTAGCTCTAACAATTTAATTTAACATCAGTCATTTTTTTACGGTTAAATGGTCATTGTTCATAAGTTTGTTTGATTTTATGTCATATCAAACATTGTAAATTGTTTATGCCAAATCCTGTTTAGACTTATGTATTAAATACACATAATTTGTGAACATTTTACTTATAAAATTTTTAAACAAGCCGTAGCTCGTTTTTCTTCTCTGTTAAACGATTTCAATTATTTCTATCTAAAACGAATCGATTGATTTCTTTGTTTAATGGCATATCAACCTTTGTAGTTTTTTTAATGCCAAAGCCATTCTCTTAGAAGAACGATAGTGGTACTATTTAACCCATAGCTGGGAGGTTAAGGGGGTTCAATACCTTTCCCAAGGGTATTTGCCCGAAAGTGAACGTAATAGCACAACTGGAGTACGAACTCACTTATTACGATTCCGAAGTCCATCGCTTTAAACATTACACCACGAGGACCCCCCCCTAAAACGAATCTTTCTGTTTACTTTTAATCATTGTTTGCACATAGTTAAATGGTTTCGGCAATTTCTTTGTAACAGTCTTTGTAACAGTTCTATTTAAATGTGTTTGCACACATTTAAATAGAAAATTATGATAGTTAAGATATTAAATTTTAAAAGGGTGCACGAAATAGACTCGGCGCCCGAAGTTCAAATGCTGGACGAAGTTATTAACATTTTAAAAAGCGCTAATAACTTTGAGAAACATACGAAATTATTCTCTCGAGGCAGGCTTGGCTCATTCACCTTGTTATAGCCACCGGTCAAAGAGAAGCAAAACTGAACTCAGACGTAAAAAAAAAAAGGATTTTTTGTCTCAACCTACTTATAGCGGAGGGGTTCGGTAAATACATACATAGCGGGAAGTATCGATTAAAAGAAACTCACTGGGATGATTTGCAGACGGAAAGAAGGAAACCACATGGCCTGTGGGAAAAAAGAAATTCTTGCCATACGATAATAGGCAGTTATAATGTGGCAGGGCATAAGGTTCTAATCGGCAACCTGAAGTTGAAATATTAATGTGAATAACATGCCTTTTGTATCTGGAGTTAAGTAATTTATTCTTCTGCCAGAGTATATGACATTTTGAATAATAATTGATAACTTGCTTAAAGGGCCATTGACGGTGGCTATTAAGGCCAATGTTGAACTGATGGAATTTTGTTAAATTTATTTTATAATTGATTGCAAATAAATAAATGAATGTCCAAAGGAATAACTTAAGAGGCTATCACTTCAAATGATAGTTTTGAAATCCTAACATTATTTTTAGTAATTTGCGAATTACTCCAGAAATCGATCTCTTCCCTACGAGTATTGGAACGCAATTGCGCTGATAAACATCTCGCTACGATGTGTTATTTCAGTGTTTTTCAGTATTTTTTTTCTTTGGAATTGGCTAATTTCATCATTGATCTAAATCACAACGACAAAGAAAATACTTTACAAAATGAACCTGTTTATTTATTAAATATATCATATTTAATCTTTATCAGAAATGAAGAGAAATCAACTGCACTTTTTAAAAAAAATTTATGCGTATATCGTTCCATTTGAAACTATTTGTTTTAAATATGCACTAGCCCAGTTGGTATAGATTTTAATGCGCTAACACTATCCCCCATTTACCCGTTGACGGATTGAGAACCTTCCCCAAAAAACGAATGTCCTGTGTATTACTTTAAACTATATTAGATTGTAAGGCTATAGTTCCGGAGACCTGACAGATGAAACGTATTACCTTTGTTACCATTATTCTAACATTATTACGAAGTTAGTGTCTATATCAAAGCTATGGTACGTTAGAATTTTAGAGAGAATTTAAGATTCAGATATCTACTACTTCATCTATGGTTTTATATTCTAAAATTGAAAGGCTATTCTGATTTATCTATATACTGTTTGGAGGAATGGGTACACTCTAAATAATTTTTTACTTCCATTATTTTCATTCGAGTTAAATTTTAAATGTTTTGTATCTACAGTGAAGGAATCGTCTTAGTTGATGTATTTAAAGAGTCTGTATTCTTTGCTTCGTTGGTATATTTTTCTTTGAAGAAAATTAATGTTTTATTCATTGTTCATTTGTCTTGGTTAGTTGGGTTTTATGACATATCAACACTTGTAGGTTATTTAATGCCATATCCTCTTTATACATATATTAGATTTATATGATTTGTAAACAAATAGTTAGTAGGTAATATTTATATGCCAGAGCTCATTTCTTTGAACACCCTTAAATGGTTTCAAGTATTGCTATCTACCACAAATAGTTCTATTTAGTATTAATCATTTGTTTGTTTACAGTTAAATCTAACAGCAGTCATTTATTTGCACACAATCAAATGATAAAGGATTTATTGGTATTAGTTGTCTAAATTTCTGAGACAAAGCTTGATGATTTTTATCATTAATGGTTAATGAATTTCCGTGTAGGTTCCCGAGTTCGACAAACACCTGGAGAAGGCCGGAGGACATATCGGCTGAAAAGTTATGGAAATAACAATAAATATGAATACAATAGTCCGAAAACCCTTAATGATAAAGAATTATTGGTAATTCTATTTTTCAGAAGTTTGTAGATACCTTTGTTGTTTAAGATTTTGTTACTTCCAAACATATTTCTAATATTTTATGCTTTGGCTATGAAAGTATGCTTGCGTCAAAAAAATGAACACTTAGATCGAAGTGGTAGTATCAGGTATAATCACATCTATGGGTGAAAGAGATTATCTTTAAATTCATTCCTATTTAATAAGAATATTTTATGCTCTATAACTGTTTTAAGAGATTTTACTTTAATCTATAATAGTTTACAAAGGATTATCATTTGTCACTTGAAACAGTATAATCGTGTGCTAATAAATGACTCTCATTGAATAGAAATAATTAATTGAAATCATTGAGTCTTCAGTATGATAAAAGAGCATTTGAAACTGTACAACTGGGTAAAAATTATTTGTATTAGATTGGAATACGTCTTATTATATATCTTTGCTAAACAAACTCGAAATAAGTTTGCGACCCTAGTCGAGGACGACCAGAAGGCTTCCTTTTCAATAGCTACTATACCCTCGATACATACCTTATATTGCTGAGTGTTAAGAAAGGAAATATCAAGTACCATTTTAAAAGTCTTTGGTATGACGCGACCTGGGATTGAACCCAGGTCTTCCGGATCATTGTCGAACACTCTACCCACTGGGGTTGACTGCAATTCCCTGATTCTTAATCTTAAAGTAAATAGACAAATTGACATGCCATAAAAATCTATCTATCTATCTATCTATCTATCTATCTATCTATCTATTTATCTATCTATCTATCTGTCTATCTTTCTATCTGATCATTGAATAAGTATTTTTCTGTCAAAAAATTGTTCAGTAAAAATAGAATTTCATGTTTTGATGATAAATCAAAAAGTTACACTCTTAGAAGAAAATTATGGAACAACAACATATCAAAACAAATATACGTCAGCAAATGCCTCTTTATAATTTGCTTTTAAAATAAACCATGACTTTCATGTTCACTCAGGCTTATTAAAGTTTAATCAATGAGTTAAGCCGACCAGTTTGAAATTATTTAAATTCAATCGGATCGTGTTACAAAAATCTAATCAAAAAGCACGACAAAAATGTCAATAGGAACATAAAATGATCGCGATTTTCTAGGATCAAGGCATAAAATAACTCTGAACAGGTTGACATGCTATTAAATCAATCGATCAATTAATCAATCGGTCATATTCCTAGTTGGCTCTGGTTGTTTTGTTGAAATCGATCAACAAGAAGAACAAAAAATGAATTATTGAGCCGACACTTCTAGAAAAGCCGATAGAGATTCTGAAAAACAACCTGAAATGTTGGCAGATCTTTCTGTGAAGTGTTAAATGAATCGAGTCGTCGATGATTTGATATGATATTGATCTGAAAACAATCAATTGAAAAATCAAATGCCGTGAAAATATTCAAAGGCGAGAAATATGAAATTGATTCTAATCACGTAGACAGATTGGTTCACTACACAATATCGATATTTAAATCAATAGCATAAATTCATAGTTTTACCTCAAAAAATTGCTATTATATATTTTATAAGATCTAAAAAATGTCTAAAACAGGTTTTGATATGTACTAGGAGGAGTCTAAGAGCTTTTCATTACTTTGCTCGTTGGTGAGGTACAATTGGGGAAGTCTGGATGATTTTGTTGTGATCGCGAAGGCGATTAAAAACACTAGACTGTAAGATACCGAGCTCAGATTTGTCTCTACGTCTTATATACCCGGAACGAAAAGGCAACAGCACTTTTTTATGAAATATAAACTAGTTTATTTACGAGAGGGTCAAAATGATTGCATGAGAGAGAGAGAAGAGAGAGAGAGAGAGAGAGTCGATCAAGAATTGCTAGTACGGACACCATATCTTCAGGTTGCGATGCATAAAAAGAGAGTTTTGATTTTTAGTGTTTTTTTTTTTCAAAAGACTGACACAGGGTGAGTTTCTCAACCTAGGGACCTCCGCCCCCAGCTACCCACCAAAATGGCGTGTCGTTTCTTTTCTGATGCCTGCCGACTCCAAAGGATTGCTGGGTTCGAAAACTTCGATTATTATATATTTTTCTGATGCCCAAACATTTCTTTCTGGCGCTTCACGTACGCATTTCACGTGGCATCTCCGCAATCCCTTATTTGCCTGAAGACACAGCTACACTTCTTGACTTTTGAAATCCACATTAACCAGCCGGTCAAAGGTCAATATGTTACATACTGCTTGGAGTATACCCTCAAAGTTTACGTTCTTAAGCCTAGTTGATCCTTGCTTGATCATCAAGATTATTGCAACAAGAACGAAATTTCTTTAAAAATCTCATTATTATACTGTAATCAACTGGTGTGCCCGTGTTGTAGTGGGTATTCTTGTTGCAAATAGATACGCTGTACCGAGTTCAAGACCTGGACAGGGCTGACTGTATTTCTCATGACGCTAATACTCTTGGGAAAAGTTTAAATCCAATTATTCCCATGATGGTTAAATATCAGAGTAGACGGGATTCTTGGATAGGCAACCACTCTAAGAGAAGAAAAACTCTCAATTCAAACCTGTTAAACCCCGCTTAAAATTGATCTTTTGTTGAATTAAGCCAGAGCGTAGGGATTGGTAAATACACAATGGGATCAACTGCCCTTTTACCTTTCGCTCAAGCAATGTTCATGGTTGCATTCCCGAACAAGAGTAAGTTAACGATCATCTATATAGCTTTTGAATCATATCCAAGATAGAGTAACGTTCAACATGTTTGCGAATCAACTACCACGGTACTACTAACTGCAATGAATAACTTTCAAGTGAGAGAACTCCACGGCTTGAACTGCTTCGGTCACGTTATATACCCTACAAAAATTAGCATGTGCGAAAATATTTTCAAATTTTTAACCCACCCAAGAATTAAACCAAATAAAATAAAATACAAATAAAAGGTCAAGGAACATTATGTTAGGGTATAATTTTTAACAAGTTATTTTTGTTGACTTGTTATTACTTATTAGTGAGATCGATCCGAACGAGATGCCATATACCTTCGGCCAGATGCCCAATCCATGTTATGCTTAGTTTTATCATTTGGACGCCTATCAATATTATCCTATTTACCCAACCCCTCCGCTCGGGCAGGTTATGACACATGGTCAATTTTTAAGCGGAGTTTAGCAGGTTTGAATTCAGAGTTTTCTTTCTCCTAGACTAGTTGCCTCTCTAAGGCTGAAGAACCTAGTCTGTCCTACTATGTACCCATAGCTGGAGGGAGAATAATTGGATTCAGACCTTTCCCAAGGGTATTAGTGCTATGTGAAATGCAATCAGTCTTGTCCAGGAATTGAACTCGTATCGCCGTGTCCATATCCTGTGACGATAACCATTACACCACGGGCACCTCCCAAAATTTGAACTCGTGCCTCCAACTCATGATAAAGGTATTTCTTTCGTTTCGTTGTTTAATGGCATATAAACCTTTTTGGGTTATTTATTGCAAAAGCCATCATTGGAGAAGAATATAACAAATAGCTGGAGTGGAGATTAATCGATTCATGCCTTTCCCAAGAGGGTTCGTCAGAAAATGAATGAAGTAAAGCTACTGGAGTTCGAACTCTCTTACTTCGACGCGGCAATCCAACACTTTACCCATTACGCCACAGGGACATTTTGCAAATGAAATTGGTATATGCACAATAGTATAACTTATCTTCCGCTTTTAGACGATGATTAATACAAAGTTTGAAACATATTATGTGACACGCAGTAAAAATTAAACTCACTTATAATGGCTTATCAACATTTTTCATTGTCCATAACATATTGATAGGAGGTGCCTGTGGTGTAATTAAAATATAATTAAAAATTGACCTTGTGTCATATCCTGTTCGAGTGGAGGGGTTGGGTAAATAGGATCATGAGTTGGAGGCGACACATTTTATTTTCGATGGACTATTGCTACTTGGAATACAAATATTTTCTTCTTCTGAATTGGTTGCCTTACCGAGTCCACCCACAACTGAAGGTAGAACAATTGGAGTCACGCCATTTCAAAGGGTATGATTTCCCCACCCAATTATGGGTAAACTGTGGAGTAGTGTGGCTTTTTTTAACCTTGGATAGGTAAGCAGTATAGTTGAAAGAAAACTTTGATTCAACCCATCTTTGGTCCTCTTAAAAAAACGCGTCATATCCTCCAGGAAGAGTCCAATAAAAATGCATACAAAAGTCAATATATAAACGAAAGTTTATTTTTATCTTATTCAAGGAAATTTGGTCCGACACTCATAAGTTATTTAATGCAAAATGCTCTCTCTCTCTCTCTTTAAATTTATATATATATATATATATATATATATATATATATATTGAATATAAAGGATTTGTAAGCGAATAGTTTCTAGGCAACATCAATTAATTTTTTTTTAAGTGGAGGAATTATATAGTCATAATAATTATGCGGATACCTATTTCTAATCCTCTTTTAAAGACGTGGCCCTGGAGGTGACCGTACTTTAATCGGCCTTCGGGCTTTTGACCTTGTGTCAAGTCGTGTCTGGTGGGAGGCAGCGACAAATATCGGCCCTGGAGGTGACCGTGTCCTCTGTTAAGAGTTCGGCTGTAACTTGCAAGATACATTCAGGTTAATTGGCCGCACAGTTACGATAATTAGTTAATTAGGCGTCAGTTTCGCGTGATATGAACTAGTGGCTCAGTTGTAGAGTTTTGGCACAGCAATCTGTAGTCATTGATTCGATCCTTGGTGGTTGAGATCACGAAATACACTACTGCTGAAACAGTTGTTTAGTGTTTCTCTCGGTGTTCGCCGGATTTTCAGGCCAAAGTTAATTCGTTAACAATATCAGTTCAATTTAACGTGACTGATAAGTTTCCACACGGTTAGATTATTTTAGTATAGGAAATGATTAAATATTTCTATTTGAACCATAGATGGGATCCTAACAGGTACTACCACTCCGAGTCAGAGTCGATCTGAGAATTATGGTAATGAAAGTATACTAGACATTCCCCCAATTTTCAGAACTGGAGCCTCACCTTCGTATGGTCTATTTTCATACTCAGGAGGTGGAATTGAAATACTATATCCGTCTTAATATTCGACAATAGATTTTAAAATCCTTATCTCTTACGTTTATTAGAAATTTAACTTAATAGGGATGTATTCATTGATGCTTGATACTGGGTATATATGCATACTGAATTGGAACTGTAACAGAACGCTGCTTGCTTATTTGTACAAATCCTAGAAGCCACACTCTACAAAAGTGCACCTGTACGGCCACTTACCTCCTATCTCACGAACCAGTCAAGAAAGGGAAAGGTGAACTCAAAAGCAGCATTCTTCGATGGACTCCTACACATGGACACACCAGTGTTGCTTAAACAGCAAAAAATTACATTCATCAGCCCTGTTCGGACACTGAATGCAGTCTACAATACATCCCAAGTGCATTAGCCGATAAGGACTGATGGCAAAAAAGAGTCGAAGGAATCTATCGTCACGTCTTGATGACCCATGGATACGGATATTAAATAGATTTTATGAAAAGATTTCCGTTGCTCATATCATCATCATCATCATCATGTCGTGCGGCTAGCACGGCTATCCCTGACCCTCTCTCTCCACGTCTCCCTATCATCCATTGCCTCTGGCAGGTCTTCAGGGTTACATCCCGTATCATCACATAGCTGCTGTATGTATGATCGAGCTGGCCGTCCTGCCTTTGATTGGCCATATGCGGGAGTCCACAGGAGTACATCACTTACGAGCTCGTCCTTGCTTCTCCAGCAGTGTCCGGCATGTCTGGTTCGTCTAGCTTGGATAGTTTTCGTGATAGGTAGTAAGTGACCGTAGAGTTGGTGCCTTGTTGGGTGTTGCTGCCAGGACTTGTTCAATATTGCTCTTAACATGGCGTTCTAATATATTTAAAATTTGACAGAACAAATAATATTATTTCAAGAAAAAGCAAATTGTATTTTTCTTTAAATAATATCATTTGCTCTGTCACTTCATTTTACATTGACCTCTATACCTGGAATATTTTAAATATTCGAAATTTAATAATTTATTTGTCCCGATGAAATTGTTCTCTACTGCAGATATGCAGGATTGAAGAATACCTTATATATATATATATATATATATATATATATATATAATGTCCCTTTAGTATTATTTAATGTTTACAGATTTCAATTTTGTTACTATTGATTTTTTAATTTTATTAAAATTGTTTCAAAAGTTGATTTTTAAAGAATTCAGACCAAATATATATTTCTTTTCAAAAAAGCACACATGAACCTCATGGGAAAATATGAAAAGAAGGGAAAAGTCATGATGCGACATCAAACAGACGGACTCAAAGAGAATGAGTTTCCGAATTTAAAAAAAAAACAAAAAAAAAACCGAATGTATACGACACAGAGCCAACACCAGCCAAAGTTAATTTGTGAATATCGATTATATCTGACTGCTAAAAATGCATTTAGAAATCTACTAACATCAAACACCTCTTCACAAGTTGGGAGTATTCTCTGAAAAGTTATACTGAGGGAGACACAAACAGTTGCTGCAGGCCCTTTCTGATGCAACAAAAAATAAGCAGACGCTGACAATCAATAAAAATGATTTTTTTAAAGGAGAAAATACTTTTACTTTTTGAAATATACAAGATTTTTTTATTAATGATTGTCCAGACAAGAACTTCACAGTAAATTTGAAATGTCATGTTGACTTCCCAATTGATTGACTGACTGATTTTAACAGTATCTCAACCTGACTCCTTGTTATTTTATGCCTGGAAGTTAAGTAATCGCGTCCATTGTACTTTATTATTAATATTCATTAATAGAAAGGAAACAAATATTTTATTGACATTTGATGAACACAATAATTTACTTCTATCTATGCATTGCCTCATGAAGAAAGCTTTAAATATTACTGTCGCGTTATCCTCTGATGGAGACTTTTGTTCAGGTGGTTGGGTTTACCTTTCACCTTTATTTTTTTTTTTTTTAATTGGGTCTCCAAATTTGTACAGTACCAAAATATATTTTTAGATCATTTAAAAGATCCTTGTTACTATATAAATGTCTTATGTGCTGCTGGATAAATAAAGTTCACAGTGATTTCGAAAAGACACAATATATGTTACTCCAAATGTATAAATTAGGTTCAAAATCATAATCAACATTATCTCAAAGAGATATATTTGACAACGTAGATAGGACCCTAAGAGATACTTCCATTCCGAGTCAGAGTCAGAATAAAGGTTATGGCAACCAAGGGGAGACCCCTGCTGATTTAGAGCCTCATACCAGGTGCCTAACCACTGGATGCAGTGTTGCTGGATAAATAAAGTTCACAATGATGTCGAAATGACAAAAAACGAGTATATATAAGACTCAATGTATTAATTAAGTTCGACATTATCTCAAAGAGATATATTTGACACATAGATAGGACCCTAACAGATACTTCCACTCCGAGTTAGATTCAAGATGAAAGTAATGGCAACCAAGGGAAGACGCCTGCAGATCTAGAGCCCCAGACCAGGTGCCTAACCACTGGATGCAGTGCCGCTGGATAAATAAAGTTCACAATGATGTCGAAATGACAAAAAAAGAGTATATACAAGACTCAATGTATTAATTAAGTTAAAAATTATATTCAACATTATCTCAAAGAGATATATTTGATCGATAGATAGGACCCTAACAGATACTTCCACTCCGAGTTAGAGCCATAATGAAAGTAATGGACACCTAGGGAGGGACGCCTGCAGATCTAGAGCCCTAGAGGAGGTGCCTAAACACTGGATGCAGTTGATAGTCATACAAAGAGCCTTTGTTGATTTTGTAATAGTACACACACACACGTGCACACACATACACACACACACTTACACTCAAGATAACTTACACAGAACACACACACTCACACACATATTATTTCGACTTATTTCTTAAACAGTTGAGTTTTTATTGTTATAATCTTTTTTTTTCTCTCGGTTTTTTACTGTTTTCTTTGCGTCAGTGTCCTGTTGATCGAGGAAGTGTCCTAAATTCTTCTTCCAAGTGCTTTTGATCGTATGCATTCATCGTCTGTATGATTATAATCATTATTATTATTTTACTCTCTAACGGATTGTTCAAATCTGCGCTTATCTGATGGATTTTTCACTGAAGTTTGAGTGACAGCAAGTCTCCTCAAGTCTCCAGAACTCTTCTCAGTATTCTGGAAGAGTTCAACAAAGCAGCGGTTTAAATAATCTCCACTCTTCCTCTTATTTCCAAGTCTTCCAGACCCTGTACCAATCCTTTTTTGATTGTACCGTGTGCGCTAATTATAATTGGTATCACCGTCACTTTAATGTTCCATATTCCAATCCTTGTGAGTCCTTTACATCAACGTAAGTTGGTGGCATTTCAGTATAGTCTAAGTGACTGCACGTATTCTAGCTAATCTCAACACTCCTGTAGTTTGATGGTCTCGATTTTCCTCCGATTTCTAACTCTTCCAGCCCACGTCAAAAGCCTTTGGGGATCATTCCAAGCGCGTTAATTACAATTGTTATTCATGTCACTGCCCATGTTCAACAGCTTTCTTAGTTCTAAAGTAAGGTCTAAGTACATGTTTCTCTTTCTGTTTTCTTTGATTTTCATGCTGTGCTCCACCGACTCTGCACAATCCACTCGATGTCAGGTTCTACGTTTGTGGTTAATTATCCTTAGGTTTGGTCGTTTGACAGGGATTAGGTGATCTGTTTCTATCTGAAAATCCAAGAGAATTTCAGCGTCTCATTTGCTAGGGCGGACCCTGATTTGTGCATGTAAAATTTGATTGTATGGCTAAACTTCAATTTCTTCCTCACTTCTCCGTGGATCACCTTCACCACCCAGTTTCGTGTTTTATTCTTTTTTCTGCGAGTTTGCCAGATTCTCTTATGTAATTAATCATTACCAAAAAAAAATACACTTGCTATTATATTGCATATTGTCTATTTTACCTAAAAATAAATGGTCCTTTCTTCTTCTTCTTCTTCTTCTTCTTCTTCTTCTTCTTCTTCTTCTTCTTCTTCTTCTTCTACACAATAACAAATATTATATGCACAACCCAGAATCTGTCCTTGAAAATGAGACACAATCGTATCATCAAATCTCGGCTAGATGGCCAGACACAGACAGCCAACATAAACAGAGAACCTGCTAAAGAGTGGATGTTGTCGCTCTGCTAAAACGTTGTGCAAAATTGAAGGAAAGCGGAAAGAGAGTCAAGTTTCCTCAAGTCTCCAAGACTCTTCTTACTATTCTGGCTGATCCCAACAATGCTGTAGTTTAAATCGTCTCCACTCGTCCTATTAATTCCATGTCCTCCAGTCCCTTTAACAATCCTTTAGTGATTGTACCGTGCGTGCCAATTGCAATCGGCATCAATGACACTTTCATATTCCATAGTTTTTTTCAGTTCCCTAACAAGGTCTATGTACTTGACTCTCTTTTCGCTTTCTTTCAGTTTTGCGCAGTGTTTTAGCTGAACGACAACATACCCTCTTCAGCAGGTTCTCTGTTTATGTTGGCTGTCTGTGTCTGGCCGTCTGGCCGAGATTAGATGATACGATTGTGTTTCGAAATCTTTATGAATTTTGTGTGTCTCATTTTTAAGGACAGATTCTGGGTTGTGCATATAACATTTGTTCTTATGATCAAATTTTAACTTCTTGCACAATTCCCAGAAGATCACCTTCCCACCCAGTTGTGTCCAGTTTTTTACTCTGTTTGCACTAATTTACTGCATTTGCTCATGATGTGGTTGAGCGTTTCACCTCTGTCACCACATAATCCACATTTGCTATTTTGTTGCGTCTTGTCTATTCTTGCTTTGACATAAATCGTCCTTATGGCGTTTTATGAAGTTATCAGAAGAGATTCACTTTTTCTCCAAAGGTTTCTTTTTCTTAGCCATGTCCAAGTTTTCCCGACTGAGAATCCGCTTGTTTTTCCATGTTTTTCTTCCCGTTTTTTGTTTTCTGGTTATTTTTGTTCTGTTGATGCTTGTGTTGTCGGAAGTGTTTCTCGTCACTGTAATTAATCTTCTTTTGTACGTTTTCATCTAATCTTCTAGTCGCTATATTGATGCATTGACGCTCTCTTGACTGCTGATAAGTCGTCTTCCTCCATCTTTTCTTAGCACATATAATATGTTTACGTCATTTCTGGGATATAAAGCATGATGTACCGTCGGGATTTTTCTTATTCTCTAGTCTATTAGTTGAAGTTCTGTCTTGCACTTTAAGAATGACCCAAAAAATCTTATGAGGGGTACTGTCCAGGTTTTTATTCCTTCCATAAGAGTTCTGCTTGGTAGTTTGTTTTTGAGTTGCTTCCTCGTACTCCTGCGGTATTCATTTTTTTTTTTTTTCATCTCCGCATATATTGCTGGTGTCTGCTTCCAATTTTCCCAAGTATCAATAATCTTCACTTTATATCCTCAACAATCTACGTATTAATCCTATTTACCAATCTACGTATTAATCCTATTTACCAATCTACGTATTAATCCTATTTACCAATCTACGTATTAATCCTATTTACCTTGTGTCTTATCCTGCTCGGGCAGGATAAGACACAAGGTCAATTTTTAAGCGGAGTTTAACAGGTTTGAGTTCAGAGTTTTCCTTCTCCTAGACTAGTTGCCTCAGCAAGGCTGAATAACTAAGTCTGCCCTACTATTTACCCATAGCTGGCGGGAGAATAATTGGATTCATACGTTTCCTAAGGGTATTAGTGCTATGTGAAATGCAATCAGTCTCGTCCATGATTTGAACTCGTGTCACTGTGTCCATTTCTTACAGCAATAACCATTACATCACGGGCACCTCCAGAGTCCACGTATTTATAATCTTCACTTCATATCGTCACAGCCTGTATTTCGGCTTCCAATACTTTGATGTCTTCTATGTGCATCAGTTGGTTTATTTTTTCAAGCAATTGACAAAGTTTGCATCCGCATATACATTTCTTAAGTGTATGCTTCTGTGACATCATCGTTATAACAAAATGTCATGGTGATAACACTTCTCTCAGGAATATCTCTCTGTGGACTTTCACTACAGTTAAGCTTTCTCCTTCTGCTGTCAGTTCGACTTTCCAGTTTTTCCATGTTTTTTTTTAATAAACTTTATGATTCTGGTGGATATCAAAATGTACAAGATATTCGGATATCAAAATGTGCAAAACAGTTTATTATCCAGCTTTGGATATCATACGCCTTTTAATAGTCAATCCACGCCTATTATTAGGTTACTCTACTGTGAGTTTTTCACACAAGCGTCAACCGATGGTTTCTTTCTGGAATTTGAATGAAAGCAAGACTCCTCAAGTTTCTAACACTCTTCTCAGGATTCAGGCCGATCTTAATAATGCTGTTGTTTAGTCTCTACTTATCCTCTTATTTTCCAGTCTCTCAGTCCTTTTACTAATCCTTTGGTGGCTGTACCAACTAGGTACCAAATACACTTTCATGTTCATCAGTTTTTTCTTTAATTCTCTAGCAAGGTCCTGGTACTTATCTTTCATTTTAATTTCTTTCATTTTTTTTTGTGGTCTGCCGGGAAAGCAAAGTCAACATCTCTGCTAATACTCTTTTTTTTGTTGTCACAAGATCATATTATCTGGCCCAGATAAGGTGATCTGATTGTATCTCAAAATCCCAGAAAGGTTTATGCATTTTATTCTCCATGACAGATTCCGGGTTGTGCATTTACCATTTTGTAAGGTCAAGTAGTTGTTTTTGTTTAAATTTGGTTCAAGAGATTTTTCCGGTGGAAGGGTTTGTTATTGTTTGAGGTCTTTGGTTAGGTTGTCAGTTACTGAAGATATTTAATATGTTAGGGACAGTATTGAATGACAGTCGTTGTTTTTTTTTATTTTATTTAGTTTGGGTTGCTTATTTTTAATATGGATTGTTTCTATAATTTGTTGGCTTTCTGTTGACATTTTTATATATAATTTTGCGTTATTTACCCTTGATACGTAGCTTATGATGCTGAGTGTTAAGCAAAGAGGTATCAAGTACAATTTTTAAAGTCTTTGGGATGAGGTGACGTGCGATTGAAACCAGGTCTACAAGACCAGTGACGAACCTTCTAGCTACTCTTCATCATCATGTCGTGCTGGTAGCACGGATATCCCTGAACCTCTCTCGCCACTCCTCCCTATCGTTCATCGCCCTAGGCAGGTCTTCAGGACAACATCCCGTATCCTCTCATAGCTGCTGAATGTATGTTCGTGCTGGTCGTCCTGCTTTTGCACGGCCATGTGTGGGGGAACAACAGAGTACATATCTTATGAGTTCGTCCCTGCTTCGCCAGCAGTGTCCTGCATGTCTGGTTCGTTTAACTTGAATAGTTTTCGTGATAGGAGGCAGGTGGCCGTACAGTTGGTGTCTTATGGGGTGTTGCAGCCAGGACTTGTTCAAGATTGCTCGCAGTATTCTTGTGTAATTGCCGTCTAGTTTCTTCTCGAGCCGTTTTGTTAGAGTCCATGTAGTGCACCCATATAGCAGTATCGATGTGACCGCTGCCTGAAAGAAACTGCGTTTCATTTTATCGGTTGATTTCTATATAATCGATAGCCAATTGATAGCTTTCCATGCTTTCGTTTACCTCGTGTCGATGTCATTTTCGGTTGATGCGACGTTGCTTCCTTGGTAAGTGAATCTAGCTACTAGGTCAACACAAAAACTTTCAATGAAATTATTTTATGTATGAGAAATAAAATAATAGTAAGAAATAAATCTTCATATCATCAGATGATGACTCCAAACTAATATTAAGATTTATTTACTGGGGTTATTTTTTTCTCGCATCTAAAGTTATATTACTTGAATGTTTTTGGATCCAAATTTTGGAAATTGAAACGCGTAGGCATTAAAACAAAACAAACAATAAATAAATCATTAAAATTACACCAAGATATATACTGACTTCGTTTTTTTTTATTCTTTAAATTTTGTCTTATTTCATTCCTTCTTATATATATATATATATATATATATATATATATTCATTATTTCTTTTATATTATAATTTTCATTTGGACCTACAACATATATATATATATATATATATATATATATATATATATATATATATATATATATATATATATATATATATATATATATACTGTACTGTTCGCCCAGCGTATCCATTTTTGCAAGGCTAATAGTACATTTTACACTACTTCTTATATTTTACATCAATTACCATACTTTCTAAAAGCAGCTACTTTTTTTCTACAAAAAATCATCCTGCTTATCACCAAAGACTGAAACGACTCGGGATCAATAAAAAATAAACAACATGAAAGAAATATTTCTATGTGTCTTATCATTTTTTTCATCGTATATATATATATATATACATAAGTAAAGTTGGCGACCGTAGTCGAGGGTGACCCGAACTTTCTCTTTTCAATAGCTACTACATCGAGGTGTAGGTGAGGGCACCACTCCTTTCCCTGGATTGCTCCACTTTACCCTTGATACGTACCTTATAATACTGCGTGTTAAGTAAGGAAGTATCAAGTACCATTTTAAAGTCTTTGGTATGACCTGACCTGTATTGAACCCAGGTCCCCCAGACTATTGGCGAACACTCTCCCAACTTGGCCATTTGTCACTTGTTATATCTGCATATGCAGATAAAGGTATCTAAATCAGACATGTTACAGGCAAAATTATGAAAGTATAGATACAAATCATATTTGATAGCTTTTAGAGAAATAGGTAGGAATCGATATGTTTTCGAACGCTGGGAAGATGCTGGAATTCATAAATAAGACATTTAAAGTATGAATGTTTCGTTGCCTTTTCTCTCTTTTTTCATGATCATATTAGTTTGCAAAAGAAAAGTTAATCCATCAGCGAAAAAATAGGAAATTTTTATTCTTTATTTTTTTTTGAAAATGATACAGTTCAAAGACTGACTTGCTAAGTTGTTGAATGTCAATAAAAAAATTGCATGGTACGTTATTAGTGCAAGTCACCTGATAAATATATAAACATACTGAAAATGCCTATTTAAACCTACGTGAAAAAAACAGGCAGTAAAAGACACAGGTGAAATGGCAGAGAGATACAAAAACACACGCCTGCACGCACACACACGCACACACACACACAGAGTTATATATATATATATATATATATATATATATATATATATATATATATATATATAACTTAAAATGGGAACAAACAAAACCTATTCAAATGCTGACTAGCTGAGCAGTATAAAAACTGAAATGTTAAAATCCTGCCAACTTCGTAGTTGTTTCATTATTATAAGTTATATATATCACTGTATATGGAACTTTATTTTACTTATTGTGTCTTCTGTTCTATTGAACAGAAGACACAATAAGTAAAATAAAGTTCCATGTAGTGATTTTGTCTCCTATTATATATATACACACACACATATATATATACACACACACACACTAATATATATATATATATATATATATATATATATATATATATGAGTGTGTGTGTGTGTGTGTTTGTGTGTATATGTCTTTACCAACTAACTTCATGGCCAGGATATGAGACAAGGTCAGTTTTTAAGTGGAGGATTGAATTCAGAGTTTTCCTTTTCCCTATACTGGTTGTCTCAACAAGGCTAAAGAACCTAAACTGCCCTACTATTTACCCATAACTAGCGTGAGATTCAATGATTACACACGTTTCCCAAGTACTCAGTAAATACATTCAATCCCATCCAGGATTTGAACTTGTGTCATCGTGTCCATTTCCTACAATGATAGAAATTACATCACGGTCACCTATGTGTGTGTGTGTGTTTTCCAATCCCTTCGATGTGGATAAGGTCATTTTTCACGCAGAGTTTGGCAAAATGAATTTAGAGTTTACACTCTCCTAGACCGGTCGCAACTTCAAGGTTAATGAATTCAGTTTGCTCGAGCAGCTAACAACAGCCGGAGAGATAAATCGGATATTAATGCTATGTGAAATGCAGTGGCCGTGTCCATTTCTTACGAAGATAACAATTACTCCTTCATATGTTTGTGTCTAATATATATATATATATATATATATATATATATATATATATATATATATATATATATATATATATATATATATATTTATATATATATATATATATATATATATATATATATATATATATATATATATATATATATATATATATATGGGGGGCGCAAAACTACATGAAAATTGAACTCTATAGACACTTACTTTATGTCATTTAACAACAGCAACAACAAAATGATTTGTCTTTGTTTCGTTTCGTTTTGTTTTATAGCAGATCAACCATTGCAGGTTTTTTCATGCCAAATCTATTTATACGCACATAAACAGTTCCATTTCAAACTATTCAATTTAGCATATATACAGTGTTTTGTTTGCACACGGTTAAATGTAAAACCAGTTCTATTTTAAACCATTCAGTTTAAACGTAAGTACTTAGTTTCAGTGGCAAAACAGTCTTATTTCTCACAATTTAGTTTAGCAAAAGTACACTGTTTATTTCTTTTTGACCCATTGTGCTACCACAATGGACCAGAGTAAAATTCTGAATGATGTCAATAAAGGGGTTCTCTGTATTCCCCAAAGCTCAAGGTTTAATTTGTTTTGATTTTATGACACATCAATCATTGTAGGTTAATAATGCCAAATCAATTTTATACTCATGAACAGTTCTATTTCAAACAATTCAGTTTAGCATTAAGATACAGTTTAAATGTTGAACACCTCTATTTCGAGCAATTCCGTTTAGCATAAGCACACAATTTAGTTCTTTTGACTCACAGATAGGACATTATCGCGTGTTACCTCAACGGGACAGAGTGGACCTGGAGCGGTGACAATAAAAGGGTTTCCCAAAGCTGTAGCACTACAAGAGACTAATCCTTATATTGTTTAATTTTATATCTTGGACATTCGTTGTGGGTGTCTTAGTCCTCTGCAGAGAAGTAGTCTGTGTATTCTACAACCCCAGCCCACTGGACAATAAACAGAGTTAAATGTAAAAACAGTTTTATTTCAAACAATTTAATTTAGTATAAGTAAGCAGTTTAAATGTCAAAACAGTTCTACTCCAAACAATTCAGTTTAACCTATGTACGCAGTTTCAAACAACTGAATGGAATTTAACAAATGTTTAGTAGCCTTTTAGCAGTTGTTACTCCTGTTAGAGATTAAAGTCTGTTGAAAATCTTTGCTTCAACCTTTTGACTTGTAGCTGGTCAAAATGTAAACAGTGTTAAATATATTAGCAAAACATAAATTATTGGAATGAAATGGACCAGCACTTCCATGAAATTGAATTTTGACTCAATTCTGAAATTGGAAATGATCTCATTGTTAAATAAAACCGTAGACTAAAGTAATTGCTTCAATCGTTAACAATAAGTACAGTTCTTAGAACGGTTAATCGGTCGTCAGGCTGAATGGTTGAACTTACGGCATTATAAAACTTATTTCTATAAATTTCTGAAATTGTCTGAATATACTTTTTCTTTTAGAAGCAACGGTTTTCTGAACTGAGCTACTTGGCGTCATCCGTGAAAAAGATAAGACTGAATAGTTTTCGTGAAAATAATTTTCATATATAGTTGAATTCTGTAGACAAGGAAATAAGAATTGGGGATAGATTTTGAATAAAGATGTTATAAATAGATATAAAGAAAATTGATCATTCGCTTCTGAACGACTCCATTGCCAAGATATTTCTTGTCATTCATTTTTGTAAATTCATAGTTGTCTTTTATAGTAAAATTCAAACTTCATGCAGACTTGACCTTTGAAAATGTCAATTTCCCGCTGTTGACTGAGAAAAAAGCAGATTAGAAAGGATATATATATATATATATATAAAGAGAGAGAGAGAGAGGTTGAGAGAGAGAGAGAGAGAGAGAGAAATCTATTGAGAGAAGTGTCCTTAAAACAAGCGGTAACAGAATGTTAAACTGGCTACTCCAAATATTGATTTCAACCAAGTTTATTCACATCAATATTCATACTAATAGTCTTCTTTGTATACATATGTTTGATTCCAGTGTTTCTAAACAGTGGGATTTAATTATAATTACCAACTCATAATATTAATTATATTTTTTTTTTATATTTCGAATAGGAATACAATATATATATATATATATATATATATATATATATATATATATATGTAGAAAATTATGGTTAAGGGATGTTTTTTCTCTCAAGCTTTTCGCTAGATTTTTTGTGACAGGGTTCAGTCAATGGAGAAGTTCTCCCAGGTTTTTTTCCTAAGTAGTGTTTGTTTCTATTCAATCTGTTGCACTATTTTTTTATGGAAGTGTTTCCTATTGTTGGGGTGCTTTGGATAGCTGGTCTCTTACTGAAAATATTTAATATGTTCATACCAGCGTTGAATGTTAATTTATTTATGTCTTGTTGTTTTTTTTAATACTGTTTGCTTCACAGATTAGTTGTCCTTTTTGTTGTTATGTTTGTTAATAATTTTTTGTGTAATTGATTAGAATTATTTGTATTTCAGTAGATCTAAATTTACCAGTTTATCATGTGCTTTAAGTATATGCTATTTTCCGGTACTAATATCTGAAAAGGGGGATGTACGGCGATGGGAATGAGTAGTTGTTGTATAAGAAATACAGTTACCAAAAGTTCTTGCATATATTCAAAATTAGCTTTTTATATTTGAATATAATTCGGAAGTTACAAAATTACATATCAACATTACCCTGATGATGATTTAATATGAAAAAAATTAACGAAACGTTTAACTTGGCACAATGTTCAGTTATAATTAAAATCATCTTCTGGATATCGTATATTTTTTTATATTCTTTATATTTCCATACCTTCAGATTTATTTCCATTTTCTCTGATCTCGACGCTCATAGAAAATTGAAATAAATCTGATTCCTGCGACTGGAGCTAAATTTCTTGAACAATATTCTTATTGTACTGTGGTCAATGACACTTTCACCTTTGGTTGTTGGTGATGTTCCAATTCGACCTCGTAAACCATAAGTTACCTCTTTTGACAACGTTATATATTCATCTGTAGGCATTTCAAATAAAACTAAATGTTTTCAACCAAACACCGCAAATACCTTGTGTGGCTTTAGCTGTTTCAATTACGTAATATACGCGTTGCAAATTAGCACGTAGCAAAATATTGCAAACTTTATATTCATTCAAGCATATCTGACATTTGTAAGGATTACTGCGATGAGGAAATATGCTTATCATACATTGAGGTATACCGATTCATCTCTATATCTTGGTTACAGAAATAAGTCAGCTGGGGCTGTAGAATAAACCAACTGCATCTCTGGAGACAGGTAAGACCACCAACAGTCCTGTCTACGTGACCTGGTAATTACACAAAACAATCTGATGGTGAGGCTCTGGTAATGTTGGATCTTTGAGGAATGCGGAATACCCCTTCACTGACATGGCTTCCAGACCCGAAGTGTTAGCACCTGATAGAGTTCTTTCTATAGGTCAAATAGAATTGTTTGACATTTAAACCGTGTGCAAGAAATTACTGGAATTAGATTGACTTGTTTGAAATAAAACTGATTGATCTGTTGACGGTGTAAACAAATGTCTGATTTTTAAACGAATTGTTTGTGGTACGTAGCAATACTTGGTTCAATTTAACCATTTAACGAATGAGTTATGTTGAAGAGTATAAATAGTGTTAAGCTATTTTACTGTGTGCTAAAAATGACTCCAGGGTCGTTTAAAAATGTTATCGACAAAATGTGTTTAAAAAGCATTTATATTCAATATATATATATATATATATATATATATATATATATATATATATATATATATAGGGTTTGGCATTAAATACCCTACAATGGTTGATATACCATAAAACCCAACCCAACTCAACCCAACCAAACTTGTTTACTATTATAATTACACATCAGATGGTCACCCGTCGAGCCTTCATCAGGTAAATATCTTCACTTATGGAGAGAATAACGGTTTCTTGTAGAAATTCCTCCTAGTATACAGACTATGACTGGCTCAGGAAGAAAAGTTCTGGATATAATGGGCAAAATATTGTGACAATAAGAACAGTCACAGGAGTATTGGTTGAAGTACTTGAGTGATAATAGCATTTATAATAAGAAAAAAAATGGATTTCCTTAATACATTCCGAAAAGTACAACGAAAGAATTTGTAACATTTGCCAATATTCTATATTCAATTAAAGATGTACAAAATTCATTATTTGACGAAGCTTTTACACGGTAAAATAATACATTAAATGCATAAACAATCTACAATACTGTTTTAACAATTTATTTTACTCTCATTTCCCGCCCCCCCTCTCTCTCTCTCTCTCTCTCTCTCTCTCTCTCTCTCTCTCTCTCTTCCACACGCACACACACACGCACGCATACACTTGTGCGCGCTTGCACACACACACACACACACACACACACACACACACACACACATATATATATATATATATATATATATATATATATACGAGTAACGAACAACGTGTAATGAACGACCCTTAGCTTTAAGCAACAAAAAGGTACTTTATGATATTTTGCCCATTGGGAACGGCCTCTAAATGTATAAATATAGAAATATTTCTTCAAGAACCAGAGATGTAAAGAGAAGACATTCATACATTTACAGTTATAATTCTACTTTAATAAAATCAAATTTAATGCACTGCTGTAAATAAAGAATGTAATCTAGACCTTGATGTAGCCTAGTGATTTTTAGTTGCGTAACTATGTTTATTATTTATAATATTTGCACAGATTTTATATTCAGGTGTTATGAATAGTAAACATTGTTAAGTAAAAAAAAAAAGTATTATGTTAACTAATAGCTGTTTTGTGTGTGTGTGTTCTCTAATCGAAGACACTTTAGATTGAAATTACGGCAATGTTTGGCCCAGAAACAAGTTAAGCCTTTATGTTTCGAAAACTGATCTTATATAATGATCGACCGCTAGTTTTTAGTTAAAATAATTATCATTAAAGTAGTTTATGATAAAATCATCATCATCATGTCGTGCCGCTTACACGAATATCCCTGACCCTCTCTCGCCACTTCTCCCTATCGTTCATCGCCTCTGGTAGGTCTTCAGGGTCACATCCCGTATCCTCACATAAATGCTGAATGTATGTTCGTGCTGGTGGTCCTGCTTTTGCCAGGCCATATGAGGGGGTCCATAGGAGTACATCACTTATGAGCTCGTCCCTGCTTCTCCAGCAGTGACCTGCATGTTGGTTCGTCTAACTTGGATAGTTTTCGTGATGGGAAGCAGGGGGCCGTATAGTTGGTACCTTGTGGGGTGTTGCCACCAGGACTTGTTCAATATTGCTCACAGCATTCTTGTGTAATTGCCGTCTAGCTTCTTCTCCAGCCGTTTAGTTAGCGTCCAAGTAGTGCATCCATACAGCAGTATCGATATGACCGCTGTCTGGAAGAAACTGCGTTTCATTTTATCGGTCAGGTCTGATTTCCATATGATAGATAGCCTATTGATAGCTGTCCATGTCTTCGTTAGCCGCTTGTCGATGTCTTTTTCGGTTGACGAGACGCTGCTTCCTAGGTAGGGGAATTTGTCTACTAGTTTAAGAGGGGTTCCGTCTAGTGTGGTGATGTCGCCCGTTTGATTATAGCACATATATTCCGTTTTGTGTGCATTGACATGGAAGTCAATGCCAGCAGCGGCTCGTTCCAAACTATGCAGTAGTGTTTCGGCTTGGTTGGTTGTATTTGCCAGTATCGCTATGTCATCGGCGTAGTCGGCGTTGGTAATTGTTTTTGCAGTGTATCTTCTGCTTCTTTTCTTCGTCAGCTCGAAGCCGTTTTCTCTAATGTTCTAAGCACGTAATCTAGACAGATGATAAAGAGGTATGGGGCTAGCGTGTCTCCTAGTAGCTCTCATGCTACAAGGTCGAGGTATTCTGTGTCTCAATCCGGTGAACGTACATTCACTTTGGTGTTTCTATAGAGAATCGTTATTGCTACTACTGTTTCTATAGTTAGCCGTATGCTAGAAGGATTTGTTCCAATTTTCCTCTATGAATGGAATCGAAGGCGTTGGTAAAGTCGACAAATAGTAATCTCGCTTGAAATTTCTTTGCCCGTACGCCCTCAAGAATTCTACCGATATATATATATATATATATATATATATATATATATATATATATATATATATATATATATATATCGGGAGTGTTTAGCCAATTCTAATATTGAAGATGTATTCAAAAGCTATCTCTTCATCAGAGGCGATGAAAGAATCTAGACATGCATAAACAACTTCCTTCCCATTTCTCCATAAATCTAAGATGTCCATTTCATAATTTCGAAACCGACATCTACTAGAAGTTTTTTTTATCAACCCATTAAAAAACACCCTTCTAAAAGTTATTTTTAAATCACTTTAATATTCGATGTAACCTGTAATTTAATTTGTGCCACAAATCCATCCACACTTTTACCCACAAGGACAATAGTGGCCGTGAAGCACTTTATAACAATAATATTTAGTTAAATCTCATACGAAAACCAATGTAAAATAGACATTTATATAATTATTTAACATTTTATTTACAAGATACGTAATTTCTAAGGAAAGCATAGAACAGATATTTCTGATATTACTGGTTTTACATAATACATGAAATTCGATTTTACACTTATTATAATGACATTTTAGGTTTTACATAATACATGAAATTCGATTTTACACTTATTATAATGACATTTTAGGTTTTACATAATACATGAAATTCGATTTTACACTTATTATAATGACATTTTAGGTTTTACATAATACATGAAATTCGGTTTTACACTTATTATAATGACATTTTAGGTTTTACATAATACATGAAATTCGATTTTACACTTATTATAATGACATTATAGGTTTTACATAATACATGAAATTCGGTTTTACACTTATTATAATGACATTTTAGGTTTTACATAATACATGAAATTCGATTTTACACTTATTATAATGACATTTTAGGTTTTACATAATACATGAAATTCGGTTTTACACTTATTATAATGACATTTTAGGTTTTACATAATACATGAAATTCGATTTTACACTTATTATAATGACATTATAGGTTTTACATAATACATGAAATTCGGTTTTACACTTATTATAATGACATTTTAGGTTTTACATAATACATGAAATTCGATTTTACACTTATTATAATGACATTTTAGGTTTTACATAATACATGAAATTCGATTTTACACTTATTATAATGACATTTTAGGTTTTACATAATACATGAAATTCGATTTTACACTTATTATAATGACATTTTAGGTTTTACATAATACATGAAATTCGGTTTTACACTTATTATAATGACATTTTAGGTTTTACATAATACATGAAATTCGATTTTACACTTATTATAATGACATTTTAGGTTTTACATAATACATGAAATTCGATTTTACACTTATTATAATGACATTTTAGGTTTTACATAATACATGAAATTCGATTTTACACTTATTATAATGACATTATAGGTTTTACATAATACATGAAAATCGGTTTTACACTTATTATAATGACATTTTAGGTTTTACATAATACATGAAATTCGATTTTACACTTATTATAATGACATTTTAGGTTTTACATAATACATGAAATTCGATTTTACACTTATTATAATGACATTTTAGGTTTTACATAATACATGAAATTCGATTTTACACTTATTATAATGACATTTTAGGTTTTACATAATACATGAAATTCGATTTTACACTTATTATAATGACATTTTAGGTTTTACATAATACATGAAATTCGATTTTACACTTATTATAATGACATTTTAGGTTTTACATAATACATGAAATTCGATTTTACACTTATTATAATGACATTTTAGGTTTTACATAATACATGAAATTCGATTTTACACTTATTATAATGACATTTTAGGTTTTACATAATACATGAAATTCGATTTTACACTTATTATAATGACATTATAGGTTTTACATAATACATGAAATTCGGTTTTACACTTATTATAATGACATTTTAGGTTTTACATAATACATGAAATTCGATTTTACACTTATTATAATGACATTTTAGGTTTTACATAATACATGAAATTCGGTTTTACACTTATTATAATGACATTTTAGGTTTTACATAATACATGAAATTCGGTTTTACACTTATTATAATGACATTTTAGGTTTTACATAATACATGAAATTCGATTTTACACTTATTATAATGACATTTTAGGTTTTACATAATACATGAAATTCGATTTTACACTTATTATAATGACATTTTAGGTTTTACATAATACATGAAATTCGGTTTTACACTTATTATAATGACATTTTAGGTTTTACATAATACATGAAATTCGATTTTACACTTATTATAATGACATTTTAGGTTTTACATAATACATGAAATTCGATTTTACACTTATTATAATGACATTTTAGGTTTTACATAATACATGAAATTCGGTTTTACACTTATTATAATGACATTTTAGGTTTTACATAATACATGAAATTCGATTTTACACTTATTATAATGACATTTTAGGTTTTACATAATACATGAAATTCGATTTTACACTTATTATAATGACATTTTAGGTTTTACATAATACATGAAATTCGGTTTTACACTTATTATAATGACATTTTAGGTTTTACATAATACATGAAATTCGATTTTACACTTATTATAATGACATTTTAGGTTTTACATAATACATGAAATTCGATTTTACACTTATTATAATGACATTTTAGGTTTTACATAATACATGAAATTCGGTTTTACACTTATTATAATGACATTTTAGGTTTTACATAATACATGAAATTCGATTTTACACTTATTATAATGACATTTTAGGATTTACATAATACATGAAATTCGATTTTTTACGCTTTATCTAACAAATAAGATTCCATTTTACGATCTATTGAATATATCAAGTTCAGTTTTACGCTGGATATACAACATGAAAGTTGGCTTTACCCTGGATATGGTATATAAAACCGGGACATTGGCCCAGCGGTTAGAGTGTTCGCCAATGGCCCGGGAGACTTGGGTTCAATCCCAGGTCGAGTCATACCAAAGACTTTAAAAATGGAACTTGATACCACCTTGCTTAACACTCAGCATTATAAGGTACGGTTCAAGGGTAAAGTGGAGCAATCCTGGGAATGGAGTAGCGCCCTCCCCTACACCTTGGTGTAGTAGCTATCGAAAAGGGAGCCTTCGGGTCACCCTCGACTATGGTCGCTAACTTTACTTACTTACGTTATAAATAATATTTGTTTTTTCGTGATTTATAATAAAATGCAGAAGCCAACATAGATACGAAATTCATCACCGTGTCCAAAATATTGTTCAGCTGTTAAAATTCCAAAAAACATCTTTAAAGGTAAAGTGATTAGTCATCAGGACATAAAAAACTATATCTATCTATCTATCTATATATATATATATATATATATATATATATATATATATATATAATGATATTTCAACAGAGACATACGAGCAAATGGCGTAAAACCGCACAAGTTTCACAGAGCTGATCTTTAGGTGACGTTGCATAGATGCCTCTGTTGTTCTCTTGATTCAGGCTCCTTAGAATGGACGCATATTTAAAAATCAGTCATGCCTTTTTACACTGTTTTGTATGAATAACATCTTGTATACATGCATATATGCGTATTGTGTACATATATATACATATGTATATGTATGTGTATATATATATATACATATATATATATGTGTGTGTGTGTGTGTGTGTGTGTGTGTGTGTGTGTGTGTGTGTGCATCTTCGTGGACCTCCCTATTTTAAAATATATTTTTATTCTCTCTTTGGACCAACAACAAACACTTACACACACACACACACACACACACACACACACACATATATATATATATATATATATATATATATCAGAGCAAGAGAGAGAGAGAGAGAGAGATACAGAGAGAGAGAGAGAGAGAGAGAGAGAATAAGGGAAGGTTAACGAAAATAAAACAAGCAAGAATAATAAACGAGAACTAAAATTGTATTGGTTTAATTATTTTTCCTCCATTATAAAAAATCTCTATTTATTTATTTCACATTACCATTATATATATATATATGTATATATATACATATATATATATATGTGTGTGTGTGTGTGTGTGTGTGAGAGAGAGAGAGAGAGAGAGAGAAAGAAAAATAATGTTTTATAATAATGATTGTTTTGTATTATAATCTTACTCTAAAATAATTCATCTTCTGGTTTATTTCTGCAGTGCTTGCTTAAGATACGGCGCCTGGCATCTGAAGTTTCTGTTGTCGGTTTGGATTTGCCCAGTGCGGCTATGCTCGAGCAATCTCCAGATTATCGTAACCTTGATAATGAAACATTCCTCCCCAAAAGAATTTTTTTTTTTTTCATTGTTTTCAAATAAATTGATTAGATAGAAAATTACGCGGGATATTTTCAATTCTGTCACCTTTAACTGTATTGCAAATATTATTATGACACTAGCGCCCTCCCCTACACCTTGGTGTAGTAGCTATCGAAAAGGGAGCCTTCGGGTTACCCTCGACTATGGTCGCCAACTTTACTTATCATTGTATGCGTTAGTTAGAGATATCTCTTTCCTAATCCATCATTTCGAGATTGTTCCTAATTTTTCTTGATTCTTTTTACGTTTCTTCGAATTTGTTTTCTTTTTATCCTTCTTTCTATAATGTCTTCGATATTCTGGCCACTTTTTTTTTTCTCTTTTCTTCATTCACTTTGTTCGTTTTTCGGTGATTTTTCTTCTACCTCTCCCTAAGCAATAAAACTTCGTTTTTATTCGTCTAATTACCAACGATACTACATAATTAATAAATCGAATAATCACTTATTGTGTTGTTTCAAAGTGTTCTCTCTATTCAGCGATATCCAATTCCACCTATCATCTCAATGATACTTTCATATGTAAACGATGTGAGTCATTTTTATGGATCCTTTGAAAAGTAATGATTCTTTCTCTCTCTCTCTCTCTTACTCTCTCTCTCTCTATATATATATATATATATATATTGATAGATTGATGTGTATATGCGTGTGATTGAATAGAACAGTTACTTCGTGTCTGCGTATATTATCTTTGATCCTTTCAAATCTTTGTATGCGTCGCTTAACTTCTGGATAGAATTCACTCAGGAACGTGCCACATTTTCCCCACGAACTTTAGGTCCCTATTGGAACCATCATCAAGGAAAAATTCTCACTACAAACACCTTCATATTACATTAAGAAAAAAGAAAACGAAAAATCACTTTAAATTCGTCACGCTCTCAATACAAAGATTAAAAAACCTTATTTAAATACGATCAACTTCGAATATAGTAGGCATATTCTAAAATGCCTATAGCTCTTTTCCTGGTAATTTTTCCTCTTAGTTCTTGTATAATTCTATCCTTCTGTAAATTCCCTCCCACCCTTTATATAAAAAAAATATATATGCCCCTTCAGTATTTGTCATTTTATCCTGCCCTCGCCCCATGGAAGTAGTCTCAAACTGTAGACAAAAATACATGGAAAAAATTCAGCTCCTTCCAAAATTTATTCCATCCTGGAGTCAAACGCATAAGAAGAAGGCTTTAACCGATCAAAGTTTAAATAGACGGACAGAAAACAATTTTATTTGAATCTAGCATCTTTAAAAGAGAAAATCCTATCTATCTATCTATCTATCTATCTATCGTATGTCGGTGTTATTACAAATCTAATCTTTTTATTTGCCTTTTTGCACATATAAAATATGATGTACAACCATACTTCTGTATTTTTTAAAATTCTTTTCTTCGCGTATTTTCTTCGTACAACCAATCTCACTCTAATGGACATTTTTCGCTGATGTAACCGGAAGTAAATGTCTATATTATGTTAACTTCCTCAACAAAACACTAATTAGTCAATAGTGAATGTGTTATATTAAATAAATATATTTTAACGTGGAAAACACTCTTCAGTGTAAGCATAAGGCCCTCGAAATTATTGGCTACGGATTAGATGAACAGTTTTGATTTAACTATTTTATTCTTAGCTACACTCTTTCTTGGCCCATTGATACTTTACGAAAATCATTTATTTTATCTTACAGACATGCATATTACCCAAAAAACTCCCAAATACTTCTAATGGGCTACCCTATTGAAAAAAAATCGTTTGGTTTCTTTGTTTTATTGGCCTATCAAATTTTGTGGGTTATTGGTGCTAAAGGCATCCGTGCAGAGGAGAGGAAGTAGTAATATTAAACTCATAGCAAGGAATATAAAGATGTCCCCAACTCTTTCAAATATATTCAATCAAAAGGGAACGAAATTGTTTAAATCTAACTTGTAGTAGTTTGTTTCGAAGCCACAGTCCAGCACTTTATACATTACGCCACGAGAACTCACTCTCACCCCTAATGAGCTTGAAAAAACATACATGTTTTTGGAGAGAGAGAGAGAGAAAGAGAAAATTCAGTGATTTTGCATGAGGAACAGAATCCCCGACCCCTTCCCCAAAAAATAAAGAAAAAAACTAACACATCTACAGAAAGTTAATATGGCCTAAACCTTCTCTTGGGGGTGGATCTCTGACTGTTTTCCTGACTTTAGCCTGTAGACAAGCCTGTCGGGCTGTAAATGGGAGCACAGTTTTTTAATTTAGGAGAAAAAATAAATGGGTTGGTTTGATATTATATTTGAATTTCTTTCAAGATTAAAAAATGTATAAAGAAAAGCCAGAATAAAAAAAAAAAAAAAATAAGGAATAGAAATCTTGGAGGATATCTAACACAAAATAACTTCTGAGTTACAGAGAACAAGAAAAGAATAATTAACTCTTTGTTTCACAGAAGTCAAAGAAAGATTTATTGTTGTTATATAAACACCTGTCTTCGATTCCTCGGCCTATCACGTACTAGAATGATCTGGTCTCAACTGACCGTCTTTTTCTGCGCTCTGAACTGGACGAACTCAATTAAATAACATTGCTTATATAATAATCTTAATCATTTCGTCAGCTAATCGTAATAAGGACACGTGTTGTTAACCTTCATGCCTGACGTTATTGCCCAAGCCTGTCGCCATATACAATCTGATTTCTTTCCTAATATTCAATCTTCAACCCAATATTTCAAAAACATCCTGTCAACTTGATGATCTTGTCACACGTGCGACATTTGCACCATATGACCTTCGCATGTGTTGTACACTTCATTTCAAAGTTTTCTGGCCAAGTTACAATTTATCAATACAAATATATAATTAACAAATATAATTAGATATCATTCTTAATGATAATTCATGAATACATCTTTTTGAAAAGTATTTGTTTTTGGAATACTGGATAGTACATAATTGTGTATAAATTATTCTATTCAAAATCGTTTCTTGATGCTCTAATTATTAATGATTCGTTAAGTGAAACCATTTTACATTGTGCCAACAAATTATCATTTTTAGAAAAGAGTTCACTTGAAACAAAATACTTGTTTATCATATTTACCAACCCTTCCATTCGGGCAGGATATGACACAAGGTCAATTTTTAAGTGAAGTTTAACAGGTTTGAATTCAGAGTTTTCCTTCTCCTAGACTAGTTGCCTCACCAAGGCTGAAGAACTAAGTCTGCCCTACTATTTACCCATAGCTGGAGGGAAGATAATTGGATTCATACCTTTCCCAAGGGTATTAGTGCTATGTGAAATGCAATCAGTCTTGTCCAGGGTTTGAGCTCGTGTCGCCGGGTCCATTTCCTACGACGATAACCATTACACCACAGGCACCTCCAAAATATTTGTTTATCAGTTATTAGTGCTTATGAGTGCAAATTTTGTCATATTATAGAAATTATATCAATAAGCTGCTGATATAATGAACAAAAAAAAATACACAATCCTTTTCTCATTTTTTTTTCTTTCAGACCAGTCGGCTGGGGCTGTAGAATACACTGACTGCATCTCTGCAGGGGTTTAGGACACCCTCAACGAGTTTGCTTAGTCAACTGGGACTGTGGAA
The DNA here is from genome assembly GCA_963585895.1 of Sepioteuthis lessoniana. Taxonomy (NCBI): domain Eukaryota; kingdom Metazoa; phylum Mollusca; class Cephalopoda; order Myopsida; family Loliginidae; genus Sepioteuthis; species Sepioteuthis lessoniana. Next base: position 21,194,841 of record OY757928.1, on the reverse strand, counting down.
TATTCCGACTGCAACTCTGCAGAGGCGTAAGACCCAATGGATTTGACACTAAACAATCCGATAGTGAGGTTCCAATAATGTTGTAGCTTTGGGGAATGCGGAGTACTCTTTCATTGTCATTGCTCCCAGATCCACTCTGGCCTGAAGTGGTAGCACTTGATAGGGTAATTTTTGTGAGTTAAATAGAACTAAAATCTGAACTTATGCAAAACTGAACTGTTTGAAATAGAACTGTTTTGACATTTAAGCGAAAACAAAAATTGTACTTATACTAAAATGAATTGTTTGAATCAGAACTGTTTGACTAAACTAAATAGCTTGACATAGATATGTTTTTTGACAATTAAACAATATACTCATGATAAACTGAAATGTTTGAAATCGAAAATATTATTTGTATAAAATAGATTTGGCATAAAATAACCCATAAAGGTTGATATCACAACCATCAAACCAACCAACACCTAACGAGTGTCCTATTATGACACTAAACCATCTGTTAGTCTGGATCCTGTCCTGGAGGCTTAAGGAATGTGGAGCATCTGTTCATGGTAATTACTCCCAGGTCCACTTAGACACAGATATGTAGTACCCGAAAGGGTCCTATTTATTGGTGAAGTAGAACAATTCAATCATTTACTACACTCGAAACCATTTAACTGTCTTGAAACAAAAGTAGCACTTGGAACTATTCAACTGTGTGCAAATAATAATACTTAAGGCCATTTATCAGTGGGAAAACAGTAGGAATACTTGAAACCATTTAACTGTGTGCAAAAATCGCAGTACTTGAAACCATCTAGCTTTGTGCCAAAAAAAAAAAAAGAAATAATTCACTATTTAACGGTGCATAAAAAACCGCAATACTTGAAGCCATTTCACAGAGCAAAAATCACAATACTTGAAGCCCTCTAGCTTTGTGTAAAAAAGAAACAAGAACAAAAAAAGAATTCACTATTTAAGGGTGTGCAAACGATAGGAATACTTGAAGCCATTTAACTGTGTGCAAACAATAATACTTTAGGCCATTTAACAGTCGGAAAACAATAGCAATACTTGAAGCCATTTAACTGTAAACAAACAAATGAACCCTGTCTCATATTACCAATAAAGTATTTACTTAGAATAATATGAATTAACAAGATTCACTATTAAATATACCTAAATTATTCTTATGCCATTAATACACACCAATCAACCACCTTATTTTGTTAGCTTTCGTAAACTGATAGCACATGTTCATTTTTTTTATATAATAGTTATATTGTAAGTATATTGCATTGACCGGCTCATTGGCCTAGCGGGTAGAGTGTTCGCTAATGGTCCGGGAAACCTGGGTTCAATCTCAGGACATGTCATACCAAAAGACTTTAAAAATGGTACTTGATACCTATTTGCTTAACACTCAGCAATATAAGGTGCGTATTAAGGGTAAATTTGAGCACTCCTGGGAAAGGAGTATCGCCCGCCCCTACAATTCGGTGTAGTAGCTATCGAAAAGAGAGCCTTCTGGTTGCCATCGACTACGGTCGCCAAATTTACTTACTTACTATATTTCATTCGTAATAATCTTTATCATCATAATTAACTCAACAAACTTTTTAAGTAAATTGTCTTCAGTATATATATATATATACTGAAGACAATTTACTTTAAAAGTTTGTTCAGTTAGTTTTAATATGTATGCATATATTTATGCATGCATATATATATATATATATATATATATATACATATATTAGAAGAATGCTAAAGAAAGAAAAGTAAATATTCAACAAGGTCCGCGAGCGTTTGCAAGTTTGGTAAGAGATTTTTTCTATTAATTTTGCATATGAATCTATACTTTGTTTGCAACACGTGTTGCAGATATCTCAAGACTCTCTTTAGGTGATAAAATTGTAGGTTATTTACGGTAGAATTTTTTATTGGAATATTATATCGTTCCATTCCAAACTGTATTTGGGAGAAAGATCATAAATCATCTGAATGCTGGCTTATTCTAGCTCAACTATCAATGATCGTTGCATTAACGTTAGTTATAGGTAATGTTTTCTAATTGCCTCTTTTTTCTCTTTCCTCTCCTTAGAGGGAAGATTTTTGAACATATTTATATCTAATATGCATGTATAATTTTTTGTTGTTGTAGGTCCAAAGAGAGAATAAAAATATTTTAATATAGGTAGGTCAGAGGACGTATATGGAGTTCAAGTTTCATTGAATACCCCATAACAAGACCTTGTGCCATACATGTTCTCTGATGAAAGCAACCAGCTGGAGACATACACGTATGTAAGAACAAAATAAATAAATAATTTCGAAAAATATAAATTTCTTCGTGGACCCATCTAATATGCTTGAATAAATGTCTTATTTGTTCCTAATGCTTGTATATATGTAAATATTATCTGTCTGTGCTGGCGTATGTCTGTGTGTTTGTGTGTGCGAGTGAATGTATATGTACGTATATACACTTACACCCAAACACATGTATTTCCGAAGGTAAAAATTAAATCGAATGTGTGAAAGAATGTAGTTATTCTAATACATGGGTGAATTTTGAAGAAAATCGCTATGTAAATGTGTTTGTTTCTATGTAATACGCACAGATACGAACAAACGGAAATACCAAAAGTGAAAACTGTTTTTCATATATATATATATATATATATATATATTAATAGCAAGGAATACATATAGGTTTCGGGAAACTGTGGGCATGTTTATTATTTAAAAAAATATAAACGACCGGTTTCGTCTGGCTCTAATCAAGCTGATAACGCTAGAAAAATTTAAAAGGGGGAATGTAATCGAAAAAAGTAAAGGAGAGGTGAAGGGCAAAAACCAAGAAAGGGGGAAATAGGAGTGATGAACAGATGGTCAGAGACCGATCACATTCAATCCCAACAAGCAGTCCCTGTGTTTGCAGAGGGAAGGCTGAAGGGATCGAACGTAAAGGGTCTCCAACACTTTTAGATGGGAAATCGAATGTGACCGACTCAGAATACTGAATCGGTCGACATTGAAATCTGCAACACATTCCCTACTATTAATCATGTGCTCTGCTATAGAGGACCCGGTTGTGTTAACAAGCTGGCCCCTTTTGAGTTCAAGATTTAAAATACAAATGCTGCTTTATGCGTAGGTCCAACCGATTAGACGTCCTGCCTATGTAGTCACTGCCACAACCACACGTATATTTATATATATATGGTGGGGAGGTAAGACTCCTTTACGCATTGAAACGAATGCTGTACGAGTCTGAAAAATCACTTGTACAACAGCAGAGAAATAACATTTACCACAGCCGTGGTGATGGATTAGGCAAATTTCTCACCTCTAGAACCTATATACGACAAACGCAAATAAACAGGGCACTTATTAACAGAGCACCTACTAGCTCTATCAGATTTAATCATAACATCATGGACAACACCATCTAAAACAGACAATGGATATCCATTTTTAGACAAGGTTGACCTGATGAACTTGATTTCATCATCAAGATAACACTTGGATGAAATCATAATGACGCGATAGACAAGTGTCTTAGTTAAGCTGATTTTGTGCTGCTGTGGGTAAAATGAAACCCATCTCGTATACAGACCAGAAAAGGTGGTCTTTCTGTATACAGAAGTGAGAAAAGCTGTAGAAGTTTTATGCACAAATACATCTAAAAAGGCAAGTTGATGGTCGGACTCCTTTTCCACGGTGAACTTTAAAGAGGAATGCATAGAATTTAATTGTATGAGAAATGAATCAACATCATTCTCATATTTAAATAAACAGAAAGTGTCGTCAGCATAACGATAATACATGGTTGCACATTCTATATATATTTACTTATATATACGCCGCTTACCCCCACATTTCCCTCTTTCTGTCTCTCCTCTCTTTATCTATTTTTCTGTCTCTGTCTCTGTCTCTATCTATCTATCTATCTATCTGCTTAAGTAAATTAACTTGCACTAAATACCTGCTTACATGCCAAGAGGAAAAAAATAAAAGGAAGTTAAAATTCAAGACTTCAAATCATGAAACAGAACTAACCTATATGCATACACAGAAAACCTAGTCCACACACACACACACACACACACACACACACACACACACACACACACACACATACTCTATACCGATCACTTTAGAATATCTATTCATCTAACTCTCACTCTCTATCTCCCTTTATATCTATTATATGTATATAAATTTTAATATTTTGTTCAGTTTTCTATCTAATTTTGACAGATTTCTTTAGAATATTTATTCGTCTATTACTCAGTATTTAACTCTCATTCTCACTTTCTCTCACTTTCTGTTTCTCTCTCTAATTTTGTATATATAAATATATATAAATGTATATCTAAATATTTGTGTATGTCTGTCTGTGTGTGTGTCTATATATGTGTCTGTGTGTGTTTTATGTATATCTATTACAAGGGTTGACAACCAGGGTATATTTTAATTGAACTTCACAATTATAACCCCCTGCCTGTTTCAGTAAATGTGGGTATATATTTAGAGGAATATGAATTGTTGTCATATAGGAATTGGAATTAGTATGTTCGCAGTAATGGTTTGGTTTGGTTTACTTTAGTTCAGTTTTATGGCATATCAAACATTGTAGGTTATTTAAAGTCAAGTTCTTTTTATGCATACATAGCAAATATATGATTTTAAACACATTATATAGATAACATTTTAAACACTCTTAGCTCATTTATTTCTCATAGTTAATTAGTTTCACTAATTTATATCTAATTAAAATAATTATATTTACTATTCACTAATTTACTAATCATTAGTTTGCTCACACTTTAATGTTTTCAACTATTGCTATGAATCACTAACAATTTAAAATCAGTCATTTGTTTACACACAGTTGAATGATCAAACAGTTCTATTTCAAACAATTCATTTTAGCATATCAACAAAATGAAATGGTTTAAAGTATTGCTATGTATCACTAACAATTAAATTAAACATCAGTCATTTGTTTACACAGAGTTAAGTGATCAAACAGATCTACTTCAAACGATTCAGTTTAGCATAAGTACACTGTTAAATTTTAAAACAGTTCTATTTCTAACAATTTCAGTTTGATATAAGCACTGAGTTAGGTTCCATTTAACCCATAGATGGGACCCTAAAAGGTGCTATCACTCCGACCCAAAGTTGTCCTGGGAGCAATGGCAATGAAGAGGTACTCCACTTTTCCCAAAGCTCCAGCATTACTGATGTTGTATTCTGGCCTTTTACCCGGCCAAAAATGCCATTCCAAGGTGATGCACCGGAAGGAAGTGACACATTCTAATGGCAGTTATGAGAGGAAATCGCGTGGGCGGAAATTGGCTGATGAAATGGGACGCACCGGAAGAGAGAGACCTCTGAACTGCATGAAAGTTATTTCCGCTTGATGACGATCAAACATGTGATTTCAAAGATCGAGTGGGCGATCGAGTGGACGTTGAACTATTATAAAACTCAGCCAAGAAGTTTGAGTTGGAGTTCCAGTAGAGTTGGGGACGGAGATAGAAGAGTTGTGGTAAGGAAAACCACACCCGGCCGAAGGTGCCCTCGGGAACCCCGATGGAGTTTGGGGACAAGAGAAGATGCTCATAAGATGCAGTAAAGAAAGCCAGCACCCAGCAGAGTGGACCCCAGGGCCTCCGGTTGAGCATCCGGAGAACAAGAAAGACACAACGCTGACGGCCATAAGAATGGGGGTCAAAATATTACAGTTTATGTTCGGTCACCAGTTCCCTCTCACACGCAAACCCTTTTCGAATCCTTGCAATAAAGTGAGAGGTAAATATTTTGTTCAAGAAATCTTCCTGCGTCTTTCTTATTGTGTTGTTATGTTGCTATAGATGACAATATAACACTGAAACCTCACTATCAAATTGTTTCATGACATATCCCAAGAACTTTTTTGGGTGATTTTTACCAATTTAGAGATGCAGTCCGTGTATTATACCGTCTAGGCCGACTGGACCTTGCGATGTTTGTTATAGATTCATTTATAAGAAATAGGAAAAATGACATTATTCTTAGGGTGAATGATAGATAGGTGTCTACATAAATACTTATAATTCGCTAAACTAATTCACACATACATACTCCGTCGACAACGTGAGAGATTGCTGTCTCAAAATGAATTCATTATTTAGTACTCTGCTCAACATCTTATCAACATGTGACAAACAAATGTGTTTAAATAATTACCATCTCAGATGATTTCCTGAGGAAGCCAAAGAGTTCTAACTATTTCTCATTTAGCATTTGATGTATACAAGTTGTTTTAAAAATATTTTAACATTTCTATAGGTTTTCCTAATTGAAAATGTCTCCATCTGCTCACCGTTTCTTTCAGAATATCAGAATTTTCTGTTAGAATTCTTCTATGATAAAGTCTCCACCTGTTCACCGTTTCTTTCAGAACATCGGAATTTTCTTTTGGAATTCCTCTATAAAAAGGTTTCCATCTGCTCAACGTCTCTTTCAGAACATCGGAAATTTCCGTTGGAATTCGTTTCTGATAAAGTCTCCCACCTGCTCACCGTCTCTTTCAGAACATCGGAAATTTCCGTTGGAATTATTTTCTGATAAAGTCTCCCACCTGCTTATCGTTGTCTTTCAAAACATCGGTATTTTTTGTTGGAATTCCTATATGATAATATTTCCACCTGCTTATCGTTTCTTTTAGAACATCGGGATTTTCTGTGGGCAGTCTCCCGAATATAAGCTATGCTTTTTGATAAGGATAATCATTGATAAATATTGATGTTATTTCAATCATGAGTTAGATATTCCAAAAATTGGTTGACTGGGATAGCGAACATGTGGAGAGTGGTTGAAATTATATGATAAAATTAATCCCGTAAAGATATTAGTATGTTTTAATCAGGCTGTAATCACAAGATTGATTCAAAAGATTTGCAATATTTTCATTAGTGTTAATTTGCAAAGTGTATATAACGTGGCTAAAACAGGAGATGACCGGTATTGATAACACTGACCTGCATTACAACTTTTTCCAAAGATCAAAGTTTTATCAAGTGATATATGATCGCCATTTTATGCTGAATTCAAAAATACCATTTATTGTGTTTGATCAAGTCTGGTTTTTAAGATGTTCTTAAATAATTTACGACAAGTTGGACACAATAATAATACTAACTGAAAACTTGGGGACTCTATTTGTCACAGCTGATCGTGGTTGCCTGATGTTTACTATAGAATTTAATGTTTGTCCACCTAACTACAGTGTACCAACCTACTCGTTACCATCTACATACTTAGAGAGGGTGGGGCTTATCTCTCAGCTTCAAATGATTTTAACGAACTGTCAACAGTCAACGACTAGCTGAGTGCTGATTTATATTTTTCTCTTTTCAGCTTGACATTCGTATTCCTGCAAGAATGGATCACAAGTGCAAGAAAAAAACCTAATAGGTTATTTTATATCTGCGGTAAAGTCGTTTTTTCAAACTATCAAGCAAAAATCACTGACTTTCTATAGAAGGCATAGCGCGAATAGTTTGGAGTCAAGGTAGGGGATGAGGATAAGTCATTCGCTCCTAACGTTTGCTGTAAAACATGTGTGGAGAACTTGGAGGATTGAAGGGAAAGGAAAATGAAGAACGTGCGATTTTCAATTCTAATGATCTGAAGGGAATGAAAATATCATATTGTGGACGGCTATTTCTGCATGTTAATCTAAAAAGAATAAATCGCAACAACAAACACAATGTCTAATACCCCGATGTTCCTACAGTCATAGGACCAATCCCTCATTGCCCAAATCTTTCTGTTTCTGGATCAGTTAGCAACATGCGATATAGCGTTGATTCTGAAGATGGTGACATGTTTGTAACTGCTGAGGATGACGCATACAAGCTAGAAGAGGATCACCAGTCAGTACCTTTGCACAAGCAGAACTCAACGACATGATACGAGACGTGAACCTTTGAAAGGAGTTAGCTCAGCTGCTGGGTTCACGTCTCAAAGAGAAATATTTATTGGGACCTTGACAACTTTCTACAGGTTTCAATGTAATATAATAGCCGAGGGATTTCGGTTCATGTCTTTGGGTTTAGTTAGGCTGAGAACCTTTCGGCTCAGCACATGGGTTAGTTAGGTGAAAACATTGATGCAGGTGTTAACGCCGGCGGACGAAGGTGTCACTCAGAGATGTCACAATAGTCCGAGACGAAACGGGTGACAGAGTGCGAGTGACGTCACGCACCGGAAGCGCACAAAGGTTTGTGGAAAATTGAAAAAAATTTAGAAGAGTTGAAATTATACGCCGGACGGAGACGGTCGACTTTTGGGCTCGCAGCGCCGAGACGATTTTGTGCGCCATGGGTGCCGCACGAGATAGGGGCCAAATGAATAAGACGGCATAGCGAGATTGTGTCTCTCCTCCTTATGTCGAAACCTTTAACTCAAAGTTAATAAAAAGGTTTCGTACCTGAACAAGAAGTCGTTACGTGTTTCCGAATTTCGAGATTCCTATGTTCTTTATATGTTCTATCGTTATGAACATTATCTGTCTATTTCACACATGGCGTTAATTGTGGCTATGTAACATCAAGACTGTGAGAGAGAACTAAGATAAAGTTTATTGTTCCAGGATAAGTCGTTATTAATTTATTGCAACAACATTGCTGGATTGATCAAATCAATGGGTTTAGAACATGGTGTGACGGAATGGAAATTTTTTTATTAACTCATCTTGCAGAAGTATCAAATCAGTTTTTCTACATAATTGGAACAGTTTTTCATTTTGGGCATTCAGTACAAATCAAAGAGAGTTACTACAGCATAGATCATATTGCTGTCCGTCATTAACTACCAAAAGCACAAATTGTCGGTTTGTAGAGATCTTAAAATGGGTACACAAAGTATCTTTCTTTTCTGTGTCTCTGTGACAGCCGAGCTAACGACCCACATTATTTCAAACAAGGATGGCCGTTAAGACTAAGGTTAAAAACTGGCTCGCATAACGTTCAGTCTCAACCTTTTGTTGAACCGAACAAAATAATGTCAACATCCTTATATATAAAGCTAGGAGTAAAGAAGAATTTTGTGAAGGCAATGGACAGTGAAGGTGATTGGCTTCCTTTTTCTAGATGTACCCAAGGATAAGTATTTAGAAACTCAGGGCTGGTATATTTGACGGCCCTTAAATAGAACTCATGAAGGATGCAATGTTTGATGAAGCACTTAACGAAGCTGAACTGTCCAGTCATTCAAGTTAGTAGTCACAAATTTCAAGGGAAACCACTGAAGTGCGGAATACGCGAAGGAAATTAAAAAGCTAATGAAGAGTTTCTGCAAACTAGGGGAATAAATTTCAGCCAAACTGCACTTTTTACAATCACACTTAGACTATTTCTCACTGAACTGAGGATATTTGAGTGAATAGCAGGATGAACACTTTCACCAAGATATTCACATATTGGAAAAGCGGTACCAAATTTTCATGGGATAGATTTATTCTCACTGGCTACTGCTGGTGCTTGAAACAGGAAACAGTGGCTGCCGAGCAGAGGAGGAAGTCACTGAAAAGTTGTTATTCTTTTTAATCCATAAATAGCTTCTTTTGTGTATTTTCCAGTTTATTGTGGCACAATGTGAGCTCTCTGGAAATATATCAACCCAAAATGTCACATTATGTTTAATTCAAGGAGAAAATAGCTATAATACTGCTTAATACATTTCAAATAAGAGCTTGTATCTTAAAAATTTGATCTGCTTAGAAAAAAATGAGTATAATTTTTGGATTCAGCCAAAAAACTGCCCCAAAATCAACTATTATATATTTGGCCTTGGAAACATCGCAAGCCAGTGTATCATGGTAGTTTGTGCTCTGATAAGATGTACATTGCTTCATTCCGTGATTGATTTGGAAGCAGCACAGATGAACATTCAACGTAGGCTAGATGGAAAACCTATACGTTATACATTCAAACTCGGCCGTAACGCCGTGAAAGCGAGCAAAAACATATGTTGGGTGAAAGGAGAATAAACAATTGATCTCAGTATAGATTGATCAATACATTCCGCTCAAGATGCAAGAAGCTCGACGATCAGGCAAGGTCTAATAGGCCTGAAATCGTAGATTCCTTGGTCATCCTGAAAGCCATAGCAATGTGTTCCTATGGCGTAGTGGCAAAAATGCTGTACTGTAGCCTCGAAGTAAACGAATTCGAATCCCAGTCGCACTCTCGGATGACTGGTCTAGTGTTATATTTTGACCTTCGACCCGGCCCAAAAATACTATTCCACGGTAATACACCGGAAGAAAGTGACACATTCCAACGGCCAGTAATCAAAAGAGATCGCGTGGGCGGATTAAGGCTTATGATATGGGACAAGGTGAAGGTCCCATTGTGCCATTACAGTCATGCACCGGAAGAGAGTAACCTCTGAACTGCATGACAGTTATTTCCGCTTGATGACGATTAAACATTCGATTTCAAAGATCCAGTAGGCGATCGTGTGGGCGTTGAGTTATTATTTAACTCAGTTGAGTTTGGGTCCCAGAGCAGTTGCCAGCAGAGTTCCAGAGAGTTAGAGACGAGATGTGGTAAGGAAAGCCACACCAGGCCGATGGGGCTTGAAGCCCTGATGAGCTGGGGTCCAGAGATGATGCTAAGATGCAGTAAAGAAAGCCAGCATCCAGCAGTGGACCCTAAAGACCTCTGGTTGAGCATCTAAGAGAACAAGAAAGACACAACGTGACGGTCATAACAGTGGGGTCAAAATATGAAGTTTATGTTCAGTCTCCAGCATCCTCTCATATGCAAACCCTTGAACAACCCTTTCTAGAAGCTTGCAATAAAGTGAGAGGTAAATATATTTGAAAAGAAGTCTTCCTGCATCTTTATCCTGCGTCGTTTCTTCAGGTGTTTTCCTTCATGCGTCTGTCTTTGACGTTGTGTCGTTGTGATGCATGAACGTTTAAATAACTATACAACACTAGAGTAAAGGAATAAAACCTTTATACCCGCAATCATAGGTTAAATACTCTCACTACTGTCCTTATACAAATAAGGTTTTAGAATTGAGTAACCCACAAAGTTTGATATGCCATAAACCAAAACAAACTACATTTGATGCATATTTCTGGTACGTCATTTTTGTACTATCCAAGAAAAATCTTCGAAGTCTCCTTAAATTGCATCAATTGTTTGTAAGTTTAACATACATATTATTTCAGAACGGTTTGCCAAAGAAAATGATCATTTTATGTCATTATAAACAAGATTAAATTCTAATAAGCAGGTAAAGTAAACAAAGATTAGATGAATAAATGAATAATGTGCTGAAGGCATGAGAATATAAGTCCTTTGAAATTGGCGTAAATTTCACTGTACAATTATAAAAGAAAATATCATTCATTAAGTCTGTTTTTTCATAAAACACTGGAAAAATTGCTCAGTGTCATTTTTCTATTTGAAAATATTCAGACAGCAATAAAATTCAACTTTAGCTCATTTTGCAGCTATACGACCACCTAACACCAATCACGAAAACCATCAAAGTTAGACGAAGCGGACCTGCGGGACACTGCTAGAGAAGCAGGGACGAGCACATAAGTGATGTTCTCCTATGGACCCCCTCACATGGCCGAGTAAAAGTTGGGAGACTAGCTCGAAACTACATACAGCAGCTCTGTGAGGATATGGGATGTATCCCTGAGGACCTTCCAGAAGCGATGAACGATCGGAAGGAGTGGCGAGAGAGGCTCAGGGATATCCGTGCTAGTGGCATGACAAAATGATGATGATGATGTATACATCCAACCCTGTGACGTAGTGGATCGAATTCTACAAAAGCTATTTTGATTTTTTCTAAGAATTTTCTCGATTACAAAGCTAATACGATTGAGAACCAAGAAGTTATAAATCTAAGCGACTAGAGTTATGTCTCTATATTTCTTCCACAAAAAAAGCCAATAATCCACCATCCTAAAGAAACCATGAAAGAAAACCAGTACGGAAACTCGTGTCTATTTTAAAAGTTAAAACTGTAAAGCAAAAAGAATTGCAAGTAAGACATGACAGAATTTAGATGTCTCTTAGTGCATGCTAAGGAGAGTTAAACATTTTTCGTGTAAATGTTTGAATAGATCTTACTTTCAAAACATTAGTTTTTCTAAAAAGTGGGAAACTGTTTTTTTTTTCTATATTGTAGAAACAATTGACTGCTAAAAAACACAAAGAATTTAACACTATATATATATATATATATATGTGTGTGTGTGTGAGTGTGTGTGTGTGTGTGTGTGTGTGAAAAGGTAAAAGGAAAATTCGGAAAAAATATTGAATAAGCAAAAGGAAAACAATATTATTCAAATCTAAACAAATCATAAAAGTCATAAAATAAATTAGAGGATTTTTTTCAGCCAAATCTTTTTTCTATAAATGTAAAGTCTGCATTGTTTGAAATTAGTTTATAACGAAATTCTTTTTTTATTTCATAGAAATATTTGTTTGAGTTTATTCAAAATGGCAACAAATAAAAGAGAGTGCTTTCGGCTTGATGACAGTGAAGTTCAAAATTTAAAAAAGAATGGGTGATGGGCAAGGAAAAGCGCGTTTTAGTGAAAAATGTTTACGAAGGTGCTACTCAAGTATGCAACACAAGTAGCCTGACTCAAAAAGACAGTCCACTGAAACGAAACAAACTGGTTCACCGGTAAAAAAAAAAATCCCCTGTTAGACAGTCAGTAAAGAAGACCGTACTGATTGACCTCTGGAACATGAAAACTAATCACTACAGATTTTCTTGAAAAGGTGAAACTGTAAACAATGTTTCCTATAAGTAAATCCTTATGCAAAATCTCCGATTAAAACTATCAAAATTACACGAACCAGACATGCATAATACTGCTGGAGAAGTAGGGACGAGCTCATAAGCGATGTACTCCTGTGAACCCCCTCAAATGGACGAGCATTGGCAGGATGACCGGCTCGAACGTACATGCAGCAGCTCTGTGCCTATTCGGGAAGTATCTCTGAAGACTTGCCGGAAGCAATGGACGATAGGGAGGGGTGGCGAGAGAGGGTCAGGGATATCCGTGCTGATAGCGCGACATGGTGATGATAATGATGATAATGATGATTACGGTATACACTGCTGATGAGACCTAATAAGGTCGAAACAGCTGTCCAGTGTTTCCGTATATCGTGCGTAGGTGTTCGGAGGATTTTCTGGTCATAGTAATTCAATTTACAATATTAATTCCTCTACTTAAAAACAAAAAATATGTACATCTATTCCCTTGCCCCTGAGGTATAATAATTACGTGGATGCGCATTTCTCCTCTTCTTGGGAAGACGTAGCCCTGGCGGGGGGTGACCGTGTCCTCTGGAAAGAGTACGGATGTAACTTGCAAGACACATATAGGTTATTTGGTCGCGCAATTACCATGACTAGTTGATTTGGCGTCACTTGTGTGCGATATGAACTGGTGGCTGAGTTGTAGAGTTTCGACACTGCAATCTGTGGTCACTGGTTTGATCTGCAGTGGTTGAGATTACGGTATACACTGCTGATGAGACCTAATAAGGTCAAAAGAGCTGTCCAGTGTTCCCGTATATCGTGAGTAGGTGTTCGGGGGATTTTCTGGTTCAGGTAATTCAATTTACGATATTAATTCATCCACTAAAAAAAAACAATTATTATATACAATGATGATACATATTAACAAATTACTGGTATTTTATCTACAGCCCACATGTTACTTTATAAATATTTTGGGGCGCTTTATATTGTTGTAGAAATCTATGTTGTGTAATATGAGATCAGATAACTGATTTCTATTCGGCCGTGTATTCTTCATAATAAAGCCTCATTGAGAATAAATATCACCACGAAGTGAATTCGTGAATATGTAACGCTTATTCTGGTATAGAACTCATGGAATAAAAAAAATTTAAAGTCAATACAAGATCCAGGAAAGTGTAAGAGAAATCAATGACTCCTTGTTTTACCTCTTGGATATATAACTATCGTCGATTAGTATGTGAGAGGTCGATATGTACCTGTCGGAAAGCAGTTTATTTATATCTGTCCAATATTGAGAGGCTTCAAATCAGACAATGAAAGAATCCTATATTAGCCCAAACGCTTTCGACCATTTTACTGGTCATCTTCGGAGGTTGTGTTTGATCGTTTGGTGCAATGGGTTTTGTATTTATTCACAGTGGCTTAAATTTATTTCTAGTGTTTTTGTTTTGCTTTCTTTTTATATTATATATTATAGCTGGTGTTGGTTCAGTCTGTTAGGATGGGTGGTTAGTTATAGAATATGTTTCATATGCTTTTACTTGTGGTGAATACTATTTTATTCATAGTATTTTTTTTTAATTATAGCTATTGCTTTAAGGATTTGTAAAAGGTTTTGTTATTTTTATATATGATTTTTGGTATTGTTAATTAGGATCTTTCTTATGACTATGAATTTCAGTTTATCAGTGCCTTTGTTATGCTTTGTCATTATATGCTATTCTATAGCATTTATGTCAAAGAGGTGGAAGGTAAGGCGACGAGAGACTGTGTTTGTTGTATGACCCTGGTAGGTATTAGGTGTTATGTTATTTTTCAAGAGAAATGGACATGTAAATTTATACAATACATTTTTTTGAGTTATGGGATTTGGTGAGGAAGGAGTATATGTTATTCTTAATGATGTGATTGGATGTTTTGAATTTAATTAAGTCGTTAATGAGTTTTATTTGTTTTTGAATTTTGGTGGGTTTAATGTGCCTGCGTTTAATGTTGTTTATTACTTGCTCGTTTAATTGTTAGTTTTATGTATTTGATCCTTTTAATATTGGGCCATTCTGTTAGTATTGCTATCGTTGTTGTTATTTCTATTTTTCTGGATGTTATGAAAATATGGTTTTATTTGTTGATCGATTATATCATTAGAGAAGTTTTTATTAACTAAGATTTGTTTTATGTTTTTTAGTTCTTTGTAAAATATTGTGTTTGAGAAGTATATGCGATAAATTCTATGGATGACGTTTTTTTATAATGGCTTTTTTTATTTTGGGTGGCATTTGCTATGATAGTTAAGTAAAATGGAGCTGTGACAAGTTAATTTTTTGCATTGGGGTGAAATGAATACGTCATTAGGGCTGGAATCAGTAAGAACGTCTTGGAGGGGAACTTTTATTAAAGCTGAGTTCGGTTGTGAACTTTTCAAGCGTTTTTTCTTGTTTGTTAATTTTATCGAAGGATTGTGTAGCAATGAGGATATCATCTACATAGCGGACATAAATTTGGGGCATTTTATTATGTTAAATATTGTGTTTTCAATGTGGTATATGTTGAATTCGGATATAGAACGTCTAAGGGGAGAACATATACCAATAACGTCTCTATCCAACACCCCCTCAAAAATCCCTTAACTCAAACTAATGTAAAATATGTGTCCATTTCGAGTGTGTTTCTTGGAAAAAAACATAACAGCTAATACCTACATTGGTCATACAACAAACACACTCTCTCATCGTCTTACCTACCACCTTTCCGACATAAACGCCATAAAACAGCATACAATGACAAAGCATTACAAATACACAGACAAACCCAAATCCCGAGACATAAGAAAGATATTAAATAACAATAAAAATCATATATAAAAATAGCTATGAAAACAGTTTACAAATGCTCCAAGCATTAACTAAAAAATTTTTTAAAACACTATAAATAAAATAGCGTTCACCACAAGTATAACTATATTAAACCAGACCACCCATCCTAACAGAATGAACCAACCCCATCTATAATTTATAATATAAAAAAAAACACTTCAAATAGATATAAGCCACTCTGAATAAATATAAAACTCACTGTAACAAACGATCAAACACAACCTCCGTAGATGATAAGCGAAATGGTCGAAAGCGCTTGGGTTAATAATATTCTTTCTTTACCAACTTGACCCAGACATAAGAAGACTAGTGAGATGACTTGAACGTCATCACTTGAAGGGTTAAAAAAAAACAATCATTTTTTAAGATTTTTTTATATTCTAAATCGTCTTTTATAGTATTTTAGTCATGAGGTCGCTAATGAAAGCAATATTCTTAGTTTGAACGTACGGCAAGATATATATATATATATATATATATATATATATATATATATATATATATATATATATATATATATGTTACTTAAATCTACGTGGGTATTCAATGAGTTCACCGTTCTTGCTTCTACTCCGTTATTTATTTGCCGCATTCAACATCTTTGTTAGTTTCTTCATTTTTATTTATGCTAAATTTTTAACAGTTAGTTTCAATGGGGTTATATTGGGTTGCTTTTAATGATGTTTCGCCATCTCTTTTTTAATGGTTTTCACTGGGTATCCTTTTTCATGGTATATTGAGCGCTATTTTTAGGCTTTCTTTTCAAGTGTTCTTATTGTTGGTTGCCTGATATTTTTGTTTTCCGATGTAATAATTCCCGTCTTGAATTTTGTTCTCGTGTTTTTTTTTTTGTTATTGGCTGCTGTGATTAATCTGTACATTTTTTGTTGGGGGTCATAATCATTTTAGTTCTTGTGAGTTGTTCACACTAGCGTTAGCTGGTGGTTTTATCTGGAAACTGAACTACACTCTAATCTCCTCATCTCTTCAGAACTCTTCTGAGTATACTGACTGGTTTCAAGAATCGACCAGATGACAATTTTTAAAAAAAATGTACACTAGGTCTAGTCTTCTAGCCGGTATTATGTAAATTTAATAAAGGCCTGGGTGTCATGATCATATATACCAACCCCTCCGCTCGGGTAGGATATGACACAAGGTCAATTTTTAAGCGGAGTTTAACAGGTTTGAATTCAGAGTTTTCCTTCTCCTAGACTAGTTGGCTCACCAAGGCTGAAGAACCCAGTCTGCCCTACTATTTACCCATAGCTGGAGGGAGAATAATTGGATTAATACCTTTTCCAAGG
This sequence comes from Sepioteuthis lessoniana, assembly GCA_963585895.1. Lineage (NCBI taxonomy): Eukaryota > Metazoa > Mollusca > Cephalopoda > Myopsida > Loliginidae > Sepioteuthis > Sepioteuthis lessoniana. Next base: position 21,177,860 of record OY757928.1, on the reverse strand, counting down.
GTATTAGTGTTATGTGAAATGCAATCAGTCCAGGATTTAAACTCATGTCGCCGTGTCCAATTCCTGCGACGATAACCATTACACCACGGGCACCTCCTCTTTTTTCCCCCAACCCCTCGGCTCGGGTAGGATATGACACAAGGTCAATTTTTTTAAGCGGAGTTTAACAGGTTTGAATTCAGAGTTTTCCTTCTCCTAGACTAGTTGCCTAACCAAGGCTGAAGAACCTAGTCTGCCCTACTATTTACCCATAGTTGGAGGGAGAATAATTGGATTCATACCTTTCCCAAGGGTATTAGTGCTATGTGAAATGCAATCAGTCCAGGATTTGAACTTGTGTCACCGTGTCCAGTTCCTGCGACGATAAACATTACACCACGGGCCTGGGTGTCATGATTGGCAACATGGGATATCCAATCGCCATCCTGGTACACGAACGACCAACCAAGGAACCACACAAATCAGAGACGTAAACGCAAACATGGACTTGGGAAGACAACCAACTTGCGCTTCACTGCTATTTTAGGAGCAATCTACGAGGATATAGAAAAAGAATGAGAGAGATCTGGCATGAATGCGCAAGTTCCCATACAAGCCAAAGACTCGCGGACAAAGTTAGAACAATAATTAAGAAAGGTTGTTTTTCTGACCTTGATTAACTAGAAAAATGCCAGAAAACAAATAATGAACAAGACAGTTTCAGACACACTATGTTTTGACAAACAAGAACAGACTAACCGAAATAAAACACCAACTTCGTAAAATAGAAACGCCATACACCAACAAAAGAGAGCAAACACTTACAAAAGAACAAAAAATAGATTTACAAAATATAAAGAGAATTAAGAATAAAAAAAAGACTACATTGCCACCACTAAGAAACATAGAATCGAGAAAATTCTAGAGGGAAACAGGAAAATAAATGGCTAGATCAACCTCATCAGAGGGGGTGTCCTGTAATGGTTAAAGTGACGGACTGCGCTATTACTTTCCCTTTCGGGCAAATACCCTTGGGAAAGGTAGGAACCCCCTTATTCTCCAAGCTATGGATTTAATAGTACCACTGCTGTTCTTCTATGCGAATGGCTTTGGCATTCAATAACCTACAAAGGTTGATATGCCACAAAAGAAAAGAAACCAAACTAAACTAACCTCATCAGAAGTAGCCACACTTGTAGATTATTAGCAGTAGTTTCCTGACTGCTACGTTTGATTCTGGGGTTCATCCACCCATGATTTGGTGAAGTTCATCGTTGGCCAATCGATGGGTTCATCCGCCATAGTTCACCTTCACCATGCTACTTCCCATGGCTTCTGAGATTTAGCATGCGGTTATGGCAAAAGATAAATAATTAAAACAAAAAAATAACACGGAAAGATCTCTCTTTTTTTAACATTCACTATGTCTGGTCGTCTGGCCATGATTAGATTATCCGTTTGTATGTCAAAATCCCAGGTTTTGGGTTATGCATATATCATTTGTTCTTGCACAGTTCCATGAGTTAACCTTCCCCACACAGTCATGTTTAGTCTTATACGTTTTTGCGCTAATTTGCTGCATTCACTTATTATTATTACTACTAGTAGTTGTAGTAGCAGTTGTTGTAATAGTAACATTCGTAATTTCGTCTAGTATTTTCCTTCGACTTTGAATTAGATTGCTTTAATTCGCAACTCACTGATTATCCATCTTTTTCCACTGTGGGCTGTTTATCTTTCTCAGAGAAAGACACGAGTGAGTTTCATGAAAAAGCAACTAAATTATTAGAAGATAAAGCATAATACTGTTTGGAATTAAACATTATCATGATGAGAATTCTGTAAAATTAATCTAAAAATAGATAAAAATGTCTTCCTGTCATATATTTTCTTTTTATCTATATTCTCATTACTAAAAGATGTCACTAGTGTAAAGATTATGAAAAAGGATGAAAGGTTGTTTTTTTAAGAGAAAATACAATATATATAATTCAGAATATATGAAAAAATATCATCGAACTCCGTTATCTAAATATAAGTGATCAAATGTCAGTGCAAGTGAAGGTTCGCACAGCTGACAATTCAATAAAAAAAAACAAAGAGATTGTTTTTCTCTTCATCTGTCGTATTTTTTAAAGCAAATGCTTTTCATCCAGGTTAAACGCTTGTCTCCATCATCAGTTAAATTTCTGATGTTAACTGATCGATGTCTGAGTCAACTGAATACCGTCCCCCCACATCAAGAAACTATCTCTCTCTCCCTCTCCCTCTCTCTCTCTCTCTCGCACACACACACACACACACTCACCTGCACAAATAAACATACACTCAAAAACACACACAAGCTCACAAGCACACACGCACAAACAGTCACACACATGCATACACAGTCACACACATGCATACGCACACACACACACAAACACACTCACACACCCACACACACTAACACACACTCATAATCGTAGAAACACGCACACACGCGCGCTCACACACACAAACATATTCACACACGCTCACAAACACACGCTTACACACCAACACATTCACACACATGCAAACACACAGATGCATACACACTCACACATAAACACACACTCTCTCTCTCTCTCTCTCTCACGAACACACACAAACACGCAGTCATAAGTAAATAAACACACACACACACGTACACAGTCACACGCCCTCGAGCACACGCATATTCACACACACAGACACACATACATACACACACACTCACACACTAGGTGGAGATCAAAGCTCTTGCACCGTTGTCTTATAATTAAAGTTTACTTATTCTTAAGTCAACAGAAAAGTTGTTAGGTCGACATGTGGCTGCTGATTTGAATTTTTTTTTTTATCTTTTCTTTTCTTGTGCAAAATGGTGAATATAGAACACATTTGGGATTTTTAAAGATTATTTTTATCATTTTAGTGAGAAGAACATTCATTTGAGCCACGTCGTTATAGGTATTTTGTTTGTTTTGAGGACCGATTTTCATGGTCGGCTGGAGCTGTAGAATACACTGACTGCCTCTCTGCAGAGGGATCAGACTCCTCATTCCCACTTGATTAAGCAATCCGATGGTGAGGCTCCAGTAATGCTGGAGCTCTGGGGAATGTGGAGTACTCCTTTATTTCATTCACCCCCAGGTCCACTCTGGCCCAGAGTAGTAGCACTTGATAGGGTCCTGTCTATGGGTTAAATAAATTTGGGGACATTTAAACTGTTTACTTTAACATTTAATCTATGCTAAACTGAATTGTTTGAAATAAAACTGTTTAATCATTTAACTGTGTATAAACATATGACTGATGTTAAATTGAATTGTTAGTGATAAATAGCAAAACTTGAAAATATTTTATTATGTGCAAACAAATTATTAATAGTAAATAGAATTATTCATGTTAGATAGAAATAAAAGAAACCATTTACATGTGGGGAAAAATGAGATCAGTCTAGTTTTAAAATGTTATCTACTGAATGTACTTAGAAATCATATCTTTAATGTATATGCGTTAAAATGATTTGGCATTTAATTTCCTACAATGGTTATATATGTCATAAAACCAAACCAAACTAAACACTTTTTTGTATCATTATTTTAAAGTTTTTTGGTTAAATGACATAACAACCCTTGATGGTTATTTAATGCTAGATCCTGTTTGAGTAAATATGATTTTTTAGTGAATAGATTATAGGTAACATTTTTTTTGGGTTGCTCTCAGTTTAACGGTTTCATGAATTGCTAATTATTGCTTTCACACAGTTAATTGGTTTCAAGTATTACAATATTTTCGTTAACCACTATCCCTATAGAAAGAAATATACTCAGTTTAGCGTAAGTACACAGTTTAAATTTTAAAAAATAGTTCTATTTCAAACAATTTACTATGGCAGAAGTACAGTTTTTGTTTACACGCAGTTAAATGTGAAAAAATTCTTTTTCAAGCATTTTAGTTGAGCAAGTGTACACAGTTTAGTTCTATTTGGCCCTATCAGGTGCTGCCACTCCGGACCAAAGTGGACATGGTAGCGAAGGCTATAAAGGGGTACTCTACATTTCCCAAAGCTCCAGCACTACTAGAGCCTCACCATCAGATTGTTTTATGTCTTATCTAGGTTATTAATTGGGGGAGTCAGACCCCTATACAGATATGCAGAGCATTTATTCTACAGCCCCAGCCGACTGTCCAGCATCATACTTAGCAAGCTTGATTAGCAAACCATTTATTGTGAGATTATTTCTCATTAGATACCCCATATTTCCAGTTTTGTACTATACCCTAGCTTAGCTGAGTAAATAATTAAAATGACCGACGATCGTTCAAATTGCTCCGGAAGAAAATGTTGTACAATTTATTTCTAAGTAAATTCTACGTACCTGATCTTGAGGGAAAACGAAATTATAAGTTTTGCTAGTGTGAAGTCTACACAGCTTGGTTGCTATCAGTTGCTCGTCTATAAAATAATTAGACCCATGGTCTGATGAACAAAATAGAATGATCCTCTTTATCATTCATGCTGAATGCAGATATATATATATATATAGAGAGAGAGAGAGAGGGAGGGTGCGTGTGTGTGTGTGAGAGAGAGAGAGAGGGCTAGAGGGAGTCACTGTAGCGTAGTGATTAACGCGTTGGACTGAGACAAAGTTGTAAAGGTGTTCGAACTCCTGTCCCATTACAGCATTCACTTTCGGACCAATGCCCTCAAGAAATTGTATGAATCTCCTTATCCTCCCCAACTATGGGTATCACTAATGTTCTCTACAAGGATGACTTTAGCATTAAATAACCCATGAATCATGAGTTATTTAATGCTAAAGTCATCCTTTCTTTCTTTTCTGGTCAGGTAGTGGATCTAGCAGAAAAGTAGTTTCGGCTCTTAGCTCGAGGGCGGATGTTACCTCTCGTTTGATCAATGTATCTATGTGCTTCCTTTGGTCTCTTTTGTTCTCACTGTGTCGGTTCACAGAAATCCCGACTTTTTATCTCTCCCAACCGGCTCTAAACTCGTCGCTCCACAATCCTTCTCATTTTTGGCGCGACCGCTTCCCATTGGCAACTTTAATTTTTATTATTTTTCTTTTTTTCTGATTTCTAACCGGATGGGTGCGTGGAGCCGATGCGTAGCGACGCATTTATACAGTTTGTATGTGGCAGCCGACGAGTCAACATCCGGTTGGGAGTTTTATGGTTAATTCTTAAATCCCCATAGATATTTGTTTTGTTCGGTTGGTAGTAGTTCATTTGGGGTTTTGATATCTGACGCCATTGGTCTTCTTCTCTACCGCAGAAAATTCGTTGTTTTTTTCTGTATCTGTGAAGGCTGCAAAGGAATCACTGAAGGAAGGCAGAAAAGAGACAAATATATCTATTTTTAGTGGGGTTCATACGGCTACTCTGTTGCGAGGAGATGTTTTCCTGGACTATTTAGATAACAACTGCGTCTTCCAAATAAGGTGTTGAAATGCATTAGTTGTTTTCCACTATTTGATAAGTCCAAAGCTTATGGTCATTTCAGTTTTTTTTTTTATATAGCCTACCGTCAGCAGAGACGGCTTCTACTGGTGGAAAGGTGAGCCAGTGCTAAGCGTACACCTAATCTTCCCCCACCAGCTAGTGAAAAGTAGGTCTTGCCTGTCCAAGTGATCACTGCTCAATGAGAACGAATTTCTTTCTGTTGCCAGTATGTCACCTTCAGGCGTGAGCAGTTCCTCCTTCCCTGTCAGAGTCCTCTGAGAACTTCTACATTTCCAGAATTTATTTGTTTTATTTATTTTATTCTTCTCTTTCCTATCCCATGCAGCTTCTTGGCCCTATTTTTCCCCCTAAAATAATAATACTATTTGCATGGAATCAGTGGATTTTCTTTACATATATACATACGAGTATCATTAAATAAGTTCCCAGAATTTTTTCGTATGAGTACTTTTATTGATAGTACACACAGTCCCCTTCTAAGTAATCTCCTCCGGCTGCAATGCACTTGTTGTACTGTTCCAACAACTTCTAGAAGGCTCCAGGGAAGTCCTCTTGTGTGAGTGTGTCAATGACCTTCGTCACAGCTTCATCTCCTCAATTGTCTCATAACGACAGCCTCTGAGGTTAGGGAAAAAGCAAAAGTCACAGGGAGCAAGGTCTGCATTATAAGGAGGTGGAGGAACTGTCATGATGCCCCTCTTGGTCAAATAGTCTCTGACAAGGATGGAGTGGTGGACTGGTGTATTGTCCTGGTGGAAATGCCACTGACCCGATTTGAAGAGTGCTGGCCTCTCCCCAAGGAATCTCTTCCTGAACTCCCTTAAAACCTCAACATAGTAATCCTAACCCTAACCATTTGGCCAGTCAACTTTGGTGTATTGATTTCCTTACTCCTCCCACACCTCTCATCATCCCTCACAAACTTCTTGTCTTCCTTGAATCTCTTATGCACCCCAAAAACTGATGCTCCATTCATGCAAGATTGTTCTTCTAAAGTATCCTCACGTTCAGATTGCATTTTTGAAATTCACCAGCAGTGACAATCAGGCTTTATTATGGTGTATTCCAGTTGCTGCTGTAGGATGTATAGCAATAACTTACTGAATCTTCAAGGGCCTACAACAATTCTAAATGCCTTTACAAAAAATGTCTGTAAACTTACTGAATGCACCACGTATATATATATATATATATATATGTTAATATAGATAATACTATTAATACGAGAGCTACAAAAATAGAAAAGTATTATTCTTGAATTGATCTGAAAACAAAGAAATAAATTGTTCTTGTGATAAGTCCCTCCGGGTAGCAGTGAATTTTTAGCTTGCTCGTGGTGTCGTTAGGCTAATACGGGTCGCCCGTTGGTCAAGCAAGCTTGAACTGCTATGACTCAGAGACACAACAATATCATCTTGCCTGGGTTACAAATAAACTGTTTTTAGGTGCCTTTGAATATGTTCTGACTTTTTTGTATTTGCAGGTACCAAGAACACACGCTTTTTGCGAAGAAAGTCACTGGTTTTTTTTTTTTAGCCTACGTGACTGTTAAAAAATGTGGTCAAATATATTGAATTTTCAAAATTGGGTTTTCGCCAACTTGTTGAATTTTTCAGAACATGTAGGTGGGCGTTTTTACGTTTACAATTACGCCTAAATTGATCCGTTTTTTCTTGAACTTTCTTTGACGAGGATATTGCGTCATTTCCTTTATATATATATATATATATAAATATATATATATATATATGTATGTGTGTGTGTGTGTGTGTGTGTGTGTGTGTGTGTATTTTTGTGCATGTGCTTTACTTTCTTTTATCTCAACAAAATTGTAACTGATTTAACAAGACTAATAACATAGTAAAATAGAAAATGTAATTGCCAAAGTTTCCCCTGAATGGAAATCAGTAGCCTATTACCGAAGACGCTAATTAACTATTGATATCCATCGGCTGTTGATGAAAGTTTAAATAGTCTAAATACTAAATGGCAGGACGGATAGACAGTGGGTAATATGTTTCAGTACTGGAAACAATAAGGAAATGAAAAGACAAGTGGAACAAAATAATCTCTTTATGAAATGAAGTGGCGCCCCGTCGCGTTTTTCAATATCAGCCGAACGAAAGTTTTTGAATATTACAACTAAGATGTGTTTACTTAGTTCGGTTATTGTAAACAGTGTTTTATAGGAGGAAATCTGCTACATCAAACGATGATGTTGTTCTTCCTGTGTTTTCCATGAAAATAAATAAGGCACGTCTGTTTCCGTGAAAACACACACACACACACACACACACACATATATATATATATATATATATATATATATATATATATTAAGAAAGAAAGAAAGAAATAGGCAGAGACACCCTTAAAACAAATTGACTTATTATTCCTACTCAATCGTATTCTGCTCCAGCTCTTAAAATCCAACATATTGAAATCGTGTCCAGTACGTCCTAAGACGAGCTATCTATCTATCTATCTATATATATATATATATATATATATATATGTGTGTGTGTGTGTGTGTGTGTGTGTGAGAGAGAGAGAGAGAGAGAGAGAGAGAGAGAAAGAGAGTGAGCTTAATATGTCGATTAACTAACCTTCCTTAAACAAGATAAACTAAGAATATAGCAGATTCTAAAATGTCCTGGAAATTTTCCCGTCAATTTTTACCAATAGTATAATTAATTTCTTACGTAAATTCCCCTCTGATTTTCTTCGTTCCACTCCGTATATGAATGTACATGGATTGCCATTGTGTTTGTCATTTCATTATTCTTTATCTCCTAAAATAGCTCCAGTTTGAACTGAAAGTACTGGGTAAAATACAACGAATTCATAAATCCATGCACTCCGTAAGTCAAACGACCCTTAAGAAGATTTGAACGGATGAAAAATAAAAGAGGCAGAAACGAAGTATATATATATATATATATATATATATATATATATATATATATATATAAGTAAGAAGCAAAATAATGCCAACCAATAACCATATTAAACGCTTTTTCCTGGGCCATCTACTACGTGATATTGTCTATCATTGCTGCAATAATTTTGAATGCATGGAAAACGTTTTTCGTGTCAATGTACCATTTTTATATTTCTTTTCTTAAAAAAAACTTCCTTTTGTTACTAGCATGTAGAAATAAATGTAAATGTCAGCATGTAGAAATAAATGTAAATGTCAATGTAAAAATAAATGTAAATGTCTACTAGCATGTAGAAATAAATGTAAATGTCAGGTCGACTAACATCGCGTCTTGACTATTATTTACTCCATATAGACGCCTGATTAGCCACTTTTTTCACATTTTTCGCTCAAGATTATGTGAAACAGATGAACTTTTAGTAACTGATTTATTGTCTGCATAATTCTATTGATAGGTTTTATACATGCTTTGTCATAATAGCATCATGTACCGTGACAGCACTAAGTAGAAGTTTTCAACTCTACGTTGTTCAAATGAGCGTTTGTACCACAAATAAATCACATAGTCACATACAGCATGACGTATCAAACAGGTTATACATGTTGCACTACTCCTTAAATTTCAGTCAGACCTGGTGATAACCTCCAAGTGAGGAAAAAAGAGAGGAAACCACCAAAACACCGGATTGGTTTGTTAATACAAACGTTTATTCACTACTAAAAATTGTTTAGTCGTCGAGAAGAGAGAAAGATCGTGCAAAAAATGACTCGATTGCTTTAGCTAGACAGTAAGATATAAAATGTCATGAAAAGAGAGAAAGAATACAGAAACCTTGAATTATCGTTCTCGTTTTCTCTTGTATTTCTCACAGGTGTTTGCTCGCTAGTTCCGTCTTCACATCTTCGCAATGGGTATGAGACCTTTTCACCGAGCTCAACTAAAATGGGCGCCGTAATTTTCGGCCTTCTCCACATCGTCATGGTTAGTGTTCAACATTACATCGTCATATGTTGAACCCAGTTGATCCTTTATCTCATTTTTTATTTCACTTCTTCTCCCCTAGTGCCTTCTCTGTTTGTGTTTCTTCCAATCAATCAGAAACAGTCACCAATTTGCTGCTGATACGCTTCGTTTTTAACCAGGGCGTTCACTGATATCTTGATCTAGAGATTCTCATTCGTTTCTCTCTAATAGTCTCTCTATCTCTCTGTCTTTTCGCTTGCCTTGATTATCTTTCCCGTTTATGTTCCTTCTTTTTCCATCGTGTAGCGGTCGACCAGAAAATCTCGCTAGGAAACAATTAACAATCAACTGGAATCCCTAATTATTTTACAATCAACCGCTCTTTTTATGCAAAAACCTTAACCATTTGTAGACCACTTATCTTTATATATATATATATATCTTAGTTCATCCAAAAATTTTCTTGGATTACATAAGTCTGTGCCTAGTGGATTATACTCGTATTTTACGATTTTCCCAGGTACATTCATTAATATAAATTAAAAAATAAAAGAAAAAAAACAGAATTTTTGGATTTGAACTCCGTCGTAAACAAGGAATGATTCGAAATCACTCAATGAACGAACAGAACGTGGATTTTGCACAATGTTCCTAATATTTCTGTTATATTTTGACCTTCGACCCAGCCCCAAAAATGCTATTCCTAGGTGATACACCGGAAGGAAGTGACACATTCCAATGGCCAGTAATCGAAAGAGATCGCGTAGGCGGATTAAGGCTTATGATATGGGACAAGGTGAAGGTCTCATTATGCCATTACAGTCATGCACCAGAAGAGAGTAACCTCTGAACTGCATGACAGTTATTTCCGCTTGATGACGATTAAACATCCGATTCAAAGATCCAGTAGGCAATCGTGTGGGCGTTGAGTTATTATTTAACTCAGTTGAGTTTGGGTCCCAAGCAGTTGCCAGCAGACTCCCAGAGGGTTAGAGACGAGATGTGGTAGGGAAGGCCACATCCGACCGAGGGGGACCTCGGAAACCCCCGATGCAGTTGCCAGCAGACTCCCAGAGGGTTAGAGACGAGATGTGGTAGGGAAGGCCACACCCGACCGAGGGGGACCTCGGAAATCCCCGATGCAGTTGCCAGCAGAATTCCAGACAGCTAGAGACCAGATGTGGTAGGGAAAGCTACACCCGAACGAGGGGGCCCTCGGAAAGCCCCGATGGAGTAGACTCCAACATCAGGAGAACAAAAACGACACAACGTGACGGTCATAACAGTGGGGTCAAAATATGAAGTTTATGTTCGGTCTCCAGCATCCTCTCACATGCTAACCTTTCGAACCTCGCAATAAATTGAGAGGTGAATATAATTGTAAAGAAGTCTTCATGCGTCCCTTATTCGTGCGTCTGTCGTTTATCATGTGTCTTTATTATTGAGTCGTTATGATACGGCAAATGACTATACAACATTGTCCGATTTGGTGCTTGTGCCAGGCGAGTTCTTCAAGGACTCAGAATGAACCTAGTAACCGTAAACTGCAGTTTTAAGCATCACAACACGACAGCAACGAAGACGACAAAAGAAAAATGCTGGAATTGAAAAAAGTAAAAAAAAAACAAAAACAAACAAAAACAAACGAGCAACAAACAGATGAACAGACTGACGCGAAAAGAAAGAAAGAAAAGAAAGAAAGAAAGGAGGGAGGCAACGTGCTGGAAGAAAGGAAGAAGAAGAAAAAAAGAAAACAAGAAGCAAGAACAAACCAGCAACAGAAAAGAGAAAAGAAAGAAAGAAAAACAGGAAATGTAAGTGGATTGCTCATTCATGTAACTTCTATCTCTCTCTGTTATTTAGATTGGGTAAAATAGTGAAAGATTTGTTTTAATGACAGGGGCCTTTCTAGAAGCATAAAATTGGAAATAATCTTTTTAAAAAAATGTGTGGTCCCTAGATAAAAATTGAAATTACTGCTATGTGTAATGTTGTATCGAAGTGAGGGAGGAAAAAAGAAAGGACAAAAGATGGCTATGGGACAGTGTTCATTTTTTGATAGACAGCTTATCGTAAACAATAAGTTTTATGATAAATTTTATCAATGGGATTTTTTTTATCGTAAATAGGTCTTTGTGAGAAAAAAAATCGTTGTAACTTTTCATTGGTCCAGACAAGTGGTGATTGGAAATGAGAATTTTAATCCGAGAAATGTAATCCTGGGAGCATCAATGGGGTGCTCATGAATTTCGCCCATTGGTGTTTGTCTGAAGAATGCGCATACACTTTTTCGGTATTTATGAAATTGGGAGAATCGATACTTTCGGCGCTGGTAGAATCAGGCCTGTTGCTTTGCGGTGGAAATTGTGGATATCAATTATTGAAGACATAGGTATTTTCTTGAAAACGGTCTTGCCGTGGAGTCAGAGTAACTAAGAGACAGATGTTTTTTTGTGTCTGACGATGCAGACAGGTATTTTGTGAGTTCCCCCTTGAGTGAAGCTTTGAGATTGTTATTGGGGAGGATGTTTTGAAACAGGGTTTTGGATGTAATTAAGAGATGCGCAGAATTTTGACAGAACCAAGTGTGGCGAAGATTCGCAGATTCGGAAATATTTTGAATTAGGAAATGTTGGCAGAATTTATAAAAGTTTGGGTTGTTTAGAAAATAAACCGGGATATTTTGTGAACAGAAAAAAAAAAGGAAGAAGAACAATGCTCGTAAGCTATTGAAAAAGTTGTATTATAAATCAGGCTTAATTTATGGTACTATAGACTGAAATTGAATAAACTGGGAAGCAAGCCTATAGTTATCGTGTTAAGGTAAACAGAGAGGTAGATATAAGGTTGAAAAAAAAATAAGGGACATTGAATGAGCAATTTATTATGAAAAAAAATGAAAAAAAAAGAAAAAAAGAAATGAAAACCAAAACAAAAAACAAAAAGGTACAGGACAATGAAAATGGAGAAATACAAAAAAAAACAAAAACAAAAAAAAAGAAAGAGAAACTTGAACATTGTTGAACACAGCATATGAAAAAAAAAGAAAGAATGAACGTACATTTTTTTAAATAGACAGTACATCACTACATAGATAGAAAAAAAGAAGAAAAGAAAACTGAATATTTTTGAACTGTGATTGTAATATTGTGTTGACTTGTTGTAAAGTGAAACTTTTTGAGTTTGTTTGAGTTTAAAGGCGACATTAGAAATTTTTTTTTTCCTGTTAATATTATGAAATTTGACGAAAACTATTAACAGAGGATTTTATTCTAGGTTTAATGATATTTGAAATTATATTGATTCTAAAATTCTTTTTTTAGAATTTGGGATTTTCGTAGAATAGGAAATATTTTTTGTGGGGGATCTGTTTTTGAGGGAATCCGTGGCTGACGTGAGAATAGGACAGACATTCATCCAATTGGTTTCAGATTGTTGAAGGGTAGACGGCAAAGGAAGTAATTCTATTGAAGAATTCGCCGGCCCATGAAGTTGCAAAGGCCTATGAAGGCTTCTAATTTTTTTTTTTTTAGTTTGGAGTTCCGAGGATGGAATATAAGATAAAGGCGTGGCCTACTCCAAAATTTTGTGGATAATGTCTGAGTCTTTCAGTCACGATGATGTTTTGGATTCGTGTGTGATTTGGCAAAGTGAAACGAATCTGGGAAAGGCGAGGTGCCTATATATTGGTAGCCACGAGGGTTCCTGATTAAATTGAAAAGAAACCCGGCGCGGGTTTGATCAGGTAAAGCATGTTTCCTCAGTGGCTTGCAAACCAATGTGCATGGAAACAGAAACTTAATGAAAAAAAAATGGGTAACACATTACTAATTAGTATTTTGCGTGGACTATTTTAGATGGTTTACAGCATGCGTGCCAGATTGTGATACATTCGGATGTATCGTGATACTTTGTTTTGGGCCATGATTTTTGTGGATTTTTGTGGAATGCTTTGGGTCTTGAAGATATTGTGTTTTAGTTTATAAAATTCTCCGGTTACTCCACGAAGGAACCTGTTGAGCAAAGAACTGGAGTGTGGTCATGAGGAATCCAGGCGAAATGTATTGCTGGAATGACCAGGGTCACTAAGTTTGTGACCAGGATATGGGACCAGAATATGGTCCTTTTTAGGGTTTTGAAATTTCTTCAAGGAATTATGGAGGGCCCGTTGTGTTGAGAAGATAAAAAATGCATCCGTATGGTACCTTGATGCACACATGTCAAGATGGCCAACCACGCAAAGATAGTAGGAGAAATTTAGATAATAATTAGCCGGGCAAGTGCTACATAGAGAGAAGGTCGCCTCCAAAGTAAGATTTTGTTTGCTGTAGTTCAAGTGATTCTTTTTTATGTTTTCAGCCATTATTGTCCTTTGTAAATTATTCTGTAAAATATGTGTGAGATTGGTGGAGACGATTGTGAAGAAAATTCCAGATGTGGAATTTTGAAAAATAATTAACGGATGAATGTTATATTTTGACCTTCGACTCAGCCCCAAAAATGCTATTCCTAGGTGATACACCGGAAGGAAGTGACACATTCCAACGTCCAGTAATCGAAAGAGATCGCGTGGGCGGATTAAGGCTTATGATATGGGACAAGTTGAAGGTCTCATTGTGCCATTACAGTCATGCACCAGAAGAGAGTAACCTCTGAACTGCATGAAAGTTATTTCCGCTTGATGACGATTAAACATCCGATTCAAAGATCCAGTAGGCGATCGTGTGGGCGTTGAGTTATTATTTAACTCAGTTGAGTTTGGGTCCCAAGCAGTTGCCATCAGACTCCCAGAGGGTTAGAGACGAGATGTGGTAGGGAAGGCCACACCCGACCGAGGGGGACCTCGGAACCCCCCGATGCAGTTGCCAGCAACCCCAGAGAGTTATAGACGAGATGTGGTAAGGAAGGCCACACCCGAACGAGGGGGCACTCGGAAAACCCCCGATGCAGTTGCCAGCAGACTCCCAGAGGGTTAGAGACGAGATGTGGTAGGGAAGGCCACATCAGACCGAGGGGGACCTCGGAAACCCCCGATGCAGTTGCCAGCGGACTCCAGAGAGTTAGAGACGAGATGTGGTAGGGAAGGCCTCACCCGACCGAGGTGGACCTCGGAAACCCCCGATGCAGTTGCCAGTCGAATTCCAGACACTAGAGACCAGATGTGGTAGGGAAAGCCACACCCGACCGAGGGGGCCCTCGGAAAGTCCCGATGCATTGGACCCCAACATCAGGAGAACAAGAACGACACAACGTGACGGTCATAACAGTGGGGTCAAAATATGAAGTTTATGTTCGGTCTCCAGCATCCTCTCACATGCAAACCCTTAAACAACCCTTTCTAGAAGCTTGCAGTAAAGTAAGAGGTAAATATATTTGAAAAGAAGTCTTCCTGCGTCTTCCTTGATGCGTCGTTTATCATTGTGTCAGTATTTACCCAGTATATATATGTGTATTTCTGCATGAATCAGCAGATGACAGTGCAACATTTCAGGTAACGTTGTTTAAAGAAACGAACAATGATTCATTGATCAAACGGCCAATTTTTCTTGTCATACAACTTTTCCAAAATTTTTATATATTTTTACATTTTTTATACATCCATCATTATCTTTACATCACGAATATAACCCCTTATAGTCCTGATGATGGTTCAGCAGAATTGAAACACTATAGTGTCGACTTTGTTCCTCAATAATTTTCTCCTTCTTGGATTACTTTGTTAGCAATTTTTCTTTACAAACTATCCGATTACAATCCATTATTTTCTTCCATATATATATGTATATGTAAGGGCCATTCAAAAGGTTCTAACCTCACTCAGATTTTTTTATGTATCGTACCTCTTTTCATGGGCATCAGCTACTTAAACACTGCATCAATTTTTCTAGATGTATATGAAGATATTTCTTGTTGCCACAACTAAAATGTTTCAGCAATGACACGTATTTCTGGTTCAGGCTGAACACTTTTTGAATAACCTTCTTCGTACATATATATATATATATGTGTGTGTGTGTGTGTGTGTGTGTGTGTGTGTGTGTGTGTGTGTGTGTGTGTGTGTGTGTGTGTGTGTGTTCATTCTTTAAGTGTAGTTTCTTCCATAACGGCATTCTTCAACACTTGATATCGATTTTCTAAGGTACTTATTAATATTTCACGAGCTCCTGAACAAATTATTGAAATTTACGTCCGTCGAAATCTGATTTGTTCCAATCAGGTATAATGAAATAAATATGCTTTTAGCTTATTAAGGTGCATAAATATCAGTTTTATATCGATCCTTGTTGCAAGACAGCGTATGATAAGATAGAATTCCTTTCGCTGAAACAGCAAACAATATTGAGTAACCCGGGGGTATAGCATATATTATGTTCTCTTTGATATCACACAATGTTCTTTTCTTTGGGGCATCGAACAATTTTCCATTCTTTGCGTAAACGCACATGCTCTGCTTTTTTAAGCATCGAACCGAATTCCGTTTGCCAGGCTATCGCTCAAAATTCCTTGCTTGGAGTAAGGCACATTGTTTCTTTCCCAGCGGTATCGTACAAAGTTAATTTCCCTCAGGTATGACTCAATTGGTCTTTCTTGGAATATCGTGCAATATTCATTCAGCTTTCGTATTACTTATTGTGTATTCAAGTTGTTCGTTTGTCTAAAGTCTGGATGTACTACAAAATCTCTGGTCGTGTAATTGCTGAGTGATCTTTTCTCCGAGTGAAGAATCAAAAACTATGTTTATAGATAAAAGTAAAAAGAAACCATGTTGAATATAAGTAGGCTGTAGTAGTACATTCCTTTCTCTTCTATTTGGAAAATAAAATCAACTTTATCAACTACAATACCTCGTATTGTTGTAGCGTGAGTTATTAAACTGTACATTTTCTAATCAAATTGAGTAAATATTCATAATCCAACCGTACATGAAACATTATCGGTCATTTAAGTCAGTTAAGAGCCTTTTTATTTAATTAATTTATTTTAACGGCATGCCAACCTGTCTTGGGTTTTTTATTCCGAGAGGTTAGAAATTCGCGATCATTCATTGTTCGTAATTGTATTTTGTGTATAGTTTTATCTCAAATTTTTGCCCACTAAATACGAACCATTTTTAATATATATATATATATATATATATATATATAGTATTCTTGGTCCAGTTAAACCGGAGTTGGGAGTAATTCCATCAGGACAAGAAATTATTCATGATTGAATATTTAAAATTTTCTTGGTAAAGAGCTCAATGTACCAATAATACAGAGAAATAAATTTATAATCCTATGTGACCGGTTTCGTTGTTTTTTCTTAAAGTATATATATATATATATATGGTCCCGAGAACAGACGATAAAATGTCCAACCTCAACGGGGAAAAGTAGACCTAGAATAATGGCAAAAAAAGTATATATTACACTCTCCAAATCTCCAGGACTGTAGCTTCACCACTATAGGTAGTTAAGAGTCATACCCAGGGTATATCTTTTCGGTAGGTCTTACCCTTCTTCAAGGTATAAACTAAACGTTTTAGGGGGATCGGCTGCATCATTTTGATATATAATACATGTTCCTGTGTCAGTAATTATTCCTGTAATAAAGAAAAAAGGCATTACTTTTTGACTCACCCTTATATATATATATATATATATATATATATATACATATATATATATTCTGTTTGAAAGAATAGTAATATAATGAAAAAGTGTCTAAGAAAAAATCTGAGGATAAGAAAAATAAAATGAGGAAATCAAATGACAAAATTGAAGAACGAAGAAAGAATAAGAATAAGTAGTAATATTAATCATGATATAAAAAACACTACTTTTTGAATAAGTTGTACTTCTGTTTATTTCAAAAACAATGACAAGTAAAAGAAACTGAAGTTGAAGATAATTAAGGAAAAGAAAAGTAAGAGATTGAGGAAGATGGATAAAAAAAAATCCAAAGAAACAATTACACAAAAAAGTATATATAAATACACAATGCGCGTGATTTCCTGACCTCAGGCTCAAAACAATCCTAGACAAGGTGCAAATAGATCTGTTTAAAAAATATTTGTATTCGTTAGGTATACATCACGACTTAGGTGGTGGCCCTGTAGCGAAATGGCTTATGTGCTGGACTGTGGCGTCAATGTAAGCAAGTTCGAACGAGAGCAGCGTTAATTCTTTGATTTTTAGACTTATACCGTTGGGAAAGGAATAAATATAGTAATCACCTACTTATGGATTAAATATTAACAATTCTGTTCTTTATTCCCAGTTAAGCTTTAGAAATGCATAACCCATACGGGTCAATAGGCCATTAAATAAAGAAACCAAACCAAATTTTAATGACACTATAAAAAAATTACATTCATTTATTTGTCTAAATATCCGAGGTGAAACTTGGTAATTGTTATTACATAGAATATGCCGATTATTAACCTCATCTTTATTGTTATATTCACAACGTTTTGGCCGATATGTCCTTTGGCCTTCTTCAGGTATTTCATGCCAAACTGGGAACCCCACACAGAATCTTGAACTGAACCGAGATCGATATGAAACAAACGAAGTAGTCTGAAGGACATATCGGCCAAAATGCTCTGAGTATAAGAACAAAGAATTGGTCTATATTCCGAATATTCTATGTAAAGACCATTGTATTAATTTGTTTACTAACAGTAATTAATAGTTACTTAAAACCATGTGATTGAATGCAAAATTTTATTAATATTGAATAGAAATAATGACTTCAAACCATATAACTATTCTTATTGGATAGGAATATTTGAAATCATTCAGGTGTATACGAATTATTACTTATCAGAGTCGAATACTTGATATCATATGGCTGTAACAAACTTTTAAAAAATAACCATAAAAATTACATAAATAATAACGAACAGTGAGTGCCATTTCCACAGCTCTAAGCAAAAATCTCTGAGTGGATAATAAGAGAGATAAACAGATGAAACGAAGTAAAAATAAATGTGTTCTAATGTAAAAATTGAAAATGTTAAAATATACCGGAATAAGGGATTTTAAGTTTGAAGATTATATTTTCAAATCAATTTGAAAACAGATATCATTCAAATACGCTCTGGCCCAGACTGTTGTGGCCCTAGAATGCACCGACTGCATCTCTGCAGAGAGGTCAGATTCCCCCAACGAGTGTCCTGCGTATGATACTAAACAATATGATGGTGACGCTCCAGTAATGCAGAAGCTTAGGGGAATGTGTAGTACTACTTCATTTGTTATATAGTCATCTACAGCATCACAACGACACAATAATTAAGACAGACGCAATGACAAAGAGGCAAGAAGGACAAAGACGCACACAAGATAAGACGCAGGAAGACTTCTTTAACAATATTTTACCTCTCACTTTATTGCAAGGGTTCGAAAGGGTTGTTCAAGGGTTGCATGTGAGAGGGAGCTGGAGACCGACATAAACTGTAATATCTTGCCCCACTGTTATGACCGCTACGTTGTGTCTTTCTTGTTCTCCTGATGCTGGGGTCCACTCCATCGGGGTTCCCGAGGGCCCCCTTGGTCAGGTGTGGCTTTCCCTACCACATCTGGTCTCTAGCTGTCTGGAATTCTACTGGCAACTGCTTCTTGGACTCGAACTCAACTGAGTTAAATAATAATTCAACGCCCACACGATCGCCCACTGGATCTTTGAAATCGAATGTTTAATCGTCATCAAGCGGAAATAACTGTCATGCAGTTCACCGGTCACTCTCCTCCGGTGCATCACTGTAGTGGCACCGTGGGACCTTCACCTTGTCCCATATTATAAGCCTTAATCCGCCCACACGATCTCTTTCGATTACTGGCCATTGGAATGTGTCACTTCCTTCCGTTGCATCACCTTGGAATAGCATTTTTGGGCCGGGTCGAAGGTCAAAACATAACACATTGCCATCGCTCCCAAGTACACCGTAGCAAGGGTGGTAGCGCCTGATAGGGTCCTATTTATGGATCAAGTAGAATTGTTTGACATTTAAATTGAGAGCAAACAAATGACTTATGCTAAATTGAATTGTTAGAAATTGAACTTTTAAATCCTTTAATTGTGTGTAACAACCATATATGTTCACAAATCCTATATTTGATATATATGTAAAAACAGGATTTACCATTAAATAATTAAAAATGGTTAATATGCCATAAAACCAAACCAAAATTAAACATGTTCAATACAACATTTTCCATGTTAGTGTATAAGTGATATAAATTATCAATGTTTTCTAGCTTTTTCTTTTTCTCAAAAGTCAATGCAAAAATATGCCTTAAGTTTTAATTATACGAGGTGCATACGATAAGTTTCTATACTTTTTTTCATATGGGCACTTTTATTGATAGTACACACATGAAACTCTAGTCCCCTTCGAAGTAATCTCCTCCGGTAGCTATGCACTTGTACTGTTCCAACAACTACTGGAAGACCCCGTGGAAGTCCTCTTTTGTGAGCGTGTCAATGACCTTCGTCACAGCCTCTTTCATCTCCTCAATTGTCTCATAACGACATCCTCTGAGCTTAGGGAATAAACAAAAGTCACAGGGAGCACTGTCTATACTATAGGGAGGGTGACGAACTGTCTTGATGTCCATGTTGGTCAAATAGTCTGTGACAAGGATGGAGTTGTGGACTGGTGCAGTGTCCTGGTAGAAATCCACTGAACCGATTTGAACGGTGCTGGCCTCTTCCCAAGGAATCTCTTCCTGAACTCCCTTAAAACCTCAACATAGTAACCATAACCCTAACCCTTTGGCTAATCTACTCTGGTGTATTGACTTCCTTACTC
This sequence comes from Sepioteuthis lessoniana, assembly GCA_963585895.1. Classification (NCBI taxonomy): domain Eukaryota; kingdom Metazoa; phylum Mollusca; class Cephalopoda; order Myopsida; family Loliginidae; genus Sepioteuthis; species Sepioteuthis lessoniana. Next base: position 21,157,691 of record OY757928.1, on the reverse strand, counting down.
CTCCCACACCTCTCATCATCCCTCAGAGACTTCTTGCCTTCCTTGAATCTCTTATGCTAGTCAAAAACTGATACTTGATTCATGCAAAATGCTCCAAAAGTAGTCTGAAGCATTCCATACGTTTCTGTGGCATCATTTATTCCAAGTTTAAAACAGAATTTTATTGCATATCGTTCTTCTAAAGAATCAGATTGAATTTTTGAAATTCACCAGCTGTGACAATCAGGCTTTAGTAGGGTGTGTTCAAATTCCTACTGTAGCTGTTCATTTTAAGCTGAAATGGTCAGTCACCTCATAAGATGTATAACAATAACATACTGAATTTTGAAGAGTCTACGACAATTTTAAATGCCAATACGAAAAGTCTGGAAACTTATCTGATGCACCTCGTAATATGCAAACATCTGCATGACTAAAACTAGAAATCCAGCCTACTTTGCAAATCTTGTTCAAATATGCAAATACAATATAAAATAAGTTTACAATATGCAAATAAACACTTGCCCTATTTTCTCTTCACACACACACACACACACACACACACACACACACACACACACACACACTGTTCGGAGCACATCTATAAAAACATATCATCATGATTATCATAAGCTTCAGAGGTAGCAATAGTCCTCATATAATACAGACAAGTATGATCGAGTCCTTTTTTGAAGAAAATTATAAAGACAGGATTCATGTTGACAGAAGACAAATACATTGAGTTTTTCTCATGCAAAATAGTGTTTAGTTTATATTTATCCAGCTCAACTTTGAGTTCACCTTAACCTAATATATATATATATATATATGTGTGTGTGTGTGTGTCCGTTTTATATATGATGGTTGTAGATGTATCTAAGGGAAAAGAACCTATAATTTGGTAATTCTGTTTTATTGGATATTATTTCAATTTGCAAGCATATATCTTATTACACGAATATTATCGACAAAAGGGAAAATTGCACATAAATGCTCAAGATATATGTTTTTCTTCTACAAATATAGTCAGGAATACATGGCGAAGAAAATATCTTCTGATTAATATAAAGCATGTAGAATGATGGCTTTTTTGCTTTTATTTTCTTTCGTAAGTGAAATATTAAAACGTGTTCCTACTTTCTTCAAAATATTCTGGTCTAACCCTCATATTTAGAAAATATAAAACCGCAATACAATATGATTATTTAATAGCTTCCGTCATTCCTTACATTTCTTTCTGGAATCGTTTTGGGGCAGTTTTGATTATGAATGATGTGTGTTTGTGTATGTATTCTTGTGTTGTTGTTGTTGTTTTTTTTTTTTTTTTTTTTTTTTTTTTTTTTTTTTTTTTTTGGCGGGGTCGATCATTTTGCTGCTGTGTTGCCCGGTCTTGAAGAAAATTATAGGAGATAAAGACGAGATACACAGAAGACGACGAATTTAAAGTGAAGGAAAGTGAGATATGGAGTCATAAAAATATCTGTCGCTTTATCATTGTTTTTCCAACCTACGTTTTGACTGGTCTCAAAAACTGGGAGACAAGAAGTGGTATTCTTGTGTCGATGAAGGAAAGCTCTTTCGTCAGGAAAATCCTAGCCTACCCCCAATAAGTACAGTGCTATTTCACTTGATCTGAAAATACGGTCTGTACTTACTGCTCTGCCAGTTACTAACTGATTAATTGACCCTTTAAGAATCCCCAACTCTCCCTTGTACTCTTTCTTGTATCTAAAGCAATTGTTCTCTTGCTGTCGGTCACAGAGCCGGCCGCTAGGTTCACTACTGGTGCGAAGCAGCCACTTCATTACAATGTGTGAATATATTACTCATTCCAACCTGCAAAGTATCAAGAGAAAAGAAATACGAGGATCTAGTTTTAAATTAATAATATATTTTTGTATTCGGGTGAATCAGAATTTTGAAATATTTGTAGATGTGCCTAATTGGGATGTGCTTATCACATAATCGAAGTAGCTTAATCTGTGAGAGGAACTCGCTATAGCAGGTAGTATCGGGGTAGTTGGTGCTCTGATATATTGGGCATTGCTTCCCTGCCCTGTGTGTGAGATTTAAAAGCCGCATAGATAAACAAGCAAAGTACTCTCATTTGGGGATTTTTGCTTTATATTTTCTAATTGGTCCATAACGCCACTGAATCAACCAAAAACATTTGTTGTACAAAAGGTTCAGATGGTTCAATGAATTTTTCTTGGGTTGCAAGAGCTAAACCATCAAGCAAGGTCCTGTATGCCAACATCCAGAGATGATGAATCGTAGGAGATGGCACCAAAATAGTGCAAAACTATTATTTAAAAAAAAAACTGTCTGTTTTTATTTCCTGTCTCCTGTACCATAATGTAACTATCGAGTAATAATGACTGGATAATAATGAATATTGGGAAAAATGAATGTAAATTATTCTAAGTTGCCCGGTCTTCAGCATGTTATCGATCGTAATAAACAAAACCTGATTTTCACATAACACGTTTGTTTCTCGAAATGGCTCAGCGTCTATCAAGATAAGGTACCTGCGTGAACAGCAATCATCTGAACTTGTAAGACAACACAGAGCTGTAGTCTTGGAATCATATTAAGGACAAGGGGGACATTATCGGGTACATAATTCTGTGGGTAACAGTCAGTTAAACCAACAAAAAATATTCTACGTACGTAACACCCATAAAATAATTACGCTTCCGGAAAAAAACATAAGTTTCTTTGAAAGGAAATATACCATTGTTCTATTATATCTCTTTGAACATTGCAAAATAAATACATTAGACATGCAGAAAATTATCTCATCTTAGGATGAAACTCACCACGCGCGCGCGCGCGTGTGCGTGTGAGCGTTCTAGATCTTTTTTCCTTTCATTATTTCATTTTTCATTTTTCATTCTTCTTTTACTTTCTTCCTTTTTTTTCTTTTTTCTACTATTGTTCCCTTTTCTTTCTTTTGTTTTCAATCGCAAGATCATTTATAGTTTTTCATTCTTTCTTACGCTTTTTTACAGGTTTTTTTTTTTTTTTATACTACCTCGTCTCGTTGGCTGATTCAATATCGTGGATGTTTTCTTCTTTTCTTTCTACATTAGTTTTCTTTCTTCTGCCTTTCTTCTTCCCAATTTCTGACTGCCAAGAGGAATTCTATCTTTTTTGCTGCATTATTTTTCGTACTTCATAGAATTTATTATTTTGTCTCGGATTCTTACTTCTTAGGATCTCCATACGTCTTGCACGTTGTGTCATACAATTTGGCCTGTTATTCCTGAAAAATAAAGGGATATTTTTCGTGCACTTTTGTGCACAGAGCATGGTAAAGATTTTACAGATTAAAACAATTGCAGAAATATTTTTTTTAAATGATAACTGTTTTGTAATTAAAGGATTCACAAAATAGTTCTATAGTCAGAGTATCTTAAAATAGGATAAAACCCATTAATACGATAATAATTTATTGATAAGACAAGCACAATGGCGGTCATTTGGAACACGTTCCGTAAAAAGGTCATCCTTTGAGCTTATACATCAAATCAAAGTTTTTTTTTAAATTGTTATTATATCAACTTCCAGGAAATGCAATCCTTTTTGAGATTCTTGTCTCATTAATTAACCATAATCATATAAATGGGTTGCATCTATTTTAGACAGTTATAAATGATTTTACCTCCAGATAAGTAGTGAAGCAAAATATTTTTCCTCTTTTGTCCAAGGCATTTGATAAAGGATAATTAGTTATTATAGCATACTATTTTCAAATCTGAAACAAAAAAGAACACTAAATTATCTGTAGTAGAGTTATTAGCTTTCGCATGGGTCCCATGTACATTGCGTTGGGTTTCTCCGATGTAATGTTTGTTGCAATCTTTGCATGGGATGGAGTACATGCCAGCATGAGAAGTGGTTTCATTGTTGGTTTGTTTCGAGATCTTTGTGAGGCGTTTAATAGCTTGTTATGTGGTTTGTATGATTCTTATTCCTAATTTAATTATAAAGGTTTGTTATGCGTTATCGTGGGTAGAGGGATAGGTCTGTGGGTAATAAGAATAGATGGTTATTTTTCTTAAGTTTATTTGATGAGTGCTTTTTTTGCGTTTAATATGATTTTCTTTGGTATTTATACTTTTAAGGGAGTGTTCGATTCACGTAAATTCTTCATTTAGATGTTGTGGGCTGCATATTCTAAGCGTCATTAGATAAAAGTCAATTATGCGGCCTGTTTCGATTTTGTTGTTGTGGTGGGAGTAAAAATGTATGTAATCGTTTTTTGTTTGTGGGTTTGCGGTAGACTTTAAAAGTTAAAACGTTTTGAGATTTAATAATTAGGATGTCCTGGAGGGCTATGGTGTTATTTGATTCTTTTTCATAAGTAAAGTTGATGGAGAATTCAACTTTGTTGAATTTCTCTGCAATCTCTTCGACTTTTATGATTTGGAGTAGGAAAATAAGTATATCGTCAATATATCAAAAATATGTAGTGTTGCGAGGTGTTCTGTTTTTAAAAGTGCTGGATTCTAAAAGTTCTGGAAATAGACTGGCTAATATCCGGCCAAGCGGATTTTCAGTAGTGTTGTCATATTTCTGTTTATAGAATCTAATATTAAAATTGAAAAAAGCCATGTTTTTGCAGATGTTTATTAAGGTGTTTATGGGGAATGACGAGCTGAATTTGATTATTCTTAACGTGTGAGGGGCTGATTGTATTGAGTAATGGGGTTAGTATTTTAACTATGTTTTATTTGGGGAAGTTCTTGGAATAAAAGAATGAAATATTACGACCACAAAACCTTTGTTAGTGTTTGATTTATCCATCTTTCTACTTATTTTTATCATCTTGTAAGGTTCACCATAATCTATCATATATATATATATATATATATATATATATATATATAATTTATGAACGCGACGAACATCATGAGAGTGAATTGTGAAAAAGAAAGTGTTATGTCTAATTTTGTCGATTAAAAGAAAAGAAATGAATTCTCGCAGGATAAAAGAATATTTTTAACATTTACAGAATTGTAATAATATTTTGATTTTGTCTATTAGGGTATATATTGTTCTACCTGTTTATAAAACTAAAAAAAAGATCCCTATAATGCTCTTTGTCTAGTGGGTTACCAATGTTATGAAAAAATAAATAAAAATATGAAAAAAATATCAGAACACAAATTTGAATAAATTAATTTAAACTAATTTTGTTTCATCGACTTAGATCCATGTTTTTTGCGCTGCAGTAGTCATGGCATTCAAAGTGAGTTACAATAAAGATTGTTTGTTTGTTTGTTTGTTTGTTTTTTTAGGTTTTATAGCCAATTAACCTTTGCAGATTATTTAATACCAAATCCATTTTTATACAAATAAACAGTTCTATTTCAAACAATTCGGTTTAGCATATGAACACAGTTTGTCAAAAACAGTTTAATTTCAAGCTATTCAGGTTACTCAAACAGTTCTAATTCAACCAATTTAGATTAGTATGAGTATAGATTTTATTTACACTCAGTTAAATATCAAATCAGCTTCATTTAAAGCAATTCAGTTTAGCATACAAAAAAGGACTATTTCAAACAATTCAGTTTAAATGTCAAAACAGTCATAATATAGCAATTCAGTTTAGCATGAGTATAATCTTTAGTTTTATTCGACCCATAGATAGGATCCTATCAGGTGCTACCACTGAGGGCCAGAGTCGACCTGGGAGCGATGGCAATGATGGGGTGCTCTGCATTCCCTAAATCTCAAGCATAACTGTAAGCTCATCATCAGATTGTTTTGTGTCATATCCAGGCCACACATTGGGGTTGGGATTAGCCCTCTTCAGAGAAGCAGTTTGTATATTCTACAGTCCCAGCCGAATGGGCAATGCAATGAAAAAAACAAGCAAACTAAATATTAAAAGATGAAAGAAAATAATAGTCAGATTTATCACTGATAATGATAGAAAATGGTCCCTATAAAAAAAACAGAATGTTATCAACAGTGACGTCATCTATGGCGCAGAGATAAATGTAAGCTTCTTCAAGCCAATGATTTTTATTTGCTTTGTTGGTAAAGCAACTAATGCGTTTAAACTGACCTCTTTCCCAAGGCTAAAGGAGACGGTTTTTCAACTGTTATAGTGATGATAATCCTTGTCTAGATATCGCTCTTCTGTACTGCTACAGATATAAAACTCCAAGAATTCTCATATAAAGAAAAGCAATACTTTCCCCCAAACCTCTGTGTATGTGTGTCCTCTCTTTTTTATTGTTTTCATCGATTTCGGCTTCTTTTTTTTTTCTTAATTTAATGGCATAGGAAACGCCATTGGGTATATAATGCCAAATATGTCCTCATATAAAAACAATAGTTGTACTATTTAATCTCTTGCTAGGAAGAAAAGGGAGTGCGTATTTTTCAAGGGTACCGTTACACAACAAATGTACGGTGTTAAAATTACACAGCAAAAATCGAAGCTTGCAATGATAGGGTGTTCAAATAAAAGGTTTGCTGGTACAGTCTCAGTAGACAATCGTACTACTACATGAACACCTCCACTACCACGTGACTAACGTGTCCATAAGTGTAGTACTACGTCTGAAGAGTCATTCGGACTTCGTGATAACCTCCACGTGAGAAAAAGTGACGAAGACACAAAAAAAGCGTCTTGTTTCGCTAATACAAAATTTCATTCGCTACTACACTTTTTATTAGTCATCGAAAGGAAAGAAACAGTGTATTAAAAACTAAATCGACCGCGTTGGTTTGACAAAGAGAAACAAAATGTTGTGAGGAGAAAGAGAGCAGAGAAAGACCTTGAATTTTCTTTCACGCTTTCTATTAAAGTTCTAACACGTGTTTTCTTGCCGGGTCTGTCCTCACAGCTTTTCATCTGGGTGCGAGACACCTTTTCGGAGCTCACTTCAAAATGTGGGCCGCAACTTTCGCCTGTGTTTACATTGTCGTGGCTGTTCTTTAACTGACGTTCTTTATCGTCGCGTCCGGCCGCCAACTAACGCTTTCTCTGTTTTCTATCCCGCGCCCATTCTTAACGGCTTTCTCTTCTGAGTCCCCTACAACCAATCAGAACTCGTTGTCGATTTGCTGCTGATACGTTTCTATTTTTAACCCGGGTGCCTGCTGCTATACTACTCTAGCCTTTCCGATTCGTTCCTTTCGTTTCATATATGTTTCTTTCTTTTCCGTCTAGTGGTTCACCTGTAAATAACGCTAAGAAACAACTCCCAATTAACAAGGGTCCCTAATTACTTTACAAAAGGTATTAGAGCAAAGGTGAACGGAATAAAGCAATTAGAGTTTGAACTCGCTAACCACGATGGCGTAGTACAAAACGTCAACAAGAAATCCACAGTGAATCCCGCTTTATCTTATCTGGAAAAATAAAACTGATAAATATAATCAATTATACGTTATTATACTTCTACATCATTTACCAACATTTCAACATCTATTACATTTACTAATAATCAGCGTTTATCAGAAATATGGTAATGTTTCACTTTTCTCATTAAAAAGGGCCCTGTGCCACCACGAAGCATAGCAAAGTAAATAACTTGATTATTAAAAGAAAAGTAGAAAAATAAGTTTTGAAAAGTATATAGTCTTAGTAATTACTTTTATTTTCATCTTCATATTCTATCAATTCTATAGTGGATAAATTTTATTTAGTTTTATTTGGTTTGATTGGTTTCTTTGTTTAATGGCATTCAACCTTCGTAGTTTATTCAATACCATTCTCGAAGAAGAATCGTAGTTGCACTATTTAATCTAAAGCGGTGGGATAGATGTGTTTCATACATTCCCAATGGTATCAGTCCGAATATTAATATGTTACTGCGATAACCGGATCATTACCAAGTGGGTAGAGTGTTCGCCAATGGTGTGGGAGACCGGGGTTCAATCCCATGTCGAGACATACCAAAGACTTAAATAATGGTATTAGATACCTAGTTGCTTAACACTCAGCACTATTAGGTACGTATCAAGGGGAAAGTGGAAAGGAGTAGCGCCTTCCTATACACCTTGTTGTAGTAGCAATTGAAAAGGGAGCCTTCTGGTTGCCCTCGACTACGGTCGCCAACTTTACTTTTTTTTACTTACTGAAGTGAAATTCAAACACGCTTATTAGGATGTTAGAGTCCAGCACATCAGCCATAACGCCACGGGTTGTCCGTCAATGAATTTTACAATAAAGTCATTGTAGTGTAATTGGGAACAGAAATAATCGTAACTTCAACACGCTTCCTTCTCATTGATTCATTTAACCAAACTTTAGCAACAATACAAACTACTTAAGCTCACATTCATTGTGACGTTTTTATAGCAAAAATATTCAGTTTTTACATATCTTAAATACAATAGATATTTCGTTGAGGCTTCATTTTTGTTCTTATCTAAAAAAAGAATACTTTTACTAATTCAACACTTAATTAATCCTTCACGTGGAATTAGATAATGCTTTTACTGGGAAATAAGATGTAACACTTGCTTTTAAGAAATGCTCGACTCAACACAATGAATATTAAATTAAAGACTATATAGGTCTTACATTCCAGTTTAAAAGAACGGTCAGTTTAAACTAATTATAAGGTCTAGGTTTCTTTATTTAATGGGATCTCAGACTTCGGGGTTAATTTAATGCCAAAGTTATCCACGTCGGAGTACAACAGTTGTACTATTTAACCAATAGTTGAGTGGGTTTCTCAACTTTACCAAGCATTAGTCCTAAAAAGAACGTTATAGAATGAGTAGGGAATGAACTCGCTTATTTAAAGGTAGAAATTCAACACTTTTGCTATTACGCTGCAGGGGCTTCCCCTATAACAAAAACAATTGTAAAGCATTATATAAAACTGAAGATAATGATTGTAGAATATATGACCCCTAAATCAAACATCTACGAAAATAATGACTGACTGTCATGAGTCCCCTCCAGCGTTAGAACTAATGAACCAAGAAGAATATCACGTGGGATTTGAGAGATTATGAAAGTTTGAGGTTTTTGAGAACCCACACGGTTTATACTTTTACCGGAAAATTCTAGCGTCTTCAACAGAAATAAAGAATATAGAAAGAGTTCTGGGATACCGGGGTTCAATTCCGGGTAGAGTCATACCAAAGACTAAAAAATGGTACTTGATGCTGCCTTGTTTAGCACTCATCATTATAAGGTGAAGATCTGGGGCAAAGTGGAGCAATCCAGGGAATGGACACCTCGGTGTAGTAGCTATTGAAAAGAGAGCCTTCGGATCACCCTCAACTAAAGTCGCCAGCTTTACTTTTTACTTTCTCATCAAATTGATTTTATGAAATGGCGGTTAGAAATCCAAAATGATTGCAGGGCACTTTAAATTAAAGGATCCAGAAATAAACGTGGGAAACAAAAGAATAAACGCTTATTTGACAACTTTTTTGTTAACGAGATAAATATTGATTCTCGACGACTTTTGAATCCCATTAATGAGCACGTACAAAAAAAGACAGAGCCTCCATCCCATGCACGGATGATAGTAATAAAAATGATATAATAAGGGTGATTATTACTGTAATGTTCATAATTATTACTAATAATAATAATAATAATAATAATAAGAAGAAGAAGAAGAAGAAGAAGAAAGACCTGGCATAACTTTAATTAACAAGAAAAAAACAACTTGCCCAGTTGTTGATTTTGTGGTTCCGACTGACTACTTAGCGAAAGTAAAGGAAAAGATAGAAAAGTATGTGGACTTAGAAGGAGATGTGAAAAAGAACTGTTGAACGTCAGGGTGACGGTGATACCAATTGTAGTTGGCGCACTGGAACGGTCCTCGAAGCCTGAAAGAAAATACTGGGTAACTGGAAATCACAGAAAGAATCGAAACCCTTCAGACTACTGCGTTTTCTTAGATTGGCTAGAATACATAAAAGAGTTCTGGAGACCCGAGGAGAAATGTTCTCTCTCAGAATCCAATAAGATACCACCAACTAACACTGATATGAAAAATCCACAACGAGTACAATAATAATAATAATAATAATAATAAAGGCTTGCAAGAGTGGGCATGGCCGAATGGGGAAGGGTAATCCACTGGAAATCGTCCAAATGACTGAACGTTGATGATACCACTAATTCGTATTGGCACGAATCAGAATCAGTCTTAGAGGATGAGAAGCCAACAATTCTCTTGGATTTTGATTCACAAACGGTAACAAAATCCTCGTCAGAAAATCACGCCTACAGTTCATAAAAAAAAAGAGAATTTACTGTTTTGTGGATTTTACCGTTCAGACCGACTACATGGGGAAAATAAATGCAATGAAAGATCAACAAATACGTGGATCTTGCCAGAGAACTGAAAACTAAGAAACATGAAGGTCAATATTATGCCAGTTTTATTTGATGCATTCGGAACAGTCCACAAGAGTCTGGAGAAGAGATTGGAGGAATGTGAAATCAGTGAGAGAATCGAACATTTCCAGACTACGATATTGCTGAGATCGGCAAGAATACTGTGAAGAGTCCAGAAGACTTGAGGAGACATGCTCTCACTCAAACTCCTGTGAAAGACCATCGGCTAACTCTGCTGGGAAATACTTGCAAGGAGTATAAAAATAAAAAAATTATTAATAATGATAATAACAACAACAACAACAACTTGGAAAGAAGAGGACAAGTGTAAACCATGCAGACTCGGGCATTTTTAAGACCGACTGGATGTTGAGAATATTTCAGTGAGAAACCATCAGCTAACACTGGCGTGAAAAACTGTCAAATGATAATACACAAACTTGTCTGGGATTTTGAGATACAAACGGATCACCTAATCTCGGCCCGGTGACCAGACCTTTTAATAATCATAAAAAAAGAGAACTTGCTGGATTGTGGACTTCTCTGTCTCAGTGGATCGTAGAGAAGAGTTAAAATATGCAAAAATAAGGGATAAGTAACTCGACCTTGTTAGGGAGTTGAAAAAAACTATGGAGCATGAAAACGACGATTATACCAATTATAACTGGTGCACTTAGTACCCTCATCAGAGGATTGGTACAAGGACTGGAGGACTTGGAAAAAACGGGACAGGCAGAGACTGTCCAAACTATAACATTGTTGAGATCAGCCAGAATATTGAGAAGAGTCCTGCAAACTTTAGGTTACTTCCTGTCACTTAAACACCCGTCGAAGACTATCGGCTAACACTGGTGTGAAAAACCGTCAAAATAATAATAATAATAATACGAAGAAGAAGAAGAAGAAGAAGAAGAAGAAGAAGAAGAAGAAGAAGAAGAACGCTTAGAAAAAAGGAATTTTACGGGGACTTAGGAATATTGGAAGCGGACGCCATCAAACAAGTGGAGATGAAAGCAAAAAATAACAAATAGTATCTGAGGAGAATTAGAAAACATTTCAAAACCAAATTTTGTTGCAGGAATATCATCAAAGAAATAAACGCCTGGTCTCTCAGTCTCTTACGATATTCCGGACCATGCTTGAAATCGACGAAGAAAGAGTATCAACAAATGGACCAAAGAACAACAAAACTACTGAGGTTGCATGAGACAAAAATAACTTTGAGAGACTATATGTGTTAAGAAAAGGAGAAAAAAAAAGGATCACCAACATTAAAGATACCGTTGATACGTTGATACGAAGACCATAGGACAGTATAAGAAATAACAAAGAAAGACTAATAACAGCGACCAAAAACAACACAGACAACGTAAGGATCAAGAGAACTACAATAGCGAGAAAACAAAAATGTGAAGAAAACCAACAATATAAATATTTCAAGCGAAATCTTACAATAAAAGACGGGGCTAAAAGAAGTAAAATGTAAGAGAGAAACTAAATCTCTTCGAATGGTAGCACAAAAAAATGCCATAAGGTACAACTAAGTAAAAGAAAAAATAGATAAGAGCCAAGAAAATTGCAAATGTAGGTAATGGGGTGGTTGAGACGAAACGATTAATCACATAAGTGAATGCTTGCCAAGTCGGCTGGGGCTGTAGAATACACTGACTGCACCTGTGCTGAGGGGTAAGACCCCACAACGAGTGTCCTGCATATGACACTAAACACTCTGATGGTGAGGTCTCAGTAATGCTGGGGCCTTGGGGAACACAGAGCACCCCTTCATTGTCATTGCTCCCAGGTACACTCTGGCCTGGTGTGGTAGCACCTGATAGCGCCCTATCTATGGGTTAAATCGAACTAACGGCATACTTACACTCAACTGAATTGTTTCATTAAACTGAATAGCTTGAAATAGAAATTTTTTTGACAATTAAACTGTATTTACATTTAAAATGCATGCTTATGCTAAACTGAATTATTTCAAAAAGAACTGTTTTTGACTTTGAAACTGTATTTACACAAAATTGAACTGTTTAACATAGAACAGTTTTGACATTTGCCTGTGTGTAAACAAATCTGCACTTACACTAAACTGAATAAGCTGAATTAAAACTGCTTGACTAAACTGAATAGCTCGAAATAGAAATGTTTTGCATAATTAAACTGTACTTACATTTAAACTGCGAGCTGATGCTAAACTGGATTATTTGAAATTGAACTGTTATTGACATTGAAACTGTACTTACATTAAACTGAATTGTTAAATATAACTGCTTGATTAAAATGAATAGTTTGAAATAGAAAGGTTTTTGACAATTAAACTGTGTACACACACCAAACTGAATTTTTTTTCAATAGAACTGATTATTTACATAGAAATAGATTTGGCTATAAATAAACTACAAGGGTTGATATGCCATAAAACCAAGCCAAACCAAACCAAGCATAAGTGAATGCAACAAATTAGCGAAAAAAGAATATAAGACGATGCCCAACTGAGTAAGGAAGGTGATAAACTGGGGATTAACGAAGAAGTTTAAATTAGACCATACGAATAAATGGTATATGCAGAAACCGGAATGTGTCATGGAGAATGAAACGCACGAACTTCTCTGGGATTTTGAGATACCTCATCTCGGCTAAATGACCAGACCAGGTAATAGTCAACAGAAATTATTATTATTTAATCCTCTAGAGATTTTCACATCAGTATTAGCTGATGGTCTTTCACTGGAGTTTGAGTGACAGCAAATCTCCTCAAGTCTCCAGGTCTCTTCTCAGTACTCTGGCCGTTATCAATAACGCTGTAGTTTGGATGGTCTCCACTCGTCCTCCAACTTCCAAGTCCTCTAATCCCTTTAATAATCCTTTGGTGACTGTACCAAAAACATCTATCACAATTGGTATGATTGTCACCTTCATGCTCCATTGTTTTTTTTCAAGTCCCTTGCAAGTTCCAGCTATTTATCCTTCTTTTCACTTTCCTTCAGTTTTATTCTGTGGTCAACCGGGACAGGAAAATCGAGAATTTTGCAAGTTCTCCTTCTTTTCTTTTTTTTTGTTGATTATTATTAAGTCTGGTCTTCTGGCCGAGATTAGATGATCTGTGTGTATGTTAAAGTATTATTATTATTTACTCTTTTAGAGTTTTCACATCAGCGTTAGCTGATGGTTTTCACGAGAGTTTGAGTGATAGCAAGTCTCGTCAAGTCTCCAGGAGCTTCTCAGTATTCTGGCCGTCTTCAATAATGCTGTTGTTTTGATGGTCTTCATATGTCTACCAACTTCCAACTCCTCCAGGCCCTTTAATAATCCTTTAGTCACTATGCCAAAAGCACCGATCACAATTGGTACAACCGACACTTTCATGTTACATAGCTTCTTCAATTCCCTAGCAAAATCGAGGTACTTATCCTTCTTTTCACATTCTTTCAGTTTTATTCTGAGGTCAGCCGGGACAGAAAAGTCTACAGTTTTGCAAGTTCTTTCTTTTTTGTTGATCATTATAAGATCTGGTCTTCTGGCCGAGATTAGGTGATCCGTGTGTATGTCCTTAGTTACTACTTGAGAGTATTTTACATCGCCGTTAGTTGATGGTTTTTCTCTGAAGTTGGAGTAACAGCATGTCTTCCGGACTCTACTCAGTATTCTGGCAGATTTCATTTTTCTCATTATCTTCATCTTCATTATTATTATTAGTAGTAGTAGTAGTAGTGGCGGTGGTAGTATTAGTAGTTGTAGTAGTTGTAATATTAGTTGCAGCAGTATTATTGTTGGTAGTAGTATTTGCAGTATTATCATTCGTAGCTGCCGTAACAGTAACATTATGGTTATTATTACTAGCAGTAGTAGTAGCAGCATAGGCAGCAGTTGTATTATTTTTGTTGTCTTAATAGTAGTAACAGTAGAAGTTTCAGTAGTAATAGAAGTATTAGTAGCCTTGCTTAAAAATCTCAGTCATTTACTGACTCATGTGTTGTGTTTGCCAGCGGATTATCATATGCGCAGGCGGGTTATCTTCTAGGGACAACATTACGAAGAGTACTTCGCGTAAACAATCAGTTTTTTCATAAGGGATAATTTTACACTTTTGAAATTCCGACATATATTCTCTGCGGAAAGGTTTATCTTTTAATCTCTGGCTTTTCTTCTTTCTTGTTTCTTTATTATTATCAATATTTCTTTGTGCAGTCATCCCTTTTTTACTTATCTCTTCCCAGTGGACATCAAGTTTCTACCTTTCATCATTGTCCCTCCATTCTGTATAATTTTTATCAGTACTTTCCTAACTGAGACAACAAACCTCGATTGGCTTCATATTGCTTTCGATTTATCAGTCTCTCACTGACGCCTATAAAATATTTTTTGTAATAATTATTGACACCTAAATAGTATCATTCCTTGAATTTTTCTGCAGGCTTGTAAGCTTTTCTTCAGTAATACTTGATACATTTTGTAATAGGTTATGATTTTACTTTGACTCATAGAAATGAAGGCTGTGGGTATGTGTTGTTGAATATTATGTGTGTATGTAACTAATACGAATATATGGTTAAAGACTAAATGTTAAGTGTCCTGTGGACTATAAAATATATGTTGACTAAGTATATCAATATACAGAATTATATCAATGCATTCTAGGAGGAACGTGTCTTCTCTCATGTTGGTTGTTTGTCTCTTTCGGGATTTGACGAAATTTCTGAGGCTGTGTTCGAGACTGGAAAAAAAAACAGCCGAAAAGGCAGAACAGGAAAGAAAAAGGTCGCAGAATTTATACGCACCCATGTTACGCGTATTGAGTTGTGTCTTACTCAGTGGCAAGGTCAAGCTGTTTCTGGAAGTCGAAATAAAGAGAGAGAGAGAGAGAGTCCTGTCTCCGGAAGTCAAAATGAGAGAAAATGAGATCTTGGAAGACGAGAGTATATATAGCCAATACTTGTCATGTGGTCGGTTCCAAATGTGCAGGATTAAATCAAAGGTGTGGACGTAGTTGTTGACACAAATAACGTAACTTTTATGACCAATAGGTTCTCGAGACTGATAAGTTTACTGACGTCCATCTTTGTGTTGGGAACGAGTGGTATCATGGCCATTTTTAAATATAGGAGTGTAAGTCCTATAAGTCTATGGCTGTATTTGATTCATTCCTCTAATTCATATTGGTTTGTTTGTCGATTTGGTTTTATGGCATATCAACCATTGTAGATTCCTCAAAGCCAACTCCTCTTTATACATATGTATTAAATATATATGATTTGTGAACACATTTAGTTGATAACATATTTCAACGGGCTTGATCTCATTTTTTTCACACAATAATTTCAAGCATTCCTATCCAATACGAATAATTCTATTTACTACCGATCATGTGTTTACAAACAGTTAAATAGTTTCAAGTATTGCTATGTAAGAGTGACAATTTTACATCAGTCATTTCTTGGGACACATTTATATAGGTATGCATGACATGTAAAAGAATAGTTTTATTGTAAATTCATTTTTAAATGAGTTAGAAGTAATGTGTTTGCACACAAGTATTACAATGCGTAGAAAACACACTTAAATGGTTTCAGTTATTGCTATCTTAACCCTAAAATTCAATTCAATATTAATCATTTGTTTGCGTCCAGTTGAATAATCCCAAGTATTGCTATGTATCAGTAACAATCCAATTAAATATCAATCATTTCTTAACACATAGATGAGCAAAAAGTTCTCTTTCAAACAATTTAATTTCGCATGTCATTTGTTCGCAATCAGTTTAAATATCAAACGAGTCTATTTGACCCCTATCAGGTGGTACCCCGCCGGGTCAGGTGCAATGGCAATGAAGGCGAACTCCGCATTCACTAAAGTTAGATTATTTAGTGAACATAACCCCCGCTGCAGAGATGAAGTCTGTGTATTCTTCAGCCCGAGCTGACTTGGCTATCTGATTAGATACATATTTACCAACCCCTCCACTCGGGCAGGATATGACACAAGGTCAATTTTTAAGTGGAGTTTAACAGGTTTCAATTCATAGTTTTCCTTCTAGTTGCCTAACCAAGGCTGAAGAACCTAGTCTGTCCCACTATTTACTCATAGCTGGAGGGAGAATAATTGGATTCCTACCTTTCCCAAGGGTATTCGTGCTATGTGAAATACAATCAGTCTCATTCAGGATTTGAACTCGTGTCGCCGTGTCCATTTCCTTCGTTGATAACCATTAAACCACGGGCACCTCCAACTATCTTATTAGATAGAGTAAACAAGAACCGATTGCTGTGACAGTAACTGTCATAAATTAGATAATTCCTTGATTAGATTTTTTATATATTTCTCAGATTATCTAATAACATTCGCTATTTCTCTCACTTTGTGGATAGGGTTTAGAATAAACTGCCTGAATCCCATGCAGAGAGGTGTTGTAACGAGTGGGATCACCTTTTTATAACCCAACCTTAGGTGTTCGCTTGGACAGATATCGCTCATATGGCAAAATAACAAAATGAAATCGTTGCCACCTTCATGTTTCTACTTCTAGAACAAATGCCAGAAAAATGATTGATAAAAGGTCTTATAAAATATTTTCTGACCAATCGACATCGGTACGTTGGACATGCAAGCAGGCCGTTTTCTGTGTCGATTTAAGGCAGAGCAAGAGTTTATAAACTGCTTGTTATTTCACCAAGTAGCAGAACGACTTTCGAATCCGATCGTGACACATGAAAGCGAAACAGTGGAGACAAACGAGCAGCCATTATCCTAGCAGCAGCAGAAACAGCTGTTGCAGCAAGTAAGCTGGACGTGATGACAAAAACAAACCTCTGTGAAATATTAGGCAGCAGCAGCAGGCCGAAGAAACCTTGAAATGACTTCGGGTGAGGCCCATTTGGCATTCGTGTCGGGTGTTTAATTATCTTTTGAACACTTGCCTCGGGGATAAAGCCGAGTGTATTAATTTGCTGTTGGCTTTGCTTCCATCCGGCTTTTTAGCCCGACAGTCTAACATTCGTGTCGGACGGGGCATAGCCCATCTAAGGCTGGCTTGAGGCCAAAAAGTTCTCGCTTAACTGGGCCACCTTCGGGGTGGGCGAGCTGCATTATTTACTCCTTTGTATAACACCGGACTCCGTTGTCTAGTTTAAGCTATAATCTGGTATCAGTGCCTGGACTCAAGTTTGGGCCTATGGCTTGCATGGCTCATCGGTTCACATTACACGAAGTGAGCCGATGACCAGCACAGAACAGTAGAGCTCGTGGCTCAGCTCAAATCTGATCTTCCCCTTCCCTAACCCCTCAAAATATTGACCTTAGGTTCATTTGACCTTGTGTCAAGACCTGTCTGGTGGGAGGCAGAGACAAATATAACTTGGTCTTAACGGGCCGTTCTCCCAGACTTTATAAGCATTCCTGAGTTGAGTTGATTGCTCAGCGTCTGAGGAGCCCCAACTGGGAAATGCCGACGACGCTAAGTATTTTTTGGACTAGCCGTGCATAAGCTACGATTCAATATTGCCATAAAATGGACTTTTGCCTAATTCTGGCTTGGTAGAATTCAGATACATACCGACATTAAGAAACAGCAACTTCCTTAAAATTCACGATTAACAAAGGATAGTATGCGATGACAAGGGTTTTTAATCTTGGTATTGCAACCGGTCTAGGAGAAAGCAAAGTCTAAATTCGAACCTGTTTTTGAAGGATGGGCTCCGACAGTCTGTCATTGCACAAGTCACGATACATAAGTAGTCCTCCCACGACCAAAATTCAGGTTGCAGGACCAGTGAAGATCTATCTGCTGTAGTTTGAGTAAAGTAAAGCGAAGTTTTTACTTTCGAATAGTCCCTTGTACAAGTAGGTAAAGTCAAAAGCAATCGGCGGCTTTGTTTTATACTTCATACAAAATTGATAATGCTTTCTTTTTTGAGGTTTTGTCTAGACTTTTTTCTGACGTTCTACAGATGTTTCTGACAGATACACTGAAACTTCTTTAATAAATATCCCCAGAGAATTTTCTTCAAAAGCCACACAATTTGCAAAAAGGAAAAAAAGAAAAAACAAAAGATTTTTAGCCATAATCAGATATTTTCTGTCATTCTCCATTGTTTTTGTGTACACAGTGTTGTCATTTTTTAACTTACAGAAAAGGGAAAGATGTTATGTTTTATTGGCTGTTCATTGTCAATTTTTGAACGGAACCTGGGTTGTTCTATAAACTTCTTTAGGTTTAAGGAATGCCATGCTGAATATTTCTTTTTCATGGCTTCTCTTGAAACAGAAGGAAGGTTTCTTGATGATGCCCACCTTCTCTCTATGTAACTTCTGATAGACTGTACTAGGTTACATGAAGAAACGTTTAGCATAACGGCAATCCTCTTAGGAAATAGAATCGACGCCTCGCGTTCAAATCCAGGAAAGAACTGTTTGTACTAATGCGTAAGAGAAAGGCGGGAATCCCTTTGTTCTCTCTCTTATAAACTTTTAAGCTGACCCATATATATATATATATATATATATATGTGTGTGTGTGTGTGTGTGTGTGTGCGTTTGTGTTAGTGTGTATATGATTTAAAGTGATTTCTACACCTGGTCGAAATATTTAAAATATAGTATTCTACGTTCATAAATACAGGGCAATATTACAATATTTCATTATGAAATAAAACTAGTGAAATTAAGATTACACATGGATCTATGTTTCACGGACACGATATTCAAGTGAGCGCGTCTGCATGAGATGCTATTGAACCTGGCTACATTTTATTAATATAATATTTCATGCTATATTTAAGCCATATGACTATTAGTTATATGGCACAATCGTGCGTCGGGCCCAGTCAGCTAGGCCAATAGAATACACCGACTGCATCTCTGCAGAGAAGAAAAGCCCCACCACCACGTTTAATCCAGGATGTGACACAAAATAATCTGATGGTGAGCTTACAGTAATGCTGGAGCTTTGCAGAATGCAGAGAACTCCTTTATTGCCATCCCACCAATGTTCACTTTCGCCGGCAGTCGTAGCACCTGATTGGATACTATCTATAGGTCAAATAGTACTAAAGAGTATACTTATGCTGAACTGAATTGTTTGAAATAGAACTGTTTTATTGTATAAAAATGGATTTGGCATTAAATAAACTATAATGGTTGAAATGCCATAGAACCAAGCCAAACGAAACCAAACGATCTCGTGTCAAATTACAAAGTGAATGCTCATATTAATGGTGAGATTTTAAGATGATACATTATGTAACTTACTTTATTTATCCACAAAGATTCCTCAAGATCCTAATTTATATTCATATATGTGTTTACTTAGGTTTAGACAATTACCTCGTCGTGTTTTTCGCTATATAATCTCAAGGACGTTCAGTTTACTCATACATAGCACCTGGTAACAGATTTTATTTACATATATTAACAGAAAAAATCCCAGAATATTTGGCTGGGAAGAAATCATTAGGGGTTTACTTATTCATAAACCTTAGTGAATGTTTATACATAGGCCTTCAATAAGTTTCCAGACATGTTTGTACACGCATTTAAAATTATCGTAGGCTCTTGAAAATTCAGTATGTTATTGCTATACATCGTATGAGATGACTGATCAATTTTTATGATTTCAGGTTCAAATGAACAGCTACAGCACCAATTGGAATGCACCCTAATAAAGCCAGATTGTCGCAGCTGATAAATTTCAAAAATGCAATCGGGACATGAGGACACTTTAGAAAAACGACATGCAAAAAAATTGTGTTTTAAACTTGGAAAAAATGCCACAGAAACTGGAAGGCTTCAGACTGTGTTTGGAGCATATTGCATGAATCGAGCATCAGTTTTTGACTAGCATAAGAGATTCGAGGAAGGCAGGGAGTCTGTGTGGGATGATGAGAGGTGCGGGAGGAGTGAGGAAGTAAATACACCAGAGTTGATTGGCCAAAGGGTTAGGGTTACGATGTTGAGGTTTTAAGGGAGTTTAGGAAGAGATTCCTAGAGAAGAGGCCAGCACTCTTTAAATCGGGTCAGTGGCTTTTCTACCAGGACAATACACCAGTCCACAACTCCATCCTTGTCAAAGACTATTTGACCAACATGGACATCAAGACAGTTCGTCACCCTCCCTATAGTCCAGACCTTGCTTCTTGTGACATTTGGTTATTCCCTAAGCTCAGAGGCTGTCGTTATGAGACAATTGAGGAGATGAAAGAGGCTGTGACGAAAGTCATTGACATGCTCACACAAGAGGACTTCCATGGACCCTTCCAGAAGTTGTTGGAATGGTTCAAGAAGTGCATTGCTGCCGGAGGAGATTGCTTCGAAGGGGACTTCATGTGTGTACTATCAATAAAAGTGCCCATCCAAAAAAAGTATGGCAACTTATTTAATGATCCTCGTATCTGTATGTTTTGATAAGGTGTTTCTGGGTCTGGCTTTGCATATAGACATACAATGTATGCTTGTTTGCAGATGATCTTGTGTTTCAGACGAGTTGTGAATTATCTTATTTTCGTGACAGTTTAGTTTTGTTTATCGATGTCCCAACCTCACTTGTCAGCAGTTAATGCCGTGTTTACATTAGTAGGGATATCAAAGTTTTATAAGAGGTGTCCTCGTGGCGTAATGGTTAATGCGATGGACAACGGAATCGTAGTACGCGAGTTCGTACTCCAGTCGCGCTATTACGTTCACTTTCGGGCAAATACCCTTGGGAAAGGTATGAACTCCCAGCTATGGGTTAAATAGTACCAGTACTGTTTTTCTAGGAGAATGGCTTTGGCATTAAATAACCTACAAAGTTTTATATGCCATTAAACAAAGAACCGAAACGAAACAAAGCTTTATAGTAATTTACGAAGGTCTTTACTTCGATTTAGCACAAGGCCAAATGAATGGGGCACCGAATGAGACGAAACAAAGCTTTATATTCCAACATAATATAAACATTAGCCCATGTGTCAGATAGTATAATCAACATATACATACAGACCGAAAAATATTGTCGTTATGAGTCAGTTCAGCTACAAATAAAATTAAAAATACAAGATAACGTTGTTCGTTTTAAACGTAACACTCTCTTCCAAAAGCAAAGTAATTTTAATCCTATAGTGTCGCCAAAAGAGATGGAGGCCTCTTAAAATTCGATCTATTTTGAACAATCACTAAAAACGAATATTTATAAGATAAAATAAAGAACGTTCATGTTTGAGGAAATGTCTTTTAGGTTTTTAATTGTCTCCTTTGCGTCGCCAATGGATCACTTGAATGGTTGAGTGGGTGTCCTCGTGGTGTAATTGTTAAAGCGATGGACTGCGGAATCGTAGTACGCGAGTTCGTACTCCAATCGCGCTATTACGTTCCCTTTCGGGCAAATACCCTTGGGAAAGGTATGAACCCCACCTTATCCTCCCAGCTATCGGTTAAATAGTACCACTACTGTTCTTCTAGGAGAATGGCTTTGGCATTAAATAACCTAAAAAGAGTTGATATGCCATTAAACAAAGAAACCTGAATGGTTGATCCCATTTCTCGCATTAGATTTAATCCCAACATATTCCTCAGTATGGTTTGTCATACAAAGATGATGTAATTTTATTTTCATTTACATAGTCTCGATGTTGCAGAGGTTGATAGTAAATAAATAATATCCTTTTTATAGGATTTTTCATAAAACAATGACAATTTGATAAATGAGTAGTTCATGTAATGTTCTAAAAGAACTATTAAAATCCTGATGTTTTGGGAGGTGCCCGTGGTGTAATGGTTATCGTCGTAGGAAATGGACAGAGCGACACGAGTTCAAATCCTTGACGAGACTGACAGCATTTCACATAGCACTAATACTTTTGTGAAACGTATGAATCCAATTATTCTCCCTCGATCTATGGGTAAATAGTAGGGCAGACTAGGTTCTTCAGCCTTGATGAGGCAACTAGTCTAGGAGAAGGAAAACTCCGAATCAAAGCCTGTTAAACTCTGCATAAAAAATTGACTTTGTGTCATATTCTCCCTGAGTGAAGGGGTTGGTGATTATGGATATTTTAGGTTTACAAAAAAACAAATTACACATACACACACAAGCACACACACACACACACACACACACACACACACACACACATATATATATATATATACGGCTCATTGGCCTAGTAGGTAAAGTGTTCACAAATGGTCTGGGAGACCTGGGTTCAATCCCAGGTCACGTTATACCAAAGACTTTTAAAAAATGGTGCTTGATACTTCCTTGCATAACACTCAGCAATATAAAGTACGTTTCAAGGGTAAATTGGAGAAATCCAAGGAAAGGAGTAGCACCTTTCCTAACACCTCAGTGTTGTAGCTATCGAAAAGAGAGCCTTCTGGTTGCCCTCGCCTTACTTACCTATATATACGACGTTGAATCAAAAAGTAATACCTTTTTTTTAGTACGATACAAGCATATATATCTTACACAAAAAAAGCGGTTCCTCTGTGGATCACATCTCTATTTCTCACCATAGTCACTATTTCTATTAATAATAACGTTTCATCTTTGAATGTTTCATCTATGAGAAAATGTATCCCTACCTCATAAAAATATGTTGTTTGTTTTTTGAGCCATTTCGTCACACAGTTTTCACGTCCTCGTCACCACCACAAAGTTTGCATCTTAAAACCTCTTTCCTGATGCCGAGGAGATGGTAGTCTGCAGGCGCTACATGTGGTGGGTATGGAGAATGCGGCAAAGTTGTCTTATTGTCCTGATTGTTGTGTAAGTCCAGCATTGTCATGCAGAGGATCATTATCGATTGGCTAAATTGAGCAGATGTACATTTTATACAGCATAGTATACTACATTCCAATTTTCATTTTCTTCGTTTAATAGCAAATAAACTTTTCACAGTGAATAAATCCAAATGAAATTTTGTATTATATAGCAGTGATACTGTTAAACCCATAGCTAGAGAGATAAAGGGTTCAAATCTTTCACACGCCCTGTCGGCTGGGGCTGTAGAATACGCCGACTGCACCTCTGCAGAGGGGTAAGACCCCCCCTCAATGAGGCTACCTGTTGGCCGTGGGTGGCGACCCGTAAGGCGTTAGGACGGATCCCTGATGGTTGAGCAGTCATTGATCCGGTGACAGTGGTCAATGGCTTGCAACACATCACTTTGGCCCTTACTTGGTCTGACGGGAGGTCGGATTAGGCCCGATCCGATCAATCGGCTGGTCCCGACATGCCCTAGCACATATGTGGGTTTTATTTTTTTTTACTTTCCCGATCGTATCATACAATCTGCTCTTGAGGAACTATTCGATCTACTTTTGCGGAACTATTTCCAACCCTCTTTTTTCCAAATGTGCTAGAAGACTGGGGCTGAGGGTCAATTGTGCTGAGGTAGGACTTATGACCGCTGTTTGATTGTTGTTTCTTAAAAAGCATAATTTGGCAGAGGCTCAGAATCATACTCTTTGCATGAGTATACTGGTTTTGTATCCCCGTCTCAGCCAAGGGGAATGGGTTGCCCCCTTGGTTCATTTCCTTCTCATGTTGGATTCCATGGTGGCAGGTGGAGCATAGGACCAGTGAACAACAATTACCAACCATAGCTTTTTCTTCATTAAAAAAATTGAAACGTACCCAAACGGAAACTGAATCGGGCTACGAAGGTGTGGCAAGTTTCCCCAGATTCATAATAATTGAATCCACGGAAACGCCAATAACAAACTTATCACCTTTTTTTAATTGAAAAGGTAGTATCTAGTAATATGACGCCCGTCCACGTAAAAAAACTAAAAAATCAAACTTTGCTCGTTGAAGTAGATAAAAGGAAAAACGCCGATTTCCTACTGAAAATGACGAAATTCCACACTATAAACGTTAAAACTTACCCTCACAAATCCTTGAATATATGTAAAAGGGTTGTAAGAAGTAAGGAATTGTCATTATGCACAATTGATGAAATAAAAAAAGAAATGAAGAAACAAGGTGTAACAGAAGTAAAGAGAGTTACAATCAAAAAAGAGGGTAAACTCATTGAAACAAACACCTACATAATGACATTTGACCAACCTAAAATACCGGAGAGGATAAAAGTAGGCTACACAATTGAGAGAGTTGAGCAATTCATACCCAATCCATTGCGTTGCTACAATTGTCAAAAATACGGCCATCACGAAGATAATTGTAGAGGTCGAAAAGTATGTGGCAAATGTACACAACAAGATCCTGACCACCATATTGACAATTGCAACAATCCGTATAAGTGTGCGAATTGCGGAGGCGATCATCCCGTCTATGCACGATTCTTTGAGAGTTGGAAACTGGAAAAAGAAATATTGGGAATCAAACACAAGAACAACATCCCATTCAATGAAACGCGGAAAATGATAGTAGGATCTAAGACCACAACCTACTCTCAAGCCGTCCAGCGCAATAAAACCCAGTATAATTACAGGAGGATAGTAAAAAAAATTGATTCAGCTGGAGCCGGGCGACTGGGAAGGCTATATCAATGAAATAAGAGCCTCCCTTGATACTAACAAAATTTCAGAGACACCAACTACAAAAGCAGATCTTGTAGCAGACAAAGTGAAGACACCTGCACACTCACACTCCTCCACGGTTAAGACCGATCTAGAAAAGAGCATGGAGCTATCACCAACCACACAACCAACTAAATGTGTCACGGAGAAATCCCCTTCTAAAACAAGACCAAAAGATAGGAGATCCCCAATAAGACCACCCAATTCTACAGATACCTCTCCAAACAAGAAACTACAAAAAGACAAGACAAAAATTAATCCAAAACAAAATGAAAATGTTGACGCGAGTAACAAATTAAAAATTTCAGAAAAGATGGAAACAGAAAACAGCCCCCAAGTACATAAACATAAAGGCCATAAAAATAAACGATCAAACAGTCCAGATCTAAGGCCTAACAATGAACCACAAAATAATCCAGTGGAATTGCCGCAGAATCAAATCCAATAGGAACGAACTGCTCTTATTGATGACTCAACAACAACCTCCCATTGTCTGCCTTCAAGAAACATTTCTGAAAACCAATGATGATATCACAATAAAAAACCACCAAAGTTACAATTTCATCAACAATACCGGTCATAGAGCTTCGGGTGGTGTCGCAATCCTTATTAGGAACGACATACCTCAAACCAAAATCCACCTCAACACTGAACTCCAAGCAATAGCTGTCAAAGTGACTTTATACAGAACAATTAATATCTGCTCTCTATATATTCTGCCCCACGATGCCATAAATGAAAGTGAAATTAACAACATATTACAGCAACTACCCAAACCTTTTATTCTACTTGGCGATTTTAACAGCCATAACACCATGTGGGGCTGTAAAAGCACAAACCACAAAGGCCAAACTCTTGAAAATATCATTAACAGTAATAATCTCTGCCTATTAAACAAAAAATCACCAACACATCTAGATCCATCATCTGCTACCTACTCAGCCATTGATTTAACCCTCTGCGACACTTCATTGTTCCTTGATTTCACCTGGAGGGTGTATGAGGACACATGCGGGAGCGACCATTTCCCAATTGTACTCGAGAGTTTGCACCCTCAATACGACGACCTTCCCCGGTGGAGGTTGAATAAAACTAACCGGGAAGAATTTCGCTCTCAATGTCAGAAACACCTCATAGTAAACAATACCGAAACTATTCCCGAATTCTCCAAAAAACTTATAAATATAGCTAAAACATGCATTCCACACAACCCAACAATTCGTAAACGAGACAGACCTTGGTTCAGCAAAGAATGTAAACAGGCTATTCGCCTACGACGAGCAGCGTTGAGAAAATTCAACTCTGAACCCACAACCTCCAATTTAATCTCTATTAAATTCCATCGAGCTAAAACCCGTAAAATCATCAGAGAAGCCAAGAAAAAATCCTGGCAAAATTACGTGAATAAGCTAAATACCTATTCTAAGATCAAAACGGTTTGGCTCATGATTCGAAAAATAGCCGGTAAAAAACAATCAACTCCACTAAAACACCTCTCCGTAACAAACCACAAAATAACAGGTAAAAAGGCCATAGCAGATTTTCTTGCAGAAACATTTTCTAAAAAATCCTCCAGCCAATTCAACACAGAATTCTATAAAATCAAACCCACCCTCGAAAAGAAAAAAATAAAGTTCTCTTCAAATAACTCCAAAGAATACAATAAGCCATTTACCCTAACTGAACTAGTGGACTCCATAAAAAAATCCAACAACTCAGCTGTCGGTCCTGATGAAGTACACAACGAGTTCCTCAAAAGCTACCAGATGAATCGGTCAAATGCCTACTAAAGCTATATAATAATATTTGGGAGAACGGTACTTTCCCAGAAACGTGGAGACAATCAATAATTGTCCCGATCCCCAAATCAGGCAAAGATACATCGAACCCGCAGAATTATCGACCCATCGAATTGACTAGCTACCTTTGTAAGACGATGGAGCGGATGATAAATAGTAGACTGACGTGGTATCTCGAGACAAATGGTCTAATGACAAATATGCAAACAGGATTCCGTAAAAGAAGAGGAACCATAGATCATTTGATCCGACTAGAAACCTTTACCAGAGAAGCCTTCATAAGAAAACAACATCTGACGGCAGTATTTTTTTACTTAGAGAAGGCTTATGACACTACGTGGAAGTATGGTATTTTGCGGGACCTCTATAATCTAGGCTTAAGAGGAAGACTGTCGATGTTCATAAAAAAACTTTCTCTTCGAAAGAACATTTAGGGTACGCGTGGGATCCACCCTTTCAAACTCACAACATCAAGAGGAGGGTGTTCCGCAAGGCAGCATCCTCTCCGTTACTCTCTTCTCCATAAAAATCAATAACATTGTAAAATGTCTAAGCCCCTCAATCGACTGTGCTCTCTACGTCGACAACTTCGTCATATGCTATCGGGCCACTCATATGAACATAGTAGAGCGACAACTTCAACTAAACTTAAACAAAGTAAATAACTAGGCAAGCGAAAATGGATTTAAGTTCTTCTAGTCAAAAACTAAATGCGTGCATTTTTGCTCTCTAAGGAAAATGCACAATGACCCTCTCCTAAAAAGTGATGACTCCGAAATACCAGTCGTTAACGAATACAAATTCCTCGGCATAATATTCGATAAAAAACTTTCATTCATCCCACACATAAAATACCTAAAAAACAAATCAACCCGTGCCCAAAAACTTCTGCGAGTCGTTGCCCACACAGAGTGGGGAGCTGACCGTCAAACTCTAATTAAGTTATATAGAACTCTTCTCCGCTCTCAACTCGACTATGGGATTTTCGTATATAGATCTGCCAGGAAATCATATCTGAAACAACTTGACCCTATTCACCATGGAAGCTTAAGACTAGTATTAGGAGCATTTTGAACTTCTCCAATTGACAGCCTATACATCGAAGCTCACGAAGCACCTCTACAGATCAGAAGTAAAAAAATTAGCCCTCCAGTATTACACCAAACTTAAATCTTCTCCCTCTAACCCAGCATATGACTGCACCTTTGATCCAAAATACAGACAATATTTCGACCAAAATAAAAAAATCAATTAGACCATTTGGCCTCCGTGTGGAGCCTATTCTCAAAGAAGACACCATTCCTCTAGATAATATCCATAAGAGCATCTTGCTACAAATTCCACCTTGGATCATTAAAAATCCAAAAGTTAACCTTCAACTGAATCGACTCCATAAAACAAAGACACATCCCTTCACCTACCAAGAAAAACATCAAAATATCCTCCAACAGTATCCCGACTATCTATGTATCTATACATATGGATCCAAAGACTACAATAAAAGAGCATGTGCAGCAGTCTTAAACAAAATAATAATAACAAAAGCCCTGCCAATGGATAGTTCTATTTTCACAGCTGAGGCCTGTGCAATAGACTTGGCTCTCGACATTATCTCGAAAGAAAAACACAAAAAATTCATCATATTCTCAGACTCACTCTCTGTCCTATTATCATTAAACAACAAAAAACTAGAGCACCCACTTATTATCAAACTACTTTGCAGACTACACTCAACATTAAAAAAAGAAATCGTTTTTTTTGTTGGATTCCAAGCCACATCGGGGTGAGAAGAAATCATAGAGCAAACGCGGCAGCAAAATCGACTTTAGATTTGACCCCTGACAAATACAACACCGATCTGAAACCGAAAATAAATAATTTCCACCATAAAAAATGGTAACAACGCTGGAATAGAAATACCAGCAATAAACTATTTCAGGTCAAACCCTTTTCGGGAGAATGGCACCCAGCCTTTCGAAAATCGCGAAAAGAGAAAGTAACAATGACGCGATTGCGTATTGGTCACAGCAGACTTACGCACTCTTTTAAACTCAAGCAAGAACAGCAACCACAGTGCTCGACATGCAAAACTCCCTGCTCAATCAAACACCTTCTCCTTGAATGTAAAGTTTTTAATGACACCAGAAAGCGCTATTTCCACGCAAATACCATGAAGGACTTATTTGAGAACGTCCACATGGATAATGTCTTGTCGTTCTTGAAAGAGACCGGGTTGTACCAGAAAATATAGATTTGGTTACAATCCCGAAAACACAACAAAGTAATCAACAGAAAGCAAATTCTAAATAGATTTATGCTTGTGTTGGTAGAAATAGTAGTGAGAAATAAAAACAAAAAAAAAAAAAACACTGTCATTACTAAATAACCTAATGTCATATAGAAATACTTTAAAATATTTAATCGTATGCGAGTAAATGAGTTGTATCGTTTTAGTATGGTAAGATTAAATTATGTGTCTGCAAACCGTACATACGTGTAAACAGGCTTTGGCATTAAATCACCAATAGAGGTTGATATGCCATTAAACCCAATCAACCAACCAATCAAATCTTTCACGAGTATTTTAGTCCGATTGCAAACCTAAAAGCGCGATTTGAGCTAAAATTCGCTTATGCTGAGTCTGCATTTCAACACTTTAATTTATACCACCATGTTGACACCCTAAAACAGTCTTCAATAAGATGTTAAAAAGTAATGTTATAATGCATCAGGTGAAAATTATCTTCAAATAAGCAATTGAAAGGAAAAACATTAAGAATTTTTTAAAGTTCTGTAAACGTTCATAATTTAATTCCATTACTCTTATATATATGCGGGTCTAGGCACACTGAAGAGTTCTGATATAACGTATATATACGTTATATCAGATATATATATATATACCGTATATATATTACGGAGGGTACGAAATTTTACAACATTCACAGGTAGACCAATTTAATCATTTTAAAAAAAATAAAATCAACTAACCGGTTTCGGTCCTCGCTGATCACAGTTGTATCGAGGACAACGATTAAGGTCAATGAGGATGGATTGTGTAATACAGAGGAAGAAAAGTACGCAAGTTTATTTGAAAGGGAGTGTTAAATTAAATAGTAATCAAATTTAAACCCAATAAACAACGTCTTCCTGAAATAAAGCTACAGTATAACGTTTCTATTGTGTTGCGGCCACACACACACACACACACACATATATATATATATATACATATATATATATATATGTATGTATTTGTATGTGTGTGTGTGTGTGTGTCTGAGGCTGCATATATATATATATATATACACACACACACACATATATATATATATGTTTGTGTGTGTGTGTGTGTGTGTCTGAGGCTGCATATATATATATATATATATATATATATATATATATATATATATATATATGCAGCCTCAGACACACACACACACACACACACACACACACACACATATATATATATATATATATATATATATATATATATATATAGCCGGGGATCTCACGTGTCTTTTCTGCAATAGGACCTGTAAAAGCAAAACTTGACTTCCGAGCCACCTGGGTGCTTACGACCGAACATTGTAGAAATGCAGTTCTTCTTTAAAGAGGAGGCCATCACTATATATATATATATATATATATATATATATATATATATATATATATTGCAATATAAAAAAACATAAGACTAAAATGAAAATTATCTTATGTTAAAAATTCTTTGTTTGCTTCAGGTGACACCTGGAAAAAAAGATTAACGAA
The DNA here is from genome assembly GCA_963585895.1 of Sepioteuthis lessoniana. Taxonomy (NCBI): domain Eukaryota; kingdom Metazoa; phylum Mollusca; class Cephalopoda; order Myopsida; family Loliginidae; genus Sepioteuthis; species Sepioteuthis lessoniana. The sequence continues at coordinate 21,127,289 of OY757928.1, read as the reverse complement.
AAAATGCTTAAATAATTTTTTTAAAAACTTTTAAATTTGTTATCTAGGAAGGAACAAAAAATGGTTTGGGATGTAGCATAACTATTTTCATAATGACAGTGATTGATTTGTGTGCAAATGTTTTTAACTGGCTATAACATATCTCTCATGGGACTAATAAATCGATAAGTCCGGATGTATATGTTACGTTGTGGAAGAGGAGCTCCTGGCGAGCGCCCCGGGGCCTGTTCTGGACTTCGGTCCGGAGCGTGGCCCTGGAAAAGGGACAATGGCAGACTTGGGGCCTTTAATTAGGCACCTAGTTTCGACTAGGCTACCTTCGGGTGGGCGAGCTGCATTTTTGTCTCCTTTGTCCCCCATGCACGGCACTAGACCAAGCGTCTAGTTTAAGCCGTTTACTGGCATACGTGCCCGGACCCACATTTGGGTTCGTGAAACTGCTTGCCTCATCAGGCTCACATTGCACTAAGTGAGCCGATGAGCAGCACTGACAAGCAGGGTTCGAGTCTCGATTCGTTCCCGACCACCCCTCCCCTTTATCCCCACTTTAATTGGCCTTCGGGCTTTTGACCTTGTGTCAAGTCGTGTCTGGTGGGAAGCAGCGACAAATACTTACGTTGTGGAAGAAAGCGTCTCTAATTAACCATAACTTCTCAGCCTGCTTATTTGTTTTTCTTAGGTGTCATTCGAGGTCTACCCAACCGATGGAGTACAGTTCAGTTTTAAGTTAAATCTATTTGTTATCAGTGTTTTTATTCATTTTATACGGCGTTTCATTAAAATTCAGCCCTATTTAAATTAGCAATAAAAGAATATACGATTTATTTCACGCTAAAACGAAGCAAAAAAATTTCCAAAATAATTGAAGTTTCTTTATTACCTCCATATAGCCTAAACTTTAAGCCCCTTGATGAAGCTATATGGGCTGATTTAGAAAAGAAAACAAATGCAACTTCCCATTGAAATATTGGTTCGTTTAAGACTGTTATTCAGGTGTGTTGATAAAATAATTGTAATAAATGTCGGTCATACTGAATAAATTTATTGTTCTGCATCAATCTTTTTATTTTGCTATTCATTTTGTAAAATTAAAATTGATTTTGTTTTATAAAAGAGTCGTTTATTATTATTCTAAAATTTTCCTATTTCTTCAGCACTACGTATATAAATGCGAGGGACATTAAATAAGTTTACAGACTTTTTTCGTGTGAGCACTTTTATTGATAGTACACATATGAAACTTGAGTCGCCTTCAAAGTAAACTCCTCCGGCTGCAATGCACTTGTACCGTTCCAACAACTTCTGGAAGGCCTCATGGAAGTCCTTTAGTGTGAGCGTGTCAATGACTTTCGTCACAGCCTCTTTCATCTCCTCAATTATCTCATAACGATAGCCTCTGAGCTCAGGGAATAACTAAAAGTCACAGGGAGCAAGTTCTAGACTATAGTGAGGCTGAGGAACTGTCTTGATGCCAATCTTGGTGAAATAGTCAGTGTCAAGGATGGAGTTGTAAACTGATACATTGTCCTGCTGAAAATGCCACAGGCCCGATTTGAAAAGTGCTGGCCTCTTCCCAAGGAATCTCTTCCTGAACTCCCTTAAAACCTTAACATAGTATTCCTTGTTGACGGTCTGTCCACTGGGAACCCAGTGCATGTAGATCATACCAGTGCTGTCAAAAAAAGGGATCATCAAATGTTTGTGGGTGGATTTGCTCTGTCTGGCCTTCTTGGGTCTGGGAGAGCCAGCATGCTTCCGCTGGGAACTCTGTCTCTTGGTATCTGGGTCATAGCAGTAGATCCTGCTATCATCGCATGGCATTTTTTCCAAGTTTAAAACAGAATTTTATTGCATATCGTTCTTCTAAAGTGTCAGATAGCATTTTTGAAATTCATCAGCTGTGGCAATCAAACTTTAGTAGGGTATATTCCAATCACTGATGTAGCTGTTTATTTGAACCTGTAATCATAAAAATTGGTCAGTCATCTCAAAAGATAGATAGCAATAACATACTGAATCTTCAAGAGTCTACGACAATTTTAGATGCCTGTACAAAAAAAGTCTGGAAACTTATTGAAGTCACCACTTTATGATGATTAAAGAAATGTAAATAAAAACATTTTTGTATAAAAACGAACACAATTTTATCACCGTAGAGCAGGTATAAAACTTAAAATACGTTAGAATTAGGTACATGTGAAGTTTGTTAATTGGAGTTTCATGTCGGGCAAACAACGACCAGAGGTAAATCAGAGAAAATTATATAATCAACCGTAGTGAGGTATTGTCACGTGGTAAGTTGTTGGTACACGTGACAAACGATGAAGAAGAACAATAGGGCAGTGTATGTGCGTGTGTGTGTGTTTGTGTGATTATGTGTATATGTGCGTGTGTGCGTGTATGAATGCATGTGTGTACACGTGTGTGCGTTTGCAAGTGTGTTATAACAAATGAAAATCTCTATTTATAAATACATTTCACACGTTATGCTTTTTTAGAAATGGTGAACATTTAAGATTTTAATAATAATCAAGAAAGAAAGAAATAGAAAGATTTGTTGATAGCGAAATTCTATGTTAGTTGTTTTATTTTTTTTTTTAAATGAAAGAAACTAACGTAGAGACGTACTAACAAAATAGTTTCCCTGTAATATACACAGACACGCAAGCACTCAGCATATATATGACTGTTGGTGACTGTAGTTGAGGGTGACTCGATGGCTCCCTTGTCAATAGCTACTACACCAAGGTGTAGGGGAGAACGCTACTCCTTTCCTTGGTTTGCTCCACTTTACCCTTGATATGTACCTCATAATGCTGTGTGTTAAGCAAGGAAGTATCGAATACTATTTTTTAAAGCCTTTTGTTTAACTCGATCTGGGATTGAACCCTGGTCTCCCGGAGAATTGGCGAACACTCTAACCCCTTGGACAAACAAACCGGCTCCAGGAATATATATATATATATATATATATACATATATATATCTTTTTTTAATATATATATATATATATATATATATAAAATGTAACGGAAAGAAAACTCAAACCTGGTTATATTGTCAATATAAATATATTTCGGCGAAGAATATTATAATCTTCGTCTCCTTAGATAACATACACGCTTAATTTCATGGTGAAAAAGCCTTTTTTTTCCCACTCAAATTAAGCGTGCAAGTCATATAGAGGGAGAGTATAATGATATATTTTGCCGAAATAAATTCATAATGACAAATTGTCCAGGTCTGCGTTTTATTCCACTTCCATTGTATATGCTCTGGATGTGAGTCTTATTATATAAACCTGAGAAGCAATATACAACAATAGCTCTACAACGAGCACTCCCATCGATTTATATGAAATTCCTCATATATTCTGTACACAAATAATCCACAGCTTCTGTCTTCCGACTGGATATCACTTATATATACATATAAAAGCTGTGGATTATTTATGTACACAATATATGAGGAATTTCATATAAATCGATGGGAGCGCTCGTTGTATATCTATTGTTGTATATTGCTTCTCAGGTTTATATAATAAGACATAAACACATAACAGGATGGAAATAAATTTATAATCCTAATGTGACCGTTTTGTGTTTTTTCTTAACGGAAAAAAAGATATATATATATATATATATATATATATATATATATATTGCATGGGAGTGTCTGTGACCCAGGGTTTCATGCTCTATGAGTAAAGCATAAACCTTAAGGTCACAGACACTACAATGCAATATGTATATATATATATATATATATATATATATATATTCGTATATGTTTTTATGCTCTAGCATTAATATCGAGCACTATTTAATAATACCGCAAATTTGGTCCCTCGTTGACTCACCAACTGAGTGAGTGATAACCATAAAATATTACAATACTATATATTCCCCTACTTTCCCTAGCAATGGTGTCTTTGCTAATCACTTTATATGAATTTTCCTGTACCCGAAATGTTATATATATATATATATATATATATGCAGAGATGCAAAGATATATCTAATATAAATCTGTATAAAGCATTGAATAAGCGTTTATATATATATATATATATATATATATATATATGAATCCATGTATATATTACATATGTATATATATAAAACACTGGATGCACTTGAAAAGGTTCGCGACTTATTACCATCAAAACAAAGCTTGCCCTTAGAACTGAAAATCTGACTGCATTCCAAAATATATTTGGATATCTGAAAGACTTTTTAAAAGTTGCTCTCAAAAACTTCAATGATAGAAAAGACAGGTTTATTTTAAAGGTGATATAAAAAGGAAAATCGTTAAAGAAACTTATGATTTGACGTTATCTATTTCGTGGGATATCTTTTTTTACTCTACCTAAGCACCCATTTGAATATATTAAAACCTGAAACTTCTATTTTTACTGAGGAATTGTGTGATAGAAAACAAGCAAATCAAAAGCAGCAATGATATATATATATATATATATATATATATATATATATATATGTATGTATATATATATATGTAACCGATAAACGTATGTAAATGTATACCTGAAAAAGTCCCTTTGCTTACGCTCAGATGACTAGAGATCAAAGGTAACATATCCGATTAAAATAAAATTAGGAGGGTTCCGATTCCAGCTTGAAGCATCTGATGTGTCTAGCAACAATGAAGTGTTGTTATAGAACGACTCAGTCTGTCTGTGGATGACTTTATATATATATATATATATATATATATATATATATATATATATATATATATATATTCAAACGTCATACAATAAATAAACGGAATTTTATTCAAAAATGGAGGAAGCACTGTCTACAGTAGCGCCCTCTTCAACGAAATCGATTGTGATCGTGTATCCGAAACGTTTTCTTTACCGGAGATTCAGCACGTTTCAACTCTGTTGACTTTATTTTTCCCAGCTATAAACTTTTTTTTATTAGCTAAAATAAGCTTCTCCATAAACATCATTTTTCTTCCGTAAGTTTAATATCATTTGCACTGCTCAGACAATGATTTCTTTAAGAAAAACAAAAACCGGTCACATTAGGATTATAAATTTATTTCCATCCTGTTATGGGTATTGATATGAATCAATATGAATAACAGGACTTCTTCAGATCTATTGCATAAAAAAATTCAGAATAGACAAAAGAAGGAAGGTTGGGAGGGGTTAGAAGAGGGGTGATGAGTTTCCTCCCCATTTCGACCACTTCCTGATTTTAGTTTTTTTGCCGGCTGGAATCATAGTAAATAATTTTTTTTTTCTAAATTCTAAATACATTTCAACTCAAAACTCCATATTAAAAAATAATTTGGGGAAGTACAACATTTCCTAATAACCTTACGTAAGGATACAGTAATTCTTATCTTAAATTAAGTTCAAAATTTAAAATTAAGATTTTAAATTCAAAATTTATATTCAATATATTATATTGAGAAAGGTATGAATCCAAATATTCTCCCTCCAGCAATAGGTAAATAGTAGGGCAGACTGATTTCTTTAGCCTTGGTGAGACGACTAGTCTAGGAGAGGGAAAACTCTGAATTCAAACCTGATAAACTCCGTTTAAAAATTAACCTTGTGTCATATCCTGCCTGAGCGGAGGGGTTGGTAAATATAGATAGATAGATCAACAGGGTTTAGAAAACTGGTAGAATATTTTATTTGGCGCCACGTGTAGATTATCTAAAGGCAATTAAACCGTTTTACTCAGAGATTTGTTATGTCCAGCTGACTTCAGCAACGTGTGATTGACACGGGATAATCACTGAGGTCAGTGGAGAGGATTTTAAAGTCAGGTGACGATCGATCCTAAATGTAAGAAATTAGATTTTGACTTTGCATTAGTTCGCCCAAACTGCTGCAGAGATTCACGCATGAGTAAGAAGGTGTTTTAGTTATTCCTATCATGATTAGAACGTAGCTGCCAATTTCGTACGACCGCTAATTTAAAAAAAAAGACAGATAACAATAAAAGAATTGCGCACGCACAAAAGAGGTGACTTATTATTCCACACAGTAAAAGACTATTCTAGCGAGAAGCAAAGAAGATTAAGCAGTTCGGAAGAGGATTGAACTGCGAGTAAACTTCACCGAAGAAGATGGCAAGACGACAATATAACACAGGTTGGATTACTAATTTCTTACAAGGCCAAGTCGTAATTTATTTCTACCAGGAATCTCAACGGTGCAATAGTAGATTTATATTCATAATAAATATGACAGGTTTCGGTACATCAAGCAGACAGAAATAAAAGAAAATGTGTTCGTAAAATAATTTGTTTTTATGAATTGGTGAGATATTACAGGGTGGAACAATGAAATTGTCGTCCTAGAAAAGACGACATGATTCCATTTCCGTTTAAGAAAAACCGGTTTTCTTTTTTTGTTGCAGACTATCTACTAGTTGGCCAGTTGTGTACAAATCATATGAGCGATAGGAGCCTTCTATCATGTCTGAAAGTGACACAATGTTCAACGAGCGAGATCAAATATGTGCCGCGGTTCAATTCATTCTCTCTAACGATCCAAGTTATAACAACAGCACCATTGCCAGCACCCTCAAAATGCAAATCTGGATTGCCACGAATAACAGAGACGTGCCCAGGGTGATGAAAACAATGTGTCCGGTTACGGTTATGGTCTTTGGTGTAGTTTCAAGAGAGGGCCACATCGTGCCACATCACATCTTCGAAGTCGGTTTGAAAGTCAACACTGGTGCAATCAGGTGGCCGGTGGCAGACCCTGGGTGTGGCAGCAGGACTCGGCGCTGGCCCTCAAGTCCAAAGAGACCCAGGCTTGGCTTCAGAAGGAGTGCTATGAATTTTTACCCTTCTCTCACTGGTCCCCCGCCTCCCCCGACCTGAAACCACTGGACTACTTCGTTTGGTTATACGTCGAGAGCATCACCAACATGACCTCCCACAACACCGAAGCCAGCCTGATCGCCGCCATCCGCCGAGCTCCCGCCGGCGCTTGTGGAAAAGGCATACTCCCAGTTCCAGATCCGTATCGAGGTCGGGGTTGAGGCTGAAGGCGGCTACACTGAATAGATGTCAGCTCGACTACATAATCATGTTACCCGAATTGATTTTTTGTCAATAAAACTTTTAAAATAAAGCTTTAGTGTTGTTTTCTTTAGGACGACAATTTTATCGTTCCATCCCGTATTGACGCGCTGACATTCATTCTTTACAATCATATTCTCAATACGATTTTTTAAAAATCTATATATTCTTTTATAATTTAGGCCTGTATTTGAGACCGTTTGTTTTTAGGTAGGAAATATAGAGAAGAACTTAAACAAAATATTTCTCATGTAGATGAAATGAGCAAATGCCTCAAGGAAATACCGTTTCCAGTTATCAAGCAAACATTGCTATTTAAAGACATGTTACATGAATGCGCAATCAATGATCACTATCTAAAGTCTAAGCCTTTGTTTTCTGGAAGCTAATAGTACGTGAATAAGTGCACACACACACACACACACACACACACACACACACACATATATATATATATATATATATATATGTGTTTGTGTGTGTGTATAACAAAAGCAATAAGTAATACACATGTATCTTTTTTATAAGAAGATAATCTAATTCTAAATATTATTTGGGTTTTATATTTTCTAGTAATAATAATTTATTCTAGTAATAAAACAATCAAAACAGTTAATATTCAATATTTTTTATGACCTAACTTTTACAGTTTAAAACTTTAGAATTAAAAATCTGCATGCTGTAGACAAAAAAGAGTATATTAGTTTATGCATATATAAACTTTTATTTTCCCTATTTTATTGATCGGTATTGAGTTAGAATCCCGTAAAACACGTAATATTATTCCTTTTCACGATATAATTTTCCACCATAAACAATAAATTTCGAATATCTTCGATTTGGACGAAAATTAACTTTCCATACACATATAAAGCTTTTTGAGATTTATCCGAAAATAACTCCTATTTCATTAAGTTTTGGTACATCTTACCTATCAGTTGGTTGTGTGACAATAACCCCCTCTTACTTTTTGCACTCTTGTAGATCGAAAGTTAGTGTATAGGATTTACACTCCTATATTTTAAAATGGCCGTCATGCCACTTATTCCCAGGACAAAGGTGGCGGACGTCGGTAAACTAATCAGTCTCGGGACTATTGGCCAGGAAAACTAAGTGGTTAGTGCTCACAACAACGTCCGCAACTTCAATTTTATCCCGCGTTTTTGGAGCCTACTACATGACAAGGATTGTTTATAAATACTCTCATCTTCCAACTCTCATGCTCTTTCTCTTGTGACTTCCAGAGAGAACACTCACTCTCTCCACTTCGACTAACAGAGTCAATACACTCTTCGTCGTTTCTTCATTTTCTTCCAGCAGTCAACCGCCACGAAAATGTATACTCTCTTCATACCATTCTCTTCCTCGATATACTTTTTTAGTGAGACTTTTTCCGACCTCAAACACTGAAATTTCGTCAAATCACAGAAAGGAAAAAAAACAGTAGAAATACTTAGTCAACACGCATAGAACACTTGTTATTTAGTTTGTTTGTTTTTGTAGTATTATCGATAGTTAGACACACACACACACACACACACACACACACATTCAGAGGGATATTTAACGAACAGTGTTAGAACACAAGTAATGTTTTGAAATATTTAATTGAATGAATTGTTGATATATAATTTTGAATTTGTTTGTACTGCTTTGTTTTACACCTTCTTTTTGTACGCGTCGTTTCAAACATCTATACTTCGTTTGCCTTTTCCAAATATAAACCAAACAATAAATGATTTGGGAAATAATAACTAGAAATAAAAACACATACACCAGTACATTGGAGAGTAACATATCCACCAAACAACGTTACACCGAAAAGAGGGCGTGTTTTATTACAGTTTTTGGTGGAGGATGAAGTAATTATTTTTTGATCTTTGAAATTATGCATTTTAGTTGAAGTGTTCGATTTAATTCGAGAAAACATTTTAAAAAGAATATAGATTTCTGCACTTTCTATTTTACATGAAAAATATTTTATGTTCACCAGAGCGATTATTCAGATGCACTTAATGTACTTCTAAAACAGTTTATTTCAAGCAGTGATAAAACTACCAGAACGGGTTTTTTAAAGAACACATTTTATATTCATGCAAACTGCGCGTGGCAATACGAATGAAATCATAAGGACGTGCTTCGTGTATCCCTTAGAAATTTCCTTCACATTGTTGTAGAACTGAACAAAAATATACAATGTACTGAATTGTGATTACTTCCAAGAAAGAGAGAGAGAGAGAGTTTGTGTGTCTGTGTGTGTCTGTGTGTGTGTGAAATGAGAGATGAATTTCACAATAAATATGCACGATAAATTTACATACACAATGTTTCTTGAGAGGTATCAGACTCAGTATTTGAAAGGACTAGCAGGTTTCAGGTAAGAATAGCTTCAAGAACTAAAGCATTGCGATTACACGTGTAATATTTCGGACGGACGCTGTCGTCAATCAGTGAAGGTGTCACGAGACTAGCGCGTGCGGGCAGAATGACCTGCAAAGTTTGACGCGATTTTAAAATAATCACAGATGTATCATCACGTGTTTCACTAGTGACATCGAACATTCGAGGATCATCGATTTGTTCCCCAAAATCTCTATATAAGAAAACAAGTAATGAGATTTTGGCAGAGTTGAAGGCAATTATCAAAACGGGTGCGTTAAAGGTTCCGGAGGCCCCGACCCGTCCTACCCTAGTCTGCTACGACCCATCTGCTGTGACAGGCGTGTGTCAAACAATCAGCTCTCACCCACACCCTGTCACCACCGAGAGGAAAGGAGGAGAAGGACGCAACAAAAACGAACTTTTCGAGTTGCTGCCATCATAGCTGAATAAAAACGATTGCTATATTTTTTCCCTTACCTTCAAGTTTGAGTATTTCTTTTTCTGTGGACTCCCTTCTTTACAGCACAAAACGTTGGTCCCATGGTACACACAGTTTAATTTGAAACAACTACGAATTATATCCTCGTTGGAGTTCCCTGTGCTAATGCCAAATCCGTGGTACATCCAGCCATCTTAATGGGTTGTGGAGACGCAACCAACAAATTTATATTAACGAGAGTAATTTAATGAATAAGTGGAATTTTGCCGAAGGAGTCTGCGATTGGAAATACTGTTTTAAGTTGCACTTTTTTCAAAGAAATCATTAGTAATAGGATCCTTTCATATCCAAAAAGAGTGTAAGGATAAGTTCATCTCTTTTACTGAGCGCTATGCCCGGCAAGTTTTGATTTGTGGAGAGTCAATGTGTTTCCCCTCCATGAACTGTTTTTTTTTTAATCAAGCTCGTCGTGGAAAACCCATGCTTTACCACTTTATAAACATTGCTAGAGTAAAGGATAATTTTAGTACACAAAACACGTTCCTCTGTAAATTTGACTCACTTTTCTGTAAGTTTTACATATTCTTTTGTGGATTTGACATGTTTTGCACTTGACAACTTCGCCATCTTCTGTTCAGTCCATTTGCCACCATTTTTAACAACAGCACAATGTTTTCTCCGAGAGGAAAATCATTTTTGCTATAAACCTGTTTCAGACAATGCTGATCTTACATAAATGGAAAACATTCTAAAAAAATACTTTACTTCAACAAATATGTTCCCATATTTATTGAGTAACTCACGTATTAGAAGATTTTTCTAAGAAGTGTTTGGATTGTGTGTTATGCTTTTTTTATGAATTAGAAATAATTTTTAAAAAAACTAAAGTACTACAAAGTATCAATCTATCAATTTAGATATTGGTCAATGGTTGAAGTTTTGAAGATCGATGAAGTATTGAAAAGAATCAAATGTTTGATATTAAAGAGGAACCTAGAGGATTATAAAAATTATAGTAAACTGAAAATCTAAATTCCACTAGTTTTCATGGTGTTAGCTGTTTTGTATCAGTATGTGATAGTTAGATGCCTTTTTTATTTTAGCTTTGATACGTACACTTAGCGTACTATTTAAAAAAAATACATCGACGAAAACTTGTGAAGTCAATTCAATGTTTAATTTACAACAAATCTATTTGAAACTTTATCTTGTTGTTGTGAAATATCTTTTGTCTGCATTGTTCATATTGGTTTAGAAAATTTCTGAGAGTATTTTATTCGAATTCAGGCGTGTTTTTATATACTTAATATCCAAAAATCTATATAAATAAAAATGTAAATGTTTGTTACTAACCGATAATCTCCAGTTTTATACAACTAATTGGTTTAACATTTTCTGAGAGTATTTTATTCGAATTCAGGAGTGTTTTTATATACTTATTATCCAAGTATTGGAAAATTAAACACATTAGAAACATGAATTTTCTTTTTTTTTCCATTTAAACAAACTGATCCACAGCAACGCGTGGCCGGGTACAGCTAGTAAGTATATAAAAACACTCCTGAATTGGAATAAAATACTCTCTGAAAATTTTAGACCAAGTAGTGGTATTATACTGGAGATTATCGGTTTGTAACAAACATTTACATTTTTATTTATATAGATAAAGATGTCTTTCGTTGAACTTTAAGGAAAAGAAAAATCATATTAAGATAAAATATTTAGTAAACAATTCGTTACTCTTGAACCAACGAAATATGGTTTAAGAAAGAAAACTTTTTAATGGATGTCTTTCGTTGAATTTAAACACAAAAACATATTTTCTAAACAATTCATTTGAATAAAAAGAATTTACTTACTACTGAACCAACGAAATATGGTTTAAAGTTTCGTGTCTCTGTTTAAGTCAACCAAAAAAGAAAAAGTGACTAAGCAGAAAAATTAAATCACACGTAAAATTCTTGGAAACGGAAGTTATGTTTTCAAGTTAGGCTTTTGTCGGAGAAAAACGACTAATAAAAAATATTTGTTTTAATTATTGTAATATTTTTGGATAATAAGTATATAAAAGCACTCCTAAATTCGAATAAAATACTCTCCGAAAATTTCAAGCAATTAGTGGTATAAAACTGGAGGTTATCGGTTAGTAATAAACATTTACATTTATATATATATATATATGTTGCAGGATTTGGAATTGAATAACCCTGAAGTGATCATATGGTATGAAACCAAATGTACAAATACATTTTCTAACTGATCCCCACTTCATCGACATTTAGTTGGTTTTGTTTGGTTTAGCTTGGTTGTTCGGTTTGATGGAATATCAACTCCTGATTGATATAATGTCAAATCCTGTTTGGGCATATGAATTATTTGTGCTTGCCTAATTTATGGGAACCATTTCATAAACGAGACACAAACACAGTTTCAAGCTTTCCTATTTATGAATTGTATGGAAGGGTTTTAAATAATTATATCTAACACAAATAATTCAATTATCAAACAGTTAAATGGTCGAAATATAATAAATGATTAAGCAGTTCTATTTGACTCATAGATGTAACTCTAACAATTACTTTTACTTCGTTGTCCAGTCGGCTGGGCCAGTAGAATATGCCAAGTGTTTCTTTGAAGAAGGGTAAGATCCCCTCCAGTGAGTGTCCAGGATATGGCACTGAAAAATCTAGTAGTGAGCCTCCTATAATATTTGGGCTTTGGGATATGTGGAGTACCCCTTCATTGCTCTCGTTCCCAGGTTCACTCAGGCCTAGAGTGGTAGTACCTTACAGGGTCCTCACTATGAGCCATATAGAATTAAACTTCATGTATATACTAAATCGAATTGTTTGAAATAGAACTGTTTTTAAATAACCGTTTGTAAACAGTAAAAAAAAACATAATTACACCGAAATTTAATTCGCCATTAAATGACCCGAAAAAGCTTGATACGGTGTAAAACTAATTGACTAACCAACCAGTTTCCACTCCGAATTATAGCGGACCACGGAATAATGGCAAGGAAGAATCCACAACTTTGCTCAAATTTCCGGGACTGGAGCCTCATCATCAGTTTCAGTTTACTGCATTTCAGGACCTGCATTTTAGGTCTGTTGCACCTCCACAAAGGTGACGTCAGCTTATTCTACAGTCCCAGATGACTGGGCCATCAACAACTTATTATTAAAGCACACATTCTTTTGACACATAGTCACACTAAGCCATTACCGGCGTTTACCCTCGGTAAGTCTTTCAAAAAACAAAACTAAATGTGAAGGTACACATTCCGGCGCGAGTAAATCATCGACTACCGGTACGTGGTAAGTTTTCAGTTATATGTATCATGTAAGGTACAACATGTATAAAAATAATAACATTTATTCAATTCATTGTATTTTTAAAATGCACTGTCATAAGTTAACGACACTACGGATATACGAATAATATTCGTAGCGATTATAAAAATATAAAAATATGACCTAAATATGGAACCAGTCCTGACGTATTACAAGAATATATTGGCTTTACGTCCCTCAGATGTTTGATAAGTACTTGAAAGACGGAATCCAGTCTACCCATTGTTTTAATGAAATTGATTTTTTTACGTTCGTTCGACACAGGTGAGTTAATACGTAGGAGTCTATTGGATAAACCTTACTTTGAGATCGTCTATAATTATCCAGATGTACCCATCATGCCTATTTCGTCTTACTTTGGTGGCTTGTGTGAAGAGAGTTGAATGGGGCCAACAACTTCTTTTTAATAGGTTTCTCCTTCCTGGATTAGCTCAAAATCTCATGCAGTATCTTTGTGTTCTTCCCATCTATATTTTTCTCCAAGATTTTTTGTTAAAGTTGCAATGGTAAAAAATACATGCATTACTGCTGACCCGTCTACACCGTAGAAAAATTCCTGTTTTATTTTGCCTGAGAGATCAGCTTACTATAAGGTTGTCAAACTGTTAATTGCTGTCCATGGGTTTCGAAAAGCTTTCAGTAGTTAAGATCTTGCAACCGATGAATGTGAACTTCACCACTAACTTCAAGGGCTTGTCTTTTAATGAATCTATTGCTACATCTTTTATTGACTCATAGATTGGACTGTATCAATTACATCCACTTCGGATCAGAGTGCACCAGGGACTAATGGCTACAAAAGGGCACTCCACACCCTCATAGCACAAAAGTTTGAAAGTCATTACCTGATAAAGTTCATTTTCTTATCCAGGATAACCTATTTCTAAGTCTTATATGCGAGTAGTGCTATTCTTTTTGGTTGGCTTCACTTATCCCAGTATTTTTATTTGAAAAAAAACTTTTTGCTGTTCTCTCTGTATAAATTTTCTTCCAGTTAATCAGAACGTTGGCACACCTAATTTCTTCAATCGAATGTTTAAGGATTAAAATATTTCCATTTTTAAGATAAAAAGCAAACAATAAAAAAATGAATAAATAAAAGTATAGATCAATAAATTTATCAATCAATCGAGTCATTGATCAATGCCAAAATCTGTTGTTTTTTTAAATATAAAAGAATCAAATATTAAAATGAATAAACTATAATAGAAAAATTGAAAATATTAAAAACACGGGGAATTTTGTGCACACACACACACACACACACATTTATATATATATATAAATGTGTGTGTGTGTGTGTGTGTGTGTATTAAAAGGGAACTAAATTTTATTAATTGTAATATCTTTATGAACCAGTATTGTGGAACTCGACCAAATGCTTTTATGTAGTCCCTATGAAGATTTTATGCCAAAATGCTAACCGTTTCAATGAGTAGATGTTCTTTCAGTTATAATTAAGGTTAATATTTTGTAGGTTGAAGATATATATGCTGTCAGTGACTTGATGGGGGTTACTTGCGTCATCGGTTTTCGATAGTCAATAAATAACTTATGTAGCCATTCTTGGTTCACTAGAAAGCTATTTACGACAGGGAACAGATTTGATGATAATTTATTTAGAAAAGGAAGCATTTAACCGGACCTTAAATGCCATATCTATTCCTATTGATTTCTATTTTTGCGATTTTTCTGAAAAATTCATTCATTTCCCTAATGTCTGTATTGCTTCTTTCATGTGGAGAGGCGTTCATGGTGTGATATTAATCTTCGTTGGAAATGGAGACGGTGATCTGCGATCGAATCTGAGACAAAGCTGTTTGCATTTTACATAGGGCTAACATCCTTTGTAAAGGTATGCATCAACTATTCTCCCTTTAATTATGGGTAATAAATAATCGGGCAGAGTGACCTCTTTAACCTTTGTAAGGCAACCGTTCTTGGGGAATAAAACTCTGGATTCAAACCTGTGAAACCCCTCTTAAAAAACGGGCTTTGTGCCACATACTGCTAGTGCACAGGGTTGGTAATTACATATATTTCTTCATTCTAAATCCTCTATATGTTTTATAGCCACATACATATACAAGCGGAAATATAATCAAACATAAATGACGAACTTCAATGAACGAACGAACACACTTCATTATAAAAATATGTATCTCCCACACTTTATTCTCGATGTTTCTGTGGTGTGTGAGAGATGTGCGGAGACAGGGACACACTGCTATATAGACCCATATTCTTCTCCTAACCATAGCAGCACTTCTTCCGCATCTTGGCTGGAGTTACTCAACCGGGGGTCGCTAAGGGCCACACCCCCCAGTCTGCAAGCTGGCCCTCACTTTGGCCTTCCTGTTACCAACTAACTCAACTGCCACCGGCACCTGCCTATATTCTTTCATAACGCCCACTTTCTTCCGCTTCTTCTTCCGCTTATTGACACAGGTGCATCTCTGATTGACGGCTCAGTCAAGGGTCAATATTCAATATACATCAGGGGTTCCAACTCACAAGCTACTTCCTGCCTCCACCATTGTTTTCAAAATTTTATCTTCGACTTTTCAAATTGACAGTGAAAAATATCATTACAAATGTAGATACAACTCATTGAACTTCAGTGTTCAGAAAATTTAAAGGCTAAGTTTTTTGCTTGCACATCCTCAATTTCTATACAAACTTTGTGCTTTTATTGGGACGATTCACCAAATTTATCTCTCAAATCCAGAATGTACTGGGGGTGTCCTTGTGGTGTAATGGTTAAAGCGATGGACTGCGGAATCGTAGTACGCGATTTCCTACTCCAGTCGCGCTAATACGTTCACTTTCGGGCAAATACCCTTGGGAAAGGTATGAACCCTCTTATCCTCCCAGCTATGGGTTAAAAAGTACCACTACTGTTCTTCTAGGAGAATGGATTTGGCATTAAATAACCTGAAAAAGAGTTGATATGCCATTAAACAAAGAAACCAAACCAGAATGTAGTGAACATATTTAGTACAACATACCGCTGTGAATAGTTGCCCTCCAAAATAAACAGGCAATGAGTACGCAGCATTGGCAACTGTCAAATGATTGCTTTTATTATATTCTCTATCTTTGAAGCTTATATAATTCTTTTTGGTTGCAAATAAGATAGGGATGTCTCATTAATTTATCATGATTGTTACAAAATTAAGTTAGTTGTTCTTACTGAGCTTTTAAGATCGTGGCTCGATACTCTCTGTCTGAAAAGGTTGGGACTCCTAATTTATGACATATTTAGCCATTAGTCTAGATGTTTAGAATATACTGTTTGGTTGTAGTGAAAACTGTTAAAATTGTGTTCTAACATACTATCCTAATTGTAGTTGTATAAAAAAGTAATTTTCCAAGTTATAAAAGTGCACTCAATCATGGTTAATTTTCTAACACTTCATTCGAAATATGATTTGAAGATTTTGTTAAGGTTTTACATGAAAATGAAACAATACACTTACTTTTGGGCGTGAATGACACTGTTCGGCTTCATGTTGCTTGGATGACAGCGCTCGGCTAAATGTAGCCAGGGTGACACTGCTAGATTACATGTTGTCAGGGTGACACTGCTCGACTACATGTGGCCAGGATGACACTGCTCGATTACATGTTGCCAGGATAACACTAATCGGCTACATGTAGCCAGGATGACACTGCTCTACTACATGTTGTCAGGATGACACTGCTCAGTTACATGTTTCCAGGATGACACTACTGAATTACATGTAGCTAGGATGAAACTGCAATGCTGCATGTTGTCAGGATGAAACTTCTAGGCTACGTATAGCCAGGATAACACTGCTCGGCTACATGTAGCCAAGATAACACTGCTAGATTACATGTTGCCAGGATGACACTGCTCGACTACATGTTGCCAGGATAACACTGCTCGGCTACATGTAGCCAGGAAGAGACTGCTAGGCGACATGATATTAGGATGAGACCGCTTGGCTACATGTAGCCAGGATGACACTGCCCGACTACATGTTGCCAAGATGACACTTGACTACATGTTGCCAGGATGACACTGAATTGGGATATGAGCCTTCGCTCGATATATCCTATTTAGCTGATCACCTCCCAGCGACTTTCCTTTTTTTTTTTTTCAAGTATCTGGGCATTTTTTATACATCGAAAAATTCTATTCCAAAGCGGAAGTATAAAAGGCATTTAAGGATCCCTTGGCATCAAAGCCTTTAGAGTTTTATCATACACACATAAATAATATTTTAAACCGATATCAGAGATGGATTGATGTTCAAAGATAATATTCTCACTGGTTAAAATACTGTTTAAATTTTTTAGTTCAGTTGTAAAAGTTTGGCCAAATACCAGACATTACTTTCCAAAGAATCAAATGTAAAAAGATCCTAATGTGCTCATTCGGTTAACCTTTCATTTAACCCTGCTATTATACTTTTGTGTAGCTAGAATCATTAACTGTCTCATACATATATTATGATTGTTGCCAAGCAATTTTCCTGGTTTTTCTGTCCTTTTAATATCGCAGTCCCTGGTTCTCTTTATTAAAAGTTCTGTGTTCTTCCAGCTGAAAATAGTGATGACCCCAGGTTTATATTGTTGTATATCTGTTCTGTGTTCTTAATTCAATCTGAATCATTTTTATATTTTTTTTCATTCCCTTACATCTTATTCGAAAATCATCTCACTTCTTTATTTGATGGTATTTTTCTACAACCTTCACCGTTTTTCCCATTATTCACATATTTTTTGAGTGTAATTGTTAAAAGTGCACCTTTTGTTTGTAAAATATACTCATTTTCTCATCTTCTTTTTCTTTGCATTCTTTCTTGTATTCGTCGTTTTGGGATTCCTTTTGTCGATGATATATCATTTACTTCTTTTATACAATACATGCGCTTTATTTTTAACAATCATTTTGGTATTTTTTTTACATATATATAGTACTTGATATTGCATCCAAAACTGAGAGTTTTCTTTCATAGTATTTCAATCTTTTTTCCTTATTTTTTCCCTACAAATATTTTATTTTTATTTGTTTGCTTAGCTTCAGCTTGGTTTTTACTATTGATGTTATTACTGTTGCTATATAGAATATTACTTCAATTTGGATCACAAATATAATTCATTTTATTGATAATTGCTTTGAATTATTTCTCTTTTACAAGCATGTCTGATTTTTTTTCTAATGCTTCCCTGTCTTCCATTTTAATTTTTTGTATTTTTTAATCATTCAATAATGATATTTTTTTTCATCCCTCTAATTTTACCTTTTAATGTATCACTTTATTCGTTTCTTAACTGGTTGTGTAGTTCCTATTTTATTTCTTCTTCATGTTTAAGTGAATTGTTTATTGTTCGTTCATTTTTATCATAATCTAATACATCAATTTGCGTTCTTACATCTTCATTCTTTTCATTTCTAGCTTAGAATTCAGTTCCGTTTTAACACTTCCTTTAGGTTCAGCGAGTTCTGCATCGGGCAATCTTTTTTCTCTAATGTTTCTTTCGAAATTTGCAATTTATTAGCATCTATATTTTCTCTGGTGTCCAGTTGCTGTTGTTGTAGTTGTTGTTTCAATTATAATAATCAAATCAAAAATCGATGATGCACAAAAAAATAACAAGTGTTGTCGATGCGATGATAGAGATGAAACAACTAATCCCATGTTTAGTGAATGCCGCAAACAATCCCCAAATGAATGAAAGGCTTGGCAAAACTGAATATGGAAGGTGAACCTCTGGGAATTGAGGAAGGAAATGATAAACCAAGATAAGTGGAAGAATCAAAACTATCTGACTCAGTGCAAAATAAAAAATCATCCAGAATACATGGAAAAGCTCAGGGAAACTAAAAATAGTTGCCACTAACTCAGACAATTACTTAGAGCCGGAGTAAAATATTGCCAAAGAGTCTGCAAAGCTTGATAATAAACTGTCTTAAAATGTACAAAATATCAGATGAAGCCATAAACTTTATCGAGAAAACCATGAAAACCTGGAAAATGGAATTGACAACAAGACAGAAAAGCTTAACTGAAGCGAGTATCCAAAGAGGTATATTCCAAGGTGATACACTTTCATCATTACAATTCAAAATTGTGATGATGCCACTTAACCGTATACTTAGAAAATGCACAGTCGGATATAAATTTAGTAAATCGCAGAAAAGATAAATCACCTAATGTAAATGGACGACATCAAATTAGTTGCAAAAAAAAAAAAAGAATTAAAAAATCTAATACACACATTGAGAATATACAGTCAGAACTTAGGAATGTAAATTGGCATAGAAAAATTTGCCCTGTTAGTAAGGAAAAGCGGCAAACAACACCTGGTAGACGGAATGAAACTACCAAATCAAGAAAACATAAGAATGTTCGGAGAAAAGGTAACCTACAAATTCTTGGGAATCTTAGAAGCCGGCACCATCAAACAAGTGGAGATGAAAGAAAAAAATTAAGAAAGAATATCCCAGGAAAGCTATTCGATATAAAACTATGCAGCAGAACCCTTATAAAAGGAAAAATACCTGAGCTGTTTTCTTCCATAAGATATTCGGGACCATCCTTCAATTGGACCAGAGAAAAACTTAAGCAAATGGACCAGAGAACAAGAAAACTAATGGCCATGCATGACTATATGTGTCAAGAAAAGAATGAAGAAGACCGTGGTGTAATGGTTATCGTCGAAGGAAATGGACACGGCCACACGAGTTCAAATCCTGGACGTGGCTGATTGCATTTCACATAGCACTAATACCCTTGGGAAAGGTATGAATCCAATTATTCTCCCTCCAGCAACGGGTAAATAGTAGGACAGACTGAGTTCTTCAGCCATGGTGAGGCAACTGGTCTGGGAGAAGGAAAACTCTGAATTCAAACCTGTTAAACTCCGCTTAAAAATTGACCTTGTGTCATATCCTGCCTGAGCGGAGAGGTGGGTAAATATTCAAAAGGATGATCCTTTGATACAACGGCATGAAGACTACATTCGATAAGCGAGGAGGAAGAATGATTACAGCCACCAGAAACAATAATGACAACACGAGAAGCAACAGAACAACAAAAACCAGAAAACAAAACCAGGAAAGAATAACAATGCTGTGGATATTTTAAACGACTAATAAGCAACATCTCACGCGAGAAAATATGGAAGTGGAAAAGAATGGGAAACTTTATGAGTAAAACTGAATCTCTTCTAACAGCAGCACAAAACAACGTTATAAGAACCGATTACATCAAAGCAAGAATAGATAATACGCAACAAAACAGCAAATGTAGCTTATGTGGTGATAGAGACAAAACAATCACATAATAAACGAATGCAGCAAATTAGCACAGAATGAGTATAAGAATAGACACAACTGGGAGGGTGAGGGATCTGCTGGGAATTATTTAAGTAATCAAAATTTGACAATACGAACAAATGGTACAACCCAGAATTTGCCCTGGGGAATACTCCTATGGGATTTTAATATACAAACCGATCACCTGATCTCGGCCAGACGACCAGAACTTATAATAATCAACAAAAAAGTGAATTTGCCAAACTGTCGACTTTGCTGTCTCGGCTAACCACGGAATAAAATTGAAAGACAGTGAAAAGAAAGATAAATAACTTGACCTCGCTAGGGAATTGAAATAACAGTGAAACATGAAAGTGACGATTATACCAATTGTAATTGCTGCACCAAGTATAGTCCCTGAAGGATTAATACATGGGCTGGATGGGTTTCGAAATAAGAGGACGAGTAGAGACCATCCAAACTCCTGTATTACTGAGATTGGCCAGAATACTGTGAAGAGTCCTGGAGACTTGAGGAGACTTGCAGTCATTCAAACTCCAGTGATAGACCATCAGCTACTGCTGATATGAAAAAAACTCTCCAGGTAATAATAATAATAATAATAATGGATAGAATTTGGCATTGGAAATGTGCCATGCTAATAACAAGACGCAAAAAAACGACAAATAGCAGAAGGGATAGAACAATAAAATCAGAAAGCTCTGAGAAAATAAACTCTTGGCAATATTGGAAGTAGACACCACCAATAAAGCAGACATGAAAAAATTGAACAGATATATAACGGTTGATTTTTGCAAATCTCCAATCTAGTAGTAGGAATTATTATTAATAACTAAATTGGAGGTTTTCAATTTTTATAGTACATTGTTAGTTTTATTTTTATTAGGATCAGTGGGGAGTATGTTTCTTTGAATCAACGTTTTCAAAATATTTTCATCTAATTTATTATAGCAATGCATTTGTTTGCAGTAAAAAGGATGATAAACTCTTGTTTATTGAGTGTAGTGTTTCAGTGATTATCTAGTTGGAAAACATTTTTAATAGTACGCTTATTTTGTTCATCGACAATGTAGTTAGGGAACCCAATATTGATGAGAGTTTGTTTTATGTTTCTTAATTCTTTATAAATTTATTAACTTAAATGCCTATTAGGAGATTGTATCGCTGAAAACAATATATACGTTGGTGCAACATCAGCAACCCTATCGAGACGACTCATTATGCTTCTCTGACACCAAATCAATAGCCTAATGTTATATTTTGACCTTCGACCCGGCCCAAAAATACTATTCCAAGGTGATGCACCGGAAGGAAGTGACACATTCACATGGCCAGTAATCGAAAGAGATCGCGTGGGCGGATTAAGGTTTATGATATGGGACAAGGTGAAGGTCCCATTGTGCCACTAACAGTGATACACCGGAAGAGAGTAACCTCTGAACTGCATGACAGTTATTTCCGCTTGATGACGATTAAACATCCGATTTCAAAGATCCAGTGGGTGATCGTGTGGGCGTTGAATTATTATATAATTGACTTGAGTTCGGGGTGCAAAAGCAGTTACCAGCAAACTTCCACACAGTGGGGACCAGATGTGGGAGGGAAGGCCACACCCGACCGAGGGGGCCCTCGGAAAAGCCCCGATGGAGTGGACCCCAAGACCTCTGGTTGAGCATCTAAGAGAACAAGAAAGACACAACGTGACGGTCATAACAGTGGGGTCAAAATATGAAGTTTATGTTCAGTCTCCAGCATCCTCTCACATGCAAACCTTCAACAATCCTTCCGAACCCTTGCAATAAAGTGAGAGAGGTAAATATTTTTTCTAAAGAAGTCTTCTTGCGTCTTCCTTCATGCATCCTTTATTCCTGTGTCCTTTATTGGTGCCTCTGTCGTTTATCATGCGTCTGTTATCATTGCGTCGGTATGTATCCAGTATATATATATATGTATGCCACACTAATATCTAAAAAACTCTCCTGCCGAACAACAGAATTTCGGAAAATTCTTATGAAAACACAATATAAGAGCAACATAATAACAAACAAAATTACAGATAATGGAAGCACTCCACATTAGAAACAAACATCCTAAACTCAATAGAATTATTTTGAATCCAGAGCTAATCTACTCAAATGTCTTTAGCTGCTACTTCTATTTGTAAAATCAAATCTAAAAATAAACGCTTCAACAATACACCAGTATAAACCACAAACGCTCAATTTTTATAAAGTAATAAAATACATGCAAAAGGTGCATCGCTTTTGCAATATACATACCGATGATGGCATAAGATCAAGCTGAAAAATATTAGGGTACCAGTTAATTATGGAAAGCTTATCAATCATTTCCGGGCTTATATCTCAACATCGGTACGGCAAATTGAAAGGATCAACACAAAAATATGTAGACAAAAATGTTCATATTGTTTAAGCAAACATGTACGAACGAAGAAATGCTGCGCAAATACACACACACACACACACACACACACACACACACACATACACACACATATATATATATAATCATTTCTCTAAAATAACTCATGCTAAGTCGTAACGGGCACTTTCATACAATTTTAAGAAGGAAATCACAATTGTCAAAGTGTTTTGGCGTATATATATATATATATATATATATATATATATATGTTCCATGTAGACCTTTGATGGAGCCTGATCTTCCAGCTGATTAAACCATATGATTACCTGACGCATCTGTGTAAAAAAAGTGGAAGGACATCACGTGATAGATAAATGGAATTCGTGGTAGTTGTGGAAATGTATATACAGGGCCCAGAGCAGATACGAGGAGTTGTGCCGGGATTTCTCTTCAATTTGGTGTCTTAGGTATAGATACGGTCTGTCGCGGCGAACGGCCCCAAAGGTGCCTGTGCCCGAGAAGCAGAAGAGGCAAAGATGTAAAGCCCTCAAGATAACACCACGTGGTAAGGTCAAGGGAAGAAGTTATGGGTCAATATTGCAGTGTCCAAGACCTTCAAATCCTCCTCCGTTGTCGTCATCAGTCTTTCTCACATTACAGAAATTTTGATTCCCTTTCGAGAGAGATATTGTGACGTATGTTTTTATAAAGATGTGTTACATCCTTTCATCATTATTCATCTTCCTTATGGTCCCTCATTCTTCCTTCATCATGATATAACACACACACACACACACACACACACATATATATATATATAGAGAGAGAGAGAGAGACAGACAGAGGGAATTTAAAAGTAACATTCTCCTGGTTTGTAGCAGTTCCATTGCTCAAAATCCAGAACTGTAACCATGTCAACCTGTTATAACCTTTAAATCCCGCTTTAAAAATGAACTTAAAAATAATTATATACACAAGTACTTTATTAGTGTTGTATGAGGCTCTATACTTAAACAAATTTAAATGAAAAACACTTTATAAGCGTTACTGCCTATTTCAGATACTATTCTCAATCATCAGGCGAGAAAGATGTTTATTTTCCAAATCGACTTTCTATATGTTATAATAATCTGAAAGCGCCAACCTTTTCTCACCTCTCTAATAATGTTTGAGTTGTGCCTGCTGGTGAAAATGCTTGCAAAATACAATCTCATTTATAATCCATTTCTTAATCAGACAAAATGAACAGAAAAAAGTGTTTGTTATTGCACCTGATTACTAACTCAGACCTCCCATTTAACAGATAATCTTGTTTGGGAAAGTTATGTTCTAAAACACCTTTTCCAAACTCAATCTTATGTTTCTCGGACCTTGTCTTTTATTTATCAACTTTCATTCGATTATTGATGTTCTTATGTGTTTTATATTTATTTTTTCTACGAATGTTATTTCTTGTAAATGACTTTTGTATTTGGATAAATCTGCGCTGTATTGAATACTCTTCTTTACGTCGTTTCGGCATATATTAAAAGCACCTTTACGATTTTTTCTAGTCTGAGTTCCACCGATCATGCACATAATATTAAAATGCCGAGAAATAAATCCTTTTAATTTAAAATATTTTAAAAAAATAAATTGAATTCATTCAAATTAACAATAAAAACCAAGAGAAGAAAAATGTATTTTAGATATTTAAAAAACATATTTAAAATGTATAAAAATACAAAGATTTATTTGCATTGAAAAATTGTAAAGAGATCGTTTCATTATTTTTTCATTGATTTTATTTATTAATCTTTTCGAATAAAGAATAAAATATCATTGACATTTTTAATGCCTTCTTCCAAGTGTTTTTTTTACGATAATCGTAATAAGTTTGTCGGAAAGATTAATGTTTGTTAATGGCAAATTACTAGGTAAACAACACAATTTTAATGTGGGCATTATTCTTTTAAAAATCTGGCTAACGTGTGATTTTTAGTCGTCTTTAGGTTTTCGCGGGAGCTAGTTTCTTTATAGGTTATTTATACTCGTTTTGCTGTAATTGTTTTCATTTCAAATCATTTTTAAAACACTGCGTCCGGATTATGTCACAAACCTCGTTGCATTGTGTTTTTTGGAATCAATTAATGACGTTGAGTTAGGTAAAATTATATATATAAATATACATATGTATAAACTTTGAATATATATATATATATATATATATATATATATATATATATATATATAAAGTTTATACACACATAGACACACACACACGCTTATATATATATATATATATATATGAAATATTACCCAAACCAATGTCATTAATAGAATAACAGTACAATATATAACCAGGTTTTTGCCATAAGCCGGACGCAGTGGTTTAAAAACAACTTAAATATATATATATATATATATATATATATATATATATATATATATATATATATATATATATATATATATATGTTTATAAATATATATATATACTAAGCAACTAACAGAAACTAAACTGTTGTGGCTCTGTGTATACACTACTGTAATAATTATATATATATATATATATATATATATATATATATATATATATATAACTGGTGCATTGGCCTAGTTGGTAGAGTGTTTGCCAATGGTCCGGAAGACCTGGGTTTAATCCCAGGTTGTGTCGTACCAAAGACTTTAAAAATGGTACTTGATAACTCCTTGCTTAACACTCAGCAATATAATGTACGTATCAAAGGTAAAGGGGAGCAATCCAAGGAAAGGGGTAGCGTCCTTCCCTACACCTCAGTGTAGTAGCTATTGAAAAGGGAGCCTTGTAGTCGTCCTTGACTACGGTCGCCAACTTTACTATATATATATATATATATATATATATGTGTGTGTGTGTGTGTGTGTGTGTGTGTGTGTGCGTTGTCAATTACATTGAGCAGTTTTTATGAATACAGTAATCGTCAATATTAATTACATATATATATATATATATATATATATATTTACAGAGGAATAACATGGAAACAAAATATGCAGTTATTCTTACTTAACTCATTCTTTCTTTATTAATTAGTGATCAACGAGTCAGTCGATGCCATCATTGTGATGAGCTACACTTTTCCATGAGAAAGGTTTTAAGGCCTTGGAAATCAACAATTATTTCATTGCTTTGACTAGATCGCGCACCGACCACTAATAATATTTCCAACCAGACTGCTTGAATATTAGGTGAAAATTTTATTTTACTTTTAATTCAATAAAACTGGCCCGAATTCTTCAAATTGATCTTCCACCAAAACAATTACGTTTCCTGCTTGCGTGTTCGATCCTGTAGCTTTGTTTATTGATCGTGATGATCATGTTTTTTTAGGAATAATTGGTTTCTAATATGATCAAAAATATTTATAACCTTATAAAGATGTTACTTAAAGGACAGTAACATAACTTGATACCAATCTGATTTGTAAGAAAAACAGGAACTGGCTTTTTAAAAATATTCTTTTGTTTTTATGTATACTTTTAGGTAGAGCCGTTAATCTTTAAAAATGGATGAAAGGGACACAAAACAAAATTAGACGGAACTTAGTTTCCTAGCTTGATCAGAAAAGAGATAAGGTTTTACTTTCAATTGAATTGCTGTTTGTAGACTACAATTGCTTTATTGATTAATGTGTTTTTGTAAAGTTAGCTGAATGGGTTTACTTATTCTGTAAGCCAAAATGCTCCAATTATCAAAAGAAATACTTAACTTTAAAAATACACTGTGTATGTGTAATTTTAGTGATCGAAAAGTCTTTTATATCAGATATAGATATAGTGAGACGAAGAGAGGGATTCTGTTAAAACTAGGGAGAAAGAAAGAAAGAAAAAGAGAAAAAGGAGAGAGAAATCGTGCCTGCTCTGAACGAAAGATGATTTAACAGAAAAACCTGTTAAATCATTATAACTATGAATTATAAAATACATTTTAGGTTATATCAATAGTTGAAATAAAGTTTTCTGATATTTAACTAGTTTTTCAATTTTGTACACAAGAGATTTCATCTTGCAGGAACATGAATATGCAAACATACACTTACAGATGCACTCAAATTTGGTTAGCGTAGAGGTTATGATCAATATAAAATATATATCAACGACGCAAGTTCAAATCCTATACGAGAACACTTGCAAAAGGCATGAAGTGATATATTAGAAGCTATGGCCAAGTGTTAGAGAAGGAAAACGCTGGATTCACACGATTTAAAAAGTGACCTTATGCCATATATTCTATTCTAAGAAAAAAAGTTCGCCGCACATATATATATATATATATATATATACGAGGATCATTAAATAAGTTTCAGGAAATCTTTCGTATGGGCACTTTTATTGATAGTACACTTAGGAAACTCTAGTCCCCTTCGAAGTAATCTCCTCGGGCTGCAATGCACTTGTTGTACGGTTCTAACACCTTCTGGGAGGCTCCATGGAAGTCCTCTTGTATCAGCGAGTCAATGACCTTCGTCACAGCCTCTTTCATCTCCTGAATTGTCTCATAACAACAACCTCTGAGCTTAGGGAATAACCAACAGTCACAGGGGGCAAGGTTTGGACTATAGGGACGGCGAAGAACTGTCTTGATGCCCATCTTGGTCAAATAGACTTTGACAAGGATGGAGTTGTGGACTGGTGTATTGTCCTGGTGGAAATGCCACTGACCCGATTTGAAGAGTGCTGGCCTCTTTCGACGGAATCTCTTCCTGAACTCCCTTAAAACCTTAACATAGTAACACTAATTCTAAACCTTTGGCCAATCAACTCTGGTGTATTGACTTCCTTACTCCTCCAACACCTCTAATCATCCATCACAGACTCCCTGCCTTCTTTGAATCACTTATGACACACAAAAACTGATTCTTGATTCATGCAAGATGCTCCAAAAGCAGTCTGAAGCATTCCATAGGTTTCTGGGTAATTTTTTCCAAGTTTAAAACAGAATTTTATTGCATATCGTTCTTCTAAAGTGTCCTCACGTCCAGATTGCAGTTTTGAAATTCCACAGCCGTGACAATCGGGCTTTAGTAGGGTGTATTTCAATTGCTGTTGTAGCTGTTCATTTGAACCTGGAATCATACACAATTGGTCAGACATCTCAATAGATGTATAACAATAACATACTGAATGTTCAAGAGTCTTCGACAATTTTAAATGCATGTACCAAAAAAGTCTGGAAACTTCTTGAAGGCACTCAAACATATATATATATATATATATATATATATATATATATATATATACATGTCTGTGTGTGTGTGTGTGTGTGTGTGTGTGTGTGTGTGTGTGTGTGTGTGTGTGTGTGTGTGTGTGTGTGTGTGTGTGTGCAATAATTCATTATTGTCGAAGCAAACCAGCAGCATTCCTTTTTTACTTTATTCCCCTACTTTTTTCTCATTATTGCTGGGAAATCGCTAACATTTTGACTGAATCAAGATTTTTTAAGCAACACACGGAAATAAGTTCAATTTCACATTTCAAAACAGGAGTCAAATTTTCCAGTTAGCCAAATCTTCGAACTTCTTGGAATGTGTAGTAAGAACGTTGAGCAGCGAAGTGAAGGCTGGCAACACTAAGAAGATTCAAGCGATCATCCAGGGTGAATCTATGCCTGTTCTCAACAACTGTGCCCGCAGCATTTCAAAAGTGCCCTAAACTGACAGATGGACATCTAGAGCATGTATTCTTGGGCTCCTCTCGACATTTCCAGTTCATGTTTGAGATAGAAAATTTGCAGATCATGAAATGTTATAGTTTTACAATATCAAGAAATGTAATTTTCATTGCACAATCATAACTCACTTACATTATACACACCATATATATATATGTATATATACGGTTACTTACTATATATATATATATATATAGTAATTAACCGTAATCGAGCGTGACACACAGGCTTACTTTTCAATAGCTACTATACCGTTGTTTAGGGAAGGGCGCTACACCTTTCCCTCTACTGTTCCACTTATCCTTGATTTATACCATATAAATCTGATTGTTAAGAAAGAAAGCATCGAGTACCATTTTTGAGTCTTTGGTGGGACTCGACCTACGAATGAATCCCGGTCTATTGGGTCAGTAGTGAAGACTCTAACCATAATATATATATATATATATATATATATATATATATATATATATATATATATATACATATATATATATATTGCAATTATACGAGTGACTTTATTCACGATATAAATAAAAATAGTCAAGTTTATTCATAGCAATTTAATTTAATATTAAAAAAGCACAAATATTTCTGCGTTTGTAAATTTTTCATTGAATATTCTCTCAGTGTGTCACACGGACAGATATACAGTATGTGCATATGTATATATGTTTGAGCATATATATAGTTATTTTCTTATACATGTATATGTCTATGAGCTACCGAAATTGTGTTATCACTCTGGTTGGCGGCTGATGAGGCTAGGGTATCGCACCTGCTTTCACACGTTGTATGATGAAAAAAGGTGTATATATGTATGGTATATGCGTCTTTATATATATATATATATATATATATATATATATATGTGTGTGTGTGTGTGTGCGTCTGTGTGTGTATAAGTGCTTTATATATATATATGTGTGTGTGTGTATAAGTGGTTTATATATATATACATGTGTGTGTCTGTGTGAGAGAGAGAGAGGGAGAGAGAGAGAGCATAGATGTATGTGTGTATATATGTGAATATGTGTGTGCATTCGAGTTGAGAGAGAGAGAGAGAGCTCAGCGCAATTAGTGTGATTGATGATGATGATGATGATGATGATGATGATGATGATGATGATGATGATGATAGCATCAGTCGCTTCCTGCTTTTCGAAATATCCAGGAAAAAAACTTAAGAAAAATTGATGCAATATCCGATTTCGCCTCTCGAAACTGATTTAATAATTCGTATATGTTGTTATGTCTTTTGAAATATGAACAGAACTAGATGATCACCAACTGTCATTTGTTAGGATTTTAAATGCAAAGATCTGGAACAGCAAACACTAAAACACAAAAAAACTGGAAGATTAATTATGAAGATCTTGCGTATTTTGATTTTAAGAAATGTTTTCAAAATACGGATGGTTATTTGGTTATTTGGGTTTTATGTCATATCAACCTTTGTAGGTTATTTTTTGCCAAATCCATTTTTTATTCAAATAATCAGTTCAATTTCAAACAGTTCAGTTTAGCAGGTTTACACTCTTTAATTGTCAAAATCATTTCTTTTTCAAGCTATCAGTTTAAGTCTAATTCAAACAAATAAGTTTAGTATGAGTTTAGTTTTTGTCAGTTAATATCAAAACAGTTCCCTTTCGAATAATTCTATTTTGCGTATTACAGTTTTCAAGTCAAAAACAGTTCATTATCAAGCAATTCAATTTAACATGACTAGGCAGTTAAGATATCGAAAAAACGCTATTTCAAGTTATTTGGTTTCGCATAAGTGCGCAGATTAGTTCTATTTAACCCATAGATAGGGCTCTATCAGGTGCTACCACTGCGGGCCAAGGTGGACCTGGGAACGATCGCAATGAACAGGTGCTCCGCATTCCCTAAACCTCGGGCATCACTGGAACCTCACCATCAGATTGTTTAGTGTTATAACCAGGACACTCGTTGGGCGGGGCGGGGTGGCTTTTGCAGTTGGTATATTCTACAACCCCAGCAAACTGGGCAGTTCAATATACAGTTCTTCTCTCGTGACTTTTTGCGTAAACTTTCAGTATTTTAAAGAAAAAGAAAATTATCCAACATTCAGAATATGTATGAATATTTATATCAAAACATCAAGCGCACAATCTAAGGCATGAGCAGTAACAGTTTGCTTGGAGATTTTTTTGTGTGCGGTGGGGGTATTGGGTATGGTGTAAAATTGTTTATAGGATTTGCATAATTGTAATCATCTCATATACATATTCTAGTGGAAAGGTATTTATCAAAGGAAAAAAAGTTATTACTGGAAGTAACAATGGATGGTTGATAATTTTTCTTCACAGGAACAAATGGGTTGAACTGTTACATCTTAGTATACGAATTCGAACACTAGTCTAGCTATTACGTTAGATTTCGAGCTAATACACTTGAAAAGGTATAGCTGTTCTTTTACGCGGATGGCTTTGATTTAAATAACCCAGGAAGTTTGATATGCCATAATATGGTGGATTTAAACTAATCATGATTAATTTTAGGTTCAGTTTTAACTCCAATTTATGTTTGATTATGTGCGGCGATAGAAATATCGATAGATAATACATAAATTTCAAATAGAAATACACATATTTTCACATACGCACGCACGCACTTACATAAACACATACACATACACACATATGTACACTCATATATATATATTGTTACTACTTAAGAAGACAATATATATATATATATATATATAGTTATCATCACTAACATATATATATATATATAGAACAAGGTCATGTTGGAAACACTTCTTTTTTGTTGTTCCATTTTTAACAGTCCTCTACAGGCCTGGAAAAGAGAATGCGTGATCGGGAGATCAGAGAAAGAATCGAAACCATATTGACCACAGTATTGTTAAAATACCCCGGAATACATAGAATAGTCCTGAGGGCCTATGGAAACTTACTGCCATTCAAAATTCTACAACTACAACTACTATTAATAATAATTGGAAGTACTCACTGAGAGTGAAAATAATAAAACGATCCAAACCAAACTCTACAGTGGAAATCTTATCAAAGAAAAAAATACTTCGAGTGTTCCCCATATAAGATACTTTGGGCCATTCTTAAAATGGACATGAGAGAAACACAGGCAGATGGACAAAACCCCATAAACTGGAGTCTATGCACCAGACTTTATAGCAGAAAGATGACAAAGATATACTCTTAGTGTTGAAAAAAGAAGTAAGAAGAAGAATTGCCAGGTTAGCGATTGCTTTGATCAAACAATTCAGCGATCCGATATCAATACAATAAAGATTAAAGAAAGTCATACTAAAGCAGCCAGTAATAGCGATATAAACAGAGATACCTTAAAGACAAACAGAAAAACTAAAAAACAAACCTGGATAGAAAAGCAATAGTTTGAATAGGTCATGCAACAAAGTGGGAGGAGACAGCACACGAGATTGGCTAGATGTGACTGAGAAGAGGAATGGGAAGAGAGAAACTCAATCTCTCTTAATAGCAACGCAGAATGATACAAACTAACCAATTATATCGAAGAAAAAAAGATACATTCACAAACCAGAATCTGTCTTTGAAAAGGAAACGCATAAATTCCCTGGGACATTAACGTACAGACAGATCACACAATCCCAACCAGAAGACCGGACATATTTGCAAAAAGAACAGATTATTTCGAACGAATCCCAGAGTGAAAATGAAAGAAAGCAAAAAAGATTTTTAAAAATACTTGGCTCTTGCCAGAGCTGTAGAACTAGAACGTCATGTTGATACCATTTTTGTTGTTGTTATTGTTCCCTTTTATGTAGTCCTCAAAAGGTCTGGTAAAGAGACCGCGTGATCGGGAGATCAGAGAAAGAATCGAAACTATATAGACCACAGTATTATTAAAATCAGCCGGAATAAATAGAATAGTTCTGAAGACCTGTGGAAACTTACTGCCACTCAAACCTCAGCGGATAATTACTATTTAGAAATAGTGATAATTCCACAAGAAGTAAAATTATCACACTTTCAGTGATTTTGAGACAAAAATTGATCAACTAATTTATGCCAAAATTTCAGAGTAATATCCAGTTAAAAGATGAAAATAAAGAGTTTGGTACTAGATGTTTTCGTTCCAGCAGATCACAAGGGGAATGTAAAAAAATTACATACATGAGAATTAATTTTTATTTTTTTTTATTTATTGCAGACTTTTTGTCCTCATCTTGGTAGTTTTTGTGTTGTTTCTTCTTTCACTACGTTTCGGCCAAATTTCACCTCTGGCTTTCTTCAGGTGATTTACCGCGAAATTAATTCTCAGATTAAGAAGCCTCATCTCAAAATGATTCCAATTAAAGACAACTACATACATACCTGAACCTTGCTAGAGAACTGAAGTAAATAAAGAACATACAGGTAATAGTAATGTCATTCAGAGACGAGGCTTAAGGACATACTTAAAGTATTAGGACACTAGAAAAGAGGAACTTGATTGATATAGTGTATCTATGTTCTGATCGCCAAGAACATGGAACATAGTCCGAGCTGAAGAATGAGACTTGTTGTCACTTGAAAATCAAGGAAAACCAATAGTTATTATTAATTCCGTGAAAACTCGAAAAATGTCTACTAGTAATATAGTCAGAGATAGTTCCTAGACTTTACATAGAATCAGATTTTGAAACAAGTTTTCTTCGTAAATAAAATCCTTTGATACATATCTAATAATATGATATATGACAGCAAAGATCTTGAGCGAATAAAGTTCTTGTCAAATATCCTTAACTTGTAAATAGCATATGACATGCAACGCTGTTGAAATTTATCTTTTGAATCTAAATCAGTTTCAGGTATCAGGACAATGTTAAACGTTTTTCATTTACACTGAAAAAGGACACAACGAATTATTAATCTAAACCAGTGGTCCTTTAACATTTATCCTTGTTAAATACATGCATAGTTTTCCAAAAATTATATATATATATATACTGTTATCCATATTTGCTGTTTCACCAGCAAATCAAACTCTAAAAAGATACTTCTATAAAGAAACGACGATTATATTCTTCACCGAAATAAATCTATAATTACAATTTAAACGTGTTTGAGTTTTCTTTCTGTAATATTGTTTACGCTCTTTATGCAAATTTTCTTATATAAACTTGAAAAGGGATCTATAACAATAGCCATATATCGAGAACTCCCATAGATTTATATGAAATCCCTTATATATTCTATATACGAATAATTCACACATATAGTCTTCGGAAGCCGACTTTATATAACCGACTATATATATATATATATATCATCATCATCATCATCATATCGCGCTGGTAGCACGGATAGATATTATCAATTGTTTGTGTAATATTGGAAAATTATATCCAATCTAGTACTTACTTTTATGTAAACTTTCTAGAAAAAGAGTGAACACGTAGCCAAATCAATTTTCAATTTCACAGATTCAAGTACATATATACATATACACATATATAAACCCGAACAAAAGCACAATTAAATTAACACTGAGCTTTGGTGTTGATGTTCTCTTTTCGAAGAATGATTGATTTCGAAGTTTTATTCCCCTTTTTTTTTTTTTTTTTTGAAAGGTTGATTAATTGAAGCGTCGTTCTTAAAGAGCTGTCTTTCCACGTTGAAAAGTTTTTGTTGACTGTATTTTTTAAAGAAATTCAGCTTATTTATTCATAAAATTAATATATACACAGAGACAGCTTTTTATTCTCAACCAATAAAAAAGGTCCTTTTAGTTATTCATGAAAATTAAGACTTGCGAGAAGTTATATTTATTTATTCATTTTTATTATGTATTTATTTAAATTTTTTAATTAGTTTTGCTTTATATTGCAAAATTATTTTGAAGGAATATTTATTTCTAACAGTAATCATGATGAATCCAAAACAGTACAACAAACTTTGCGGTGAAACTGGTATACAATTTTCCCCAAATCGTATATATATATATATATATATATATATATGTGTGTGTGTGTGTGTGTGTGTGAGAGAGAGTGAGTGTGTGTGTCTTAGATCAACTCCACCCACCTTAAAACTATTAAATGAAAGAAAAAAATTATTCTAGAGAGATTATTTGTTCATGTCATAATAATGGTTGACATTAAAGAAATAAGACAATCGAGTTATTCTATGTTGAATGTAAATTTATATGTACATTGTATATTTATTGCTGATGATTTTACAATAAATATTCATTGAAAATAGATCTAGAGGATTACTATTTATGTACCATAGCCATGAAATGGCTATGTGTGAAACGTACATCGAATGTCCATAATATATATACATACAACATAGGAATCTCGAAACACGAAAACACTTACGAATTCTTAGTTCAGGTACGAACCTTTTTATTACCTTTGGGTTTAAACGTTCTTCGACATAAGGAGAGAGAGGTTCAATCTTTCTTTTCTGGCTTTTCCATCTGCCCCCACCCCATCTCGTTCGACACGTGCCCAAGGCCTCTGCGAGCAAGCGAAAGTCAACCCTTCTCGTTCACTGTCCAGTTCTCAACTCAACTAACTTTCTTCAAAATTCCCAACACCTTTGCACGCTTCCGGTGCGTGACGTCATTCGCACTTACTAGCCCCGTTTCCAATCTGGGCTATTGTGACATCTCTGACTGACACGTCCGCCCTGCGCGCGTTCGTGAACACCTACATTAATGTTGCACCTAAGTAACCCATGCACTGAGCTGAAAGGTTCTCAGTCTAACTAAACCCAAAGGCATAAAACAATATCCCTCGGCCATTATATTACATTTACCAGAAATTAATACAAGCATTACTAAGCGAAGAGAGCTCTCATATAAAACATAAACCGTATTGGCCCAGCCGACAGCATTTCTGCAAAGGAGTAAGACTACCCCTAAAAAGTGTCCTAGATCTGATACTAAACAATCTGATGCGTTGGTTCCAGTAATGCTGGAACTTTTGAAAACGCAGAGCACCCCTTTATTGCCATAACTCCCAGGTCTACTCTGACCCGGAGGTTAGCACCTGATAGGATCTTATTAATAGGCCAAATAGAACTGAACATTGAGCTTATGCTAAACTGAATACTTTGAAATAGAATTGTTTATATGTATATAAATGGATTTAGCATTAAATAACCTACAATGGTTGATATGCCATAAAACGAGAGAAAACCGAAAAAGTTAAAAGAAAGGGATTCATATATCAATCATGAAATAGGGAATACTTTCTCGATCATTTTATGAAGAAAATGATCTGTAAGGTATTTAAAAAACGAATTTACCTTTTGTATTATCTTATAGAAATGCAGTGAGAAATGAAGAGAAAGGAGATTCACATACGAAAGATAAAATAGAGAATACTTTCGTATTTAAAACGGAATAATGCTTTAAGTATATTGATATATACATAATTTTAATTCTGTCGGCGAGGCATAATAAATAATGTATCTAAACACTTTTGAAGGTTAAAATCATAGTACTAAAAAAAAGAGTGTCCTACTTGTGATACTAAACGGCATCTGAAGGTGAAGCTCGTGTTCTGGAGTTCTGGGTACAGTAAAATACCCCTCGATTGCTATTACTCCCAGTTTGACTTTTATCCGGATTAGAAGAACCTCAAAGATTTCTATCTATAATTCAAATAGATGTGTGTTGGTATTATTTTTAACAGATAGAATCGTGTTTATTTAAGAAACGAAAAAGACTCTTAAGGAACAATTACACCACAATGCAAATATGAGCGTAGAATAATTACGATTTCCTAAAGGCCAGTCGGCTGGGGGATGCTGTAGAACATACCGACTGTATTTCTGCAGAATAATGAGATCCCCGCCTCAAAGCGAGTCCTACGGCCAAGCCGGCTGGCACGTTAGAATACACTGACTGTCTTTCTACAGAGGGGTAAGCCTCCCCCCGCTCAACACATGTCCTATGGCCCATTCGGCAGGGGTGATAGAATACACCGACTGCATTTCTTAAGAAGGGTAAGACCCCCACAACGAGTATCCTGGATATTGTAACGTAATGGCCGAGGGATTTCGGTTCATGCCTTTGAGTTTAGTTAGGCTGAGAACCATTTTGCTCAACACATGGGTTAGTTGGGTGCAAACATTGATGCAGGTGTTAACGCGGGCGCACACGGGCGGACGAAGGTGTCACTCAGAGATGTCACAATAGTCCGAGACGAAACGGGTGACGGAGTGCGAGTGACGTCATGCACCGGAAGCGCGCAGAGGTTTGTGGAGAATTGAAAGAAAGTTAGAAGAGTTGTGTACTAAACGCCAAACGAGGGGGATCGACTTTTGGAGCTCGCAGACACAAGGCAAACTTGCGCCCTATGGGAACCACACGAGATTGGGGCCAGATAAAAAATACAACATAAAAAGATTGTGTCTCTCTCCTTGTGTCGAAACCTTTAACTCAAAAGTAATAAAAGGGTTTCGTACCTGAACAAAGAAGTTACGTGTTTTCGAATTTCGAGATTCCGAGGTTCTTTATATGTTCTATCGTTATGAACTTATATGTCTATTTCACACATGACGTTAATTGTGATTATAGTACAATATGACACTAAAAAATCTGATGGCCTACCCGACTAGGGGTGTAGAATACACAGACTGCATTCCTGCAGAGTGGTAAGACTCCCCCGCCACGACTGTCCTTTGGCTAATTCAGCTGAAGCTGTAGAATACACCAACTGCATTTCTTCGGAAAAGTAACACCTCCTTAACGAGTGTCCTGGTAATGACATTAAACAATCTGATGTTGATGCTCCAGCTTTGGAGATTTGGGGAATGTGGAGTACTCCTTCAGTGACTTTTGTGACTATCATATAGCAATACTTGAAATCATTTAACTGTGTGCAAAAGAGCTCAGAATCGTTTAAGAATTTTATCTATAAAATGTATGTACATATCATATATGTTTAATTTATATGTATAAAGTGGATTTGACATTAAATAACCGTCAAGGGTTGATATGCTATAAAACTCAACCAAACCAAACGATTCCCTTACCATTAGGCCCAGCTATGGGTTAAATAGCACCACTACTGTTCTTCTAGGAGAATGGCTTAGGCATTAAATGACCTACAAAGATTGATATGCCATTAAACAAAGAAATCAAACCAAACCAGACCTTAAATGAGGCATCAAATAACGGCAGATCAGTTGACATGCCGTTAAGATTAATTAATCAATCAATCAGATATATCGTATAAATTATTTTACTAGAGATATGCATTGAAAATGAGGAAGAATGAGATTGATAAATTACAGATAAAATAGTATTTTATTAATGATATTAAAACAGTCAAGCTTTCTTCAGTATTAACACATTTTACACAATGCACTGAGGGTGTGATCACCACGCCAAGACATATGCATCCGACTGGAGGCAATACTTCAGATTAATGATTAATAGAAGTTGACCGACACAGTAGACATTGTATACTTTTATTGAAAAGTAATCGTTACCTGGTAAGTTAGATCAAAGTAGCCCATAAACTTTGATGTCTGCCGCACGGCAAAGGCGAGAATAATGACACCATGTCAGCCATTGTTCAACGCGTTCCAATAACTGGAATCGTGATTCGGAAAGCGAAGAAAAGATTTTAGAAACTTTGATGGCTTACAAAAATAAAAAAAAAAAGAGTTAGAACACTGTAATAAAATCAAAGTAAATAAATAAAAATGAATGACTATGATAGCCTAACATGATAGAAAAATGCCTCTAATTTTCTACTGGCATGAGCAAGTGAAGATGTCTCTAGGAACGGACACAGTCTTTGGAGTTAGAATCTTGAGAGGAAATATGAAAGAAAAACACGTCGCAAATGCTGTCTATTTATCTGCTAATATAGCCAAAAACTTCAGAGAATAGGAGAAGTGGCCAGTTATTCAGAGTGCGATAGAAATGCCGTCTGTGTGTTGCGATTGAACTTGAGAAAGTGGGAATAGTAGTTCGATTTCGCTAATGTCTTACTACTTTTTTTTCTCAGATATTTTCAGTCACAATCGCATCGCGTCTAGTTATTTAATGCTTAACAAGTTAGACTAGTAAACCTACTCGACTGAGTTCGAGTCTCATTGGATGTCTCATTGTTACATAGCCAGATACAGCCATGTGTGAAATGGACATATAATGTTCATATATATATATATATATATATATATATATATATATATATATATATATAACAAAGAACAAAGAAATCTCGAAACACGAAAAACACGTAACGACTTCTCAGTTCAGGTACGGAACTCTTTATTACCTTTGACTTTAAAGGTTTTTCGACATAATGAGAGAGAGGCACAATCTATCTATTCTAGGCTCTTTTCTCATCTGACCTCCCCCCACCACCACCACAATCTCGTGCGACGCCAGCCCAAGGCCTCTGCAAGCAAGCGAAAGCCAACCGTCTTCCCCCGAGGCAGGTCTCATCTCAACTAACTGACTTTTTCAAAATCTCCCCAAATCCCCCGCGCGCTTCCGGTACGTGACGTCATTCGCACTCTGTAACCCCGTTTCCAACCTCGGGCTATTGTGACATCTCTGAGTGAAACGTCAGCTCCGCGCGTACTCGTGAATACCTGTGTTAATATTGCACCTAAGTAACCCATGCACTGAGCCAAACGGTTCTCAGCCTAACTAAATCCAAAGGCATAAACCGAAATCCCTCGGCCATTATATTACACCATTCATTCAGCTTGTGCTAAATCTAAGCAAAAAGCTTAGTAAATTACTTTTACTATCAGTTACGATCATTGGTTGAACTGGTACGTACCATGCGTTGGCCGTTGAAGTATCTTTTAAAACTGGCGAATCTCTAATTAATAAACTATATAGATTTTCGTGTTCATTTCATATTATGTCGGAATGATGCTGTTCATGATAGAATTTTCAAACTATAGCAGTATCGATTTTATCATCAATTTTATTGTTTTATTTTTGTTCTTTGTTTAATATTTTAAAGAATTCTAATGCAAAACCAATTCGTAAAATATTATGTTGTTTTGTAACATACCCATGATACGGATATGTGAAATAGACATAGGGAATCTAAAACACGAAACTTTACGAAATTGGTTCAGGTACGAAACTTTATTAGTTTTGAGTTAAAGGTTATTCGACATGATGAGAGAGAGACACAATCTTTCTATGGTGACTGCTTTTACATCATCAGCTCTCAACCCTACCAATGCGCGGCGCCCGAAGCACACAAAGTCGTCTGGCCTCGCCCAGGTCTGAATCTCAACTTTCCCGTTCGGACACAGGAACTCAACTCACTGCTTTTTCTCAAATCCCCAAATCCTCAGCCCACCCTTTCGGGCATGACGTCATCACCTCCCTAGCCACATTTCCTATCTGGGAATTTTATTTTGACATCTGTGAATGACGCATCCTCCCCGCGCGCGCGTGAACACCTGCGTTAATGTTGCACCTAACTAACCCATGCGCTAAGCGAAAGGTGCTGAGCCTAACTAAACCGAAAGTCAAGATATATAAAACGAATTCCCTTGGCAATTATATTACAGTTTCATGTAAGTATCTATATCTAATAATATTAATTTGTCCCCATACATTTTCTCGTAACAAATAGTGATAATCCTAAGTAAGCAATTATGGTTCCAAGTACTTGAATATACGCGCTTAAACCGGCGCCAGTAGGTGTCGTCAGTGATGTTTTAATCTTCTGGGTCATTGGGGAGTTTCGGGTTTTGCAACATCATACTCCCCTCACCAGAACGACCCCCTCAGAGATGATCAAATTCTGAGTCACATACCCTCTAAGACGCTAAACAAACTCATGGCTTGGACGGCTCGAAATAAATAATCCCTCAGACCTGGCCGATCATTCGATTGGCTGTTGAAAGCCGCCAATCGTATGCTCGGCCTATTCTATTTAAACGTGAGTATGCGACTTTTCACTTTTTTAGCAAAAAATTTCACAAGAGGATTATGATGTTTGGCGTGGAAGGTACGTTAATTCTTTTTTTTTTTTTCCTTATTTAACGTTGTTTTCATTTCTATTTTATCTCTCTCATCCATATTCCCCCTCCTTTTTATTTTCCATATATTTCTCCTTTCTCTCCCTCTTCCTTTTTTTTCTGTACACTATTCTTAATATAAATTATAAACAATTATACAGTATCAAGTAGTCTTAATAACTGCTTGAATTGCCCGTGGCGATGCGGTAAACAGGCTGAAGTACGAAATCGTCATATGCAAATTCGCGTATCAGTCACGCCATTACTTTCACTTTTGGATTAATTCCTGATGGAATGGTATTGAACCCCCTTATCCACCAGCTCTAGGTTTTAATAATAACACTGCTGTTCTTCTCCAAGGATGTCTTGGGCATTAAATAACCCATAATGTTGATGTGTCATTGAACAAAGAAACTAAATCTAATGTTTTTTTTTAAAGATTTTTTTTTAACCAAATATCTGACTATTACAAAGATGACCACTCTGAACCAGAGTGTAACCCTACTAGGCCTGTAGAATGCACCTATTGAATTTCTGCTGAGGGGTAAGAGTCCCTCTTTTACGAGTGCCCAGATATGATACTAAAAAATCAAAGCCCAGTCTGCTGGGGCTGTAGATTATACAGACTGCCTCTCTACAGAGGGGTAAGATCCCACCAACGAGTGTCCTGGAAATGACATTAAACAATCTGATTATGAGGTTCTAGTAATGCTGGAGCTTTAGAGAACATGGAGTATCCCTTTATTGCCATTTCTCCCTGATCCACTCTAGAGTGCTAGCACCAGATAGGGTATTATATATGGCTAAAAAAGAACTGTTTGAGTTTTACACTGAGTACAAACAGATGACTTATGCTAGATTTCAATCGTTTGAAATAGAACTGATCATTTAACTGTGTGTAAACAAAAGAATGATGTTTAATTAAACTTCTAGTGATACATAGCAATAATTGAAACTATTTAACTTTTTGATTTTTGTTTACATATCTTATATATATATATATATATCATTATCATTATCATCATGTCGTGCCGCCAGCACAGATATCCCTGGCCCTCATCGGCCACTTCTCCCTATCATTCATCGCTTCTGGCAGGCCCTGAGGGCTACATCCCGTATCCTCACAGAGCTGCTGTATGTAAGTTCGAGCTGACCGTCCTGCTTTTGCTCGAACATATGCGGGGGTCCATAGGAGTACATCACTTATGAGCTCGTCCCAGCTTCTCCAGTAGTGTCCTGCATGTCTAGTTTGTCTAGCTTGGATAGTTTTCGTGATGGGAGGTAGGTGGCCGTATAGTTGGTGCTTTTTGGGTGTTGCTTCCAGGACTTGTTCAATATTGCTCGCATCATTCTTGTGTAATTGCCATCTAGCTTTTTTCTCTAGCCGTTTTGTTAGCGTCCAAGTTGTGCATCCATATAGCAGTATCTATACGACCGCTGCTTGGAAGAAACTGCGTTTCGTTTTATTGGTCAGGTCTGACTTCCATATGATCGATAGCTTATCGATAGCTGTCCATGCCTTCGTTAGCCGCGTGACGATGTCTTTTTCGGTTGATGAGAAACTGCTTCCTAAACCGGATTTGGCATTAAATAGCCTACGATGTTTGATATGCCATAAAACCAAATGAAACCAATCAGGTTGTACTTGTAAGTAAAAAGAGGTACGCCAACATCTCCAGAACTTCAGAAATAGAGCCGGACAATCAGATGCAATGTGGATAGCATATATTGCGGAAGGGGCGATCTTAACTCTATGCATCGGATTGAGTCTGCTCATTCAAAGCTCTGTTGATAGGAAAGTCAAAATCAAAACGAAGATGGATCATTTTGTTTAGAATCTCTCCTGTATTTTTGCTAGTGTTATTTTTTTGTCTTAAAAGATTCTTCTTCTATTATTCTCTAATTACTACTATTTTATTCTTCCATATTTTTCATCTTCGACTTTAGCCTCTTTTGATAATCCTAGTTTTCAACATTTTTTGAGTATGCATTTGCCCAAATCTCCCACTAAGTGAATGTATATATATACACGCATGCATGCATCTATCTATCTATCTATCTATCTATCTATCTATCTTTGTCTGTGCGTGCGTGCGTGCGTCTGTGCATGTGTGTGTGTGTGTGTGTGTAAGTGTGCGCATTTATCAACACATCCTCGCAAGCATGGCTGAACTCAAGGTCAATGTTTTGCGAGTACTCCTTCTCAAAGTTTGGTTGCCATATAATTTTTAAAGACCCAGTCTACCCTACTATGAACCTATAACTAGAGTGTAAGTAATTGGAGGCATACCTTTCTCGATGTGAAAAGCAAATAGTTTCGTCCACGATTAGAACTCGGGTGACTGTGTTCATTTTTACAGGGATAACCATTACTCCTTGAGCTACACTTCTTTTTATTTTTATGACATTTCTTCATTTATTGCGTGTTATTCATCATTTTTTTTTATAAATCTTCATGTTTTCCAGCTTCCTGGTTTTCTTTTTTTTTTTTTTTTTGCTGTTTTTCAATCTCGTCTCTCTTTCTTAATTTCTTCCAATTCCTTTTATCATATATTTTGAGAATACAGTCTTTCTCTGTATCTTTATAAGTACACTTGGTCATGTCTTGCAAAAAAGGGAACAGATAGTTACATTAAAAGTTCTGTATAAGAATATTTATTTTTTTAGAATAATAAAAAATATATTCAAAACTGAACATCTTATGTAATAACAGTGATAACGTCTAGATGTGAAGACTGTAAATTTGAAGAGTCAGAGTAAACTTGAAAAAAAAATATATGAAGCCAGCGTTTATACAGAACAGTATTCATTGGTTAAATACAGGAATGTACAAGAGCGGCACCCACCAGAATTATCAGAATTAGTTCTGTTGAGCATTTTAAATCTTTTTTTATATTCCTCAAGAAATAAGTAAGTAAAGTTGTCTCCCTTTAGTCGAGGGCGACCAGAAGGTTCCCTTTTCAATAGCTACTACACCGAGGTGTAGCGGAGGGCGCAACTCCTTTACCTTGGTTGCTCCACTTTACCCTTGATACGTACCTTATATTGCTGAGTGTTAAGCAAGGAGGTATAAAGTACAACTTTTAAAGTCTTTGGTATGACTCGACCTGGGATTGAACCCCGGTCTCCCAGACCCTTGGTGAACACTCTACCCACTAGGCTAAAAACGTAATGAGTAAATAGTACGGCAGAATGGACTTTAACATTGTATCGTGACTGGTTTCGATCTAGAAAAACATAAACTCAAACACTGTATTGAAAATATTGTTACTTGACTCACTATACTCAGCGTCAAATAGAATTCGAACTCGCTTCGCAGATTTCATCTGTGCCCCGGAATGATTATGCTAACTTCTACCGATTACATTTTGGATTATTTTTTTCGGATGAGTCAGAAAAATTTAAATACAAACAAAAAAATTTGAACAATTAGCAAAATTAATTTTAATAATAAAATGAAAATAAATATAAAAAGTTCAACATTAATTTGCTCTGAACTATTAAAAGAATTAAAAAAAAACAACCATTGACGAATTATAACTAATTTATAGTGATGTCTAGTGATAATGTTCAGTTTGAATGTCCTCGGGCTTTTTAACTGCATCTGCTGGTGAAATTAACCCACTGGGAATAATGATAACTACGATTGTTCTTCTTAGAACAAATTGTTCGATTGTCCAGACTTCGATCGTAATCGATGAATCACCAACCAACTCCTGCCTTATATGGACTGTCCATCCCAAGTTTTTAAGCAGACGTTATCGCTGAAAGCAGTGTCACTCAAAAGTCGCCTTTTTATTTCATCTGCTTCCGCTTTCAACATACTTCATTTACTGGAAGAAGAAA
Organism: Sepioteuthis lessoniana; assembly: GCA_963585895.1. NCBI lineage: Eukaryota > Metazoa > Mollusca > Cephalopoda > Myopsida > Loliginidae > Sepioteuthis > Sepioteuthis lessoniana. The sequence goes on along the minus strand of OY757928.1, from coordinate 21,082,810 downwards.
TAAAAGTGTAATTGCCATTTTCTTTCTTTCTTTCTTTCTTTCTTTATTATCTTCCTCCCCTTTTTTTCCTCGGTTTCTTTTTCTTTCCTCATTCGTTAGCTTTCTTCGCTCCTTCTGTTTTCTATTTCGTTTCGTTTTATCTTTTTCCTAATAACGTTCCATTTAATTTTCTTTACTGTCTTTAAATCTTTTTCAATCACCTCTATGACTTTCTTTCTTTCTGTTTTTCCTTCTTTCTTGTATTTTCGACATTTTTCCTGATTTCTCCATATCACTTTTGTTTTTTAATTTACTTTTTTCTTTCCTTTTTTTCCTTTTCTTTTTTCTTTTACACAACTTTTTCTTTTTTTCTTTTTTATACTAATTACATCAATTACTTTACTTAGTCTTTCTTTCTTTCTTTCTTATATATATATATATATATATATATATATATATATATATATATATATCAATTATTTCATTAATCTCTTAATTTTTCTTCTGACTCAACCTGCTCTAATTATTTTCTTTTGTTTATCCCCATTTATTTCATTTTCGTTTTATCCTTTTCTTTTCTCTCTTTCTTTATTCATTGTCCTTTCTTTCTTTGTCACCGTTCTTTTCTGGTTCCGTTTTGCTCTTTCTTTCTTTCTTTCTTTCCTTTTTTCTTTCTTTCTTTCTTTGTTTCTTTATCTTTTTTTCTGTATTTCTTTATTTATTTCATTATTAATGTATTTTCTTATTTCACTAAATAATGCTCGTTTTCTTCCTTTTTTTCCTTCTTTCGTTCTTATTTTCTATACTTTGATTATTTCCCTTATTTTTCCTTTTCTTTCTTATTTTCTTTCTTTCTTTCTTTTTTTATTTTTTATTTATTTATTTATTTACTTCTTTTTTTATTGTTTATGTCGTTATTAATGTTTTTCTTATTCCTCTAAATAATTTTCCTTTTAAATCTTCCTTTTTTCTCTCTTTTCTTACTTACTTTCTTTTTTCTTTTTTTCTTTCTTCCTTCCTTTCTTTCTTTATTAATTTAATTGTTTATTTATTTATTTCTTAATACTTTTCTTATTTCAATAAACAATATTTCTTTCTTAATTTTTTCTTTCGGTTTTATTTCCTATTCTTTCATTATTTCTCTTAGTCTATCTTTCTTTCTTTCTTTCTTTCTTTCTTTCTTTAAATCTTTTTCATTTTCTTATTTTCATTCTTCTCTTTTCTTTCTGGTTGTCATTTTCCGCTTTATCAAACTATTTGGCCAACTTTCTCCCGTTTCTTTGATATCAAACTGATTTGGCTAAATGCTTTTAACTGATCATTTATTGATTTGGTCAGAGACGAATCCAGTGTGTGTAACGTTCTACATTTTACATGACACTCGTGTTAAGTTGCAACAAATTAAGACTTCTTACTTTGAAAGTTACGTGTGAATTGTCAATCACTTAAAATCATGTCTTTTCTTTCACTCATATGACGAATAGGTAAGATTTTCCTGAATCTATTTATCGGTGCTGAAAGTCGACTATGTGTATAGCAGAGACGATTTCATACTCTAAAAACGAAATATTTTCTTTCTTTCTTTCTTTCTTTTTTCTTAATTTTTTTCGTTTGTTCTTTTTCGTTCTTTCTTTCTCTTCTTTCTTTCGTTCCTTTTTCTTAATTTTTTCATTTCGTTTGTTCAATCTTTCTTTATTTCTTTCTTTCTTTCTTTAGTTTGTTCGATATTTCTTTCTTTTCTTCTTTTTTTTCTTTCTTAATTTTTTTTCTTTCGTTTTTTTCGATCTTTCCTTCTTCCTTTTTTTTTTCTTAATTTTTTCATTCGTTTGTTAGATATTTCTTTTTTCTTTCTTTCTTTCTTTCTTTTTTTCTTTCTTTTTCCTTCGACTCTATAAAGCCTATCTATCTTTTTTCATTTATTCATTGTTTAGTGCAATCTTTTTACTTTTTCCCCTGCTTTCAAAGTATTTATTCTCTTTGTTTTTGTTTGCTATATATTTCATTCTTCATTTTTATTTCTTCTTGTTTTCATTTAATGTCCTTTATTTTTATCTTCCCATCTGTTTTCTATCAATTTGTTTCTTCTTTCCTCTTTTAATTGCTAAATCATCATCATCATCATTTTCTTCTTCTTCTTCTTCTTCTTCTTCTTCTTCTTCTTCTTCTTCTTCTTCTTCTTCTTCTTCTTCTTCTTTATTTCAATATTCTTTGTTCTTTTTTTAGTTTTATTTCTCGTTTCCTTATCCCTTACTTTTATTCATCAGTCTTTTTTCTTTTTCTGTATTCATTTATTTATTTATTACTTCACTGGTTTTTATCCCTTTTTCGTACATCTCCTTTATGTCTTCCCATTCTATTTTCATGATAATTGTAGATTTCAGCCCCAAATTACCCGCCTTTCTTTAGAGTCGGTCATTAAATCTTAACGAATACTGAGAAGAAAAATAGATTAGACACTGAAATAACAAGTCAAGTTAGTGTTATGGGTCTGCATAATAATAGCTTCTTTAGTTCGAAAGAAAACATGAAACAAAATAACCCCAAATTCATTATGTCAAAAAAAGGCTAAAATGGCAGAACCGATATTTTCTATCTGATGGCTTCATATTATCGACTATATTCTTTTTACGTTCTCTGAAACTAAAAGGCTCCTGTTTACTGTTACAATTAAATTCCTATTAACTTAATATCTTCATCTTGTGTTGCATAACGTTCAATATTCCTCAGCAGACCAAAATATCTTTAGATCTTTGCAGGAAACTAATCCCATTCTGTAAACCTGCCCATTAGTCACAATTAACCTAACCCTTAGTGATCTTTAAGAAATGTCATTTGTATTATGCGATAAACATTTCCAAAACATGATCGGGCAATACTATATTTCGATGACGTATAATTTTATAATTTTCAAAAACACTCCATGCTCATGTGTTTGAAATATCTTATATTGATATGACACTTCATGCTGTTTAATGGTTAACAAGATTCATAAACAAATCATTATTTGTAATATTGATTCCCACTAGCTTTCATTTTTCTGACCCATCTGAGAATATTATTGAGTGAGCCTGAAATTTGTTATAAATTTATCATTTTGGTAACACGTACATCCAGAATAAAACTCTTTGTTTGAGCTCGTTGAAAATATTCGCAAGAATGTGCATCTTTTAAAGTTAAGAAAATCTTCTAAAGACCAAAATAAAGGTCATCCAGAGGTGTGTTAAATGCCGAATGTGGTGATTAAGAGAGAACAACTCATTTTCTCTATAATAAAATTGGTGATCCTGAGTCGTTTCCACGTCTTGAAGAACGTTGGCAAAGATAAAGACGAGATGAAGAGATACTAAGTTCATCCCAGGAAAATATTGGAATTGTGTTTTACTTGGATCAATTCTGTTCAATGTTTTTTTTTTTCAAATTATTCCAATTTTTTTAAAGCGATATAAGAAAAATGAACGCTTTTGTGACAATTATAGTAATGCATTAAGTTTTTATATTTATGTGAAAACTAAATCGTCTTATCTTCATTTGATGATGAATAATAAAAGTCAAATATGTCGAGATATTGTGAATCATTAAGTCATATTTGTATCGACTTTTCTTTTCATCATCGATCGAATGGAGGTGCCCGTGGTGTAGTCGTTATTGTTGTTGGAAATGGACACGGCGACACGAGTTCAAATCCTGGACGAGACTGATTGCATTTCACACAGCACTAGTACCCTTGGAAAAGATATGAATCCAATTATTCTCCCTCCAGCTATGGGTAAATAGTAGGACAGACTAGGTTCTTCAGCCTTGGTGAGGCAACTAATCTAGGAGAAGGAAAACTCTGAATTCAAACCTGTTAAACTCCGCTTAAAAAAATTGACCTTGTGTCATATCCTGCCCGAACGGAGGGGTTGGTAAATAGTATCATCGATCGAATGTAGATTTTTAACTTAATATTTATCGTGTTATAAGAATTTTATTTTGGATTGTAAGTTTCCATGGCATATCCACACTTCTAAGTTATTTAATACAGAATCCTGTTTATTTATATATTAAATATAAATAATTAATAAAATATAGTTCGTAGTAAACTTTTTAAACAAGCAAGAGCTCATTTGATTGCTCATAGTTTAATCCTTTCAAGTATCGTTATGTAACACATTTAGTTTTATTTGGTATAGATATTTTGTTTGCCTACTGTTAAATGGTACTAGGTATTGCTATGTAAAATTGCTTTATTTCAGCATCAATCATTTGTTTGCACATAGTTAAATTGTTTTAAGTATTACTATGCAAAATTGATTTAATTCAACATCAATCGTTTGTTTGCCTACTGTTAAATGGTTTAATGTATTGCTATGTAAAATTGACTTAATTCAACATCAATCGTTTGTTTGTACACATTTAAATCGTTTTAAGTATCGAAGTATAAAATTGATTTAATTCAACATCAATCATTTTTTTTTGCCTACAGTTAAATCGTTTAAAGTATTGCCGTATAAAATTGATTTAATTCAACATCAATCATTTGTTTGCTTACAGTTAAATCGTGTTACGTATTGCTATGTAAATTTGATTTAATTCAACATCAATCATTTGTTTGCTTACAGTTAAATCGTTTTAAGTATTGCTATATAAAATTGATTTAATTCAACATCAATCATTTGTTTGCTTACAGTTAAATCGTTTTAAGTATTGCTATATAAAATTGATTTAATTCAACATCAATCATTTGTTTGCTTACAGTTAAATCGTTTTAGTTATTGCTATATAAAATTGATTTAATTCAACATCAGTCATTTGTTTGCTTACAGTTAAATCGTTTTAAGTATTGCTATATAAAATTGATTTAATTCAACATCAATCATTTGTTTGCTTACAGTTAAATCGTGTTACGTATTGCTATGTAAAATTGATTTAATTCAACATCAATCATTTGTTTGCTTACAGTTAAATCGTTTTAAGTATTGCTATATAAAATTGATTTAATTCAACATCAATCATTTGTTTGCTTATAGTTAAATCGTTTTAAGTATTGCTATATAAAATTGATTTAATTCAACATCAATCATTTGTTTGCTTACAGTTAAATCGTTTTAAGTATTGCTATATAAAATTGATTTAATTCAACATCAATCATTTGTTTGCTTACAGTTAAATCGTTTTAAGTATTGCTATATAAAATTGATTTAATTCAACATCAATCATTTGTTTGCTTACAGTTAAATCGTTTTAAGTATTGCTATATAAAATTGATTTAATTCAACATCAATCATTTGTTTGCTTACAGTTAAATCGTTTTAAGTATTGCTGTGTAAAATTGATTTAATTCAACATCAATCATTTGTTTGCTTACAGTTAAATCGTTTTCAGTATTGCTATATAAAATTGATTTAATTCAAAATCAATCACTTGTTTGCTTATAGGTAAATCGTTTTAAGTATTGCTATGTAAAATTGATTTGATTCAACATCAATCATTTGTTTGCTTATAGTTAAATGATTTTAAGTATTGCTATGTAAAATTGATTCAATTCAACATCAATCATTTGTTTGCTTATAGTTAAATCGTTTTAAGTATTGCTATGTAAAATTGATTTAATTCAACATCAATCATTTGTTTGCTTACAGTTAAATCGTTTTAAGTATTGCTATATAAAATTGATTTAATTCAACATCAATCATTTGTTTGCTTACAGTTAAATCGATTTAAGTACTGTTAAGTAAAGCAGATTTAATTCATCATCAACCATTTGTTTGCGCACACTGAAATTGTTTGGGAGAAAAACTGAAAAACAAAATATTCCAAAACAGATGGATGTGTTAGAAGGAAAGTTGACGTTAAAAAGTAAACATTTTAATAAACCTTTGTCAGGAAATTAAAATGGTGATAGAAGTTTTGATAAAACAACTATGGATGTCTAATAAAATATATAAAAAATCGTTTTGCAAACTTATTTTTAAGTGAATAGTTTGTTGGTAATATTTTATAAATGAGTTAGAGAAAATTTTTTGGCTCCCAATTAAGTATTACTATTATTTGCACACCGTTAAACAGATTCATATATTAATACATAATACTAATGATTTTATCCAACATTATTCGTTCGTTTACACAATATTAAATAGTTCCAATGGGTAGAGTGTTCGCCGCTAGTCCGGAAGCCCGGGGTTGATTCCCAGATCGCCTCATATCAAAGACTTTTAAAATGGCCCTTGATACTTCTTTGCTTAACACTCAGCAATATAAGGTATGTATCAAGGGTAAAGTGGGGCCATCGATGGAAAGGAGTGGCGCCCTCCCCTACACCTCGGTGTAGTAGCTATTGAAAAGGGAGCCTCCTGGTTGCCCTCGACTACGATCACCAGCTTTACTTATTGCTATATGATATCAATAATTCACTTTTGGCACATAGTTAAACGGTTTCGAGAATTGCTATTCAACTCTAATAATTCAATTCAACATTACTCATTTATTTACTCATAGCTAACTTGTTTCAAGTATTTTTATATAACACTAATAATTCACTTCAACATCCGTCATTTGTTTGTACTCAGTTGAATGCGCTAACAGTTATATTTAACCTGTATATGGGATCCTCTCAGTTAATACCCCTACGAGTCAGAGTGCACCTGGGAATAATAACCATGAAGAGGTTCTCTACATTGCCCAAAGCTCTAGAATTTGAGCCTTACCATTAGATTGTTTCCTGTAATATTCAGGAAACTCGTCGTATATGTCCTATCCCTCTGCAGAGATGCAGTCGGTGAATTCTGCAGCCCCAGCCGACTAGGGCACTCTTTGGAAAAGCCTTACCCCTCTGCAGAGATGTAGTCGGTGTACTCTACAGCGACAGCTGACTCAGCCACTCGTTGGAAGAGTCTTATCCATCTGCAGAGATGCAGTCGGTCTAATCTACAGTCTCAGCCAACTGGGTCACTCTCTCTGGGGGTCTTATCACTCTACACAGATGCAGCCGGTGTACTCTACAACCCCAACCAGCTGGTTTACATTGCATTCGGAAGACGCCTTCTTAAGTCCACAGATGATTATGGACCTTGTCACTTATATGCACGTATATTGGGTCAACTAACCATCTTGTGATCTTGTGCCAGACACAGTAAAGCTTTGGAAATTAACTACAGATAAATCTTCCCGCCATTTCCTCTATTTGCGTTTGTGCTTTACTTCTCTTTCTTCTGATTGATTTATGGTTATGCGTGTGAACCTAATTCTTTTGTACTTATCCTCTAATTAACTTTTTCGAAATAGGTAAAAAGGTTTGCATCTATCAACTCACGGAAAAGCGAAGAATATTTCTTATTATTTCTTATCTCATTTGTTATGGCAATAGACGCAGATCCCATTAAATGACAAGCCCAGTTCTTAAGTAATAAAACCAAGACCGATGACCACGATTCTTGATTTCATCATTTGAATGCAGCCATAAATCATATTACTTGCTCAAGAGTTTGCCAATTTAGTGACAAACCGATTTCTTATTCAGGGCAAACGATGCATATACTTAGAAACTCCTATTGATTTTTAGGTTGGTGGGTATCAAGGGACATGGTTTAACTGAGTGCACTTTATTGCATGTCTAGAACCTCACTTTGGTCTTCCTCATTCCTGATTAATCTTCCTTGTTACTATTAAGATTCACATCACCTCATGCTAATGCTCTCGGGAAAGACACGAATCTATCCAAACCCATCTTCATTTATGAGTAAATTTTACAGCAGTGGGATCTTAAAGAAAAATTAAGAATCAAATCAGCGTCAGCACTCTTAAAAATTGGCCTTTTGGCACAGCCTGTCTGTGCTGGAGGAGCTGGATAAATACATACCGGAAAAAATTATCTCAAAATGTTACCTAGGTGTCTTTTTTAATTACACAAGTCAGGGATGCGTTCGTGGCGTTTTCCCCATAGAAAGTAAATTTCATAATCCACGTTCAATCCCTAAACAAACATGTTTGAATTCCATATAAAGTTAATAACCTAGAATATGGGGTGAATCCAATTATTTTTCTTCCAGGTATAGATAAAGAGTAGGGGAAGATGGGTTCTTTAGCCTTCGTATGGCAACCTGTCTAAGAGAAAGAAAACTCTGAATTTAAAACAGCTGTAGATATTGAGATAAGTGGACTCGTTCTGTATATTCGTGCCTAAAACATGCAACATGTGCTGCGTTCTCACGACCAAAACAAGTTGCTGGACAAATGAGAGAGATAGCAATTATTCTCTAAATGCTTGTGAAGTATGTATTAATCAACACCTTCCTCACAAGCAAGATGTGACACAAGGTCAGTCTTCAAAAAGGATAGAGTAGGTTTTAATTACGAGTTTTCTTTCTCCTCGTCAGGTTGTCTACACCAAGCTAAAGAGCCCGGTCTGCTTTTCTATTTACCCATAAACATATTTACCCAACCCCTCCGCTTGGGCAGGATATGACACAAGGTCAATTTTAAGCGGAGTTTAACAGGTTTGAATTCAGAGTTTTCCTTCTCCTAGACTAGTTACCTTACCAAGACTGAAGAACCCAGTCTGCCCTACAATTTACACATAGCTGGAGGGTAAATTATTAGATTCATACCTTTCCCAAGTGATATGTGAAATGCTATCAGTCTTGTCTAGGATTTGAACTCATATTACTGTGTCCATTTCCTACGACGATAACAATTACACCACGGGCACCTCCTATTTACCGATAACTACTTCATCTAGGATTAGAACCCAGGTCACTGATAACATTTCCTGTGACAATAATCTGGCATAGTATGCTGGGGGTGTAGAATACAACGACTGCATCTCTCCAGGCCGGTAAGATTCCTCTAACAAATGTCCAGAGTATGACACCAAACAATCTGATGGTGAGGCTCCAGTAATGCTGGAACTTTGGGGAATGAAGTACCCCTTCATTGCCATCGTTCCTAGGTCCTCTCAGGTCCACAGAGGTAACAACTAACAGGGTACTATTTATGGGTTAAATAGAACTAAACTTTTTCCTGCTAAATTGAATTGCTCGAAATTGAACTGTTTATTTGTATAAAAATGAATTTGGCATTAAATAACCTACAATGTTTGATATGCCATAAAACTAAAGAAAACGATGATAACCGCAGATTACAATCTTTTCTAAATACTTGTGATGAAACAGTTTAATTATGTAACATATTGGCCCTCGACCGAGCTGTCAATTAAGAGATTCACCTGTGTAAATAACAGGCGCATCCAGTCGAAGATATCAGGGTATCACCTTGACCTGTGGACGGGTTGAATTCGGTGCAATTGCGACGCCCATGAGAAGCTGGTTGATGTCAACCAATTATATAAATCGGTGCAACAGACGGTTGGAGTTAGTTGGAGTTCAGTTAGTTGGAGTTCGAGTTGCAGCTCGAGGCAGTGAGAACCAGCTCCAGACAGAGGGTTTGCGGCCCGCAGTGACCCCCGGTTGAGCAGCACAGCAGAATGAGAAAGAAGTGCTGCTATAGTCAGAGGAACTTGGGGTCAATATGTTGCAGTCTGTTCCGTCTCCAACTCACCTCTCACACACAACCCTTTCGCAACACTTTCGAAAATAAACTGTGAAAGGTATATTTTTTCTAACGAAGTGTGTTCGTTCGTAATTATTGTTGATTATGTTTCTGCATGTATACGTATAGTTGTATAATGGCTATACAACAATTATAATTTCGTTCATTTTATAAAATCAGACAAGTTAAGCACTTTCTGGTTTCAGTTTCTTCATTTAATGGCATATTAAACTCTATGGGTAAATCAATGCCCAAGCTATCTTTATAGAATCACAGTTGTGGTATTATTTAACCCGTACATGGTTGATTAACAAGTTCCCGCATTTTGTAAGTGTATTAGTCTGAAAGCTTGAATAATAAATTAACTTAAGTTCAAACTAGCTCACAAAAATTTCTGAGTCCAGCTCCTTAGACTACAACAAGATGAGGACTCCCCAAAGCATTTTATAATTGCTCAACATTTTATAAGTAGTCCTTAAAATCAAGAAATGTTCTCTGTTACTAAATATAACAGACGCGCGGGCTTAGAATATGCAGACAATATCCCCTATAAAGGGGTGAGACTTCTACCGAAAAGGGGTGTCCAGAGTAGAGAATAAACGACATCTGATGTTGAGGATACGGTTCTGGATATCACGTGACTGTGGAATGTTTAATTTTTTTTTCGTATTCGATTTGAAAGTGGACAAAAAAATTCAACGGATCAGAACACAATTCTATAGCCTGTTAACAGGAGGTGCCTGTGGTGTAATTGTTATCGTCGTAGGAAATGGACACGGCGACACGAGTTCAAATCTTGGACGAGACTGATTGCATTTCACATAGCACTAATACCCTTGGGAAAGGTATGAATCCAATTATTCTCCCTCCAGCTATGGGTAAATAGTAGGGCAGACTAAGTTCTTCAGCCTTGGTGGGGCAACTAGTCTAGGAGAAGGAAAACTGTGTATCATAGCCAGATACGGATATGCGAAACGTACATAGAATGTTCATAACATATATACATAGAACATAGGAATCCCGAAACACGAAAAACACTTACGACTTCTTAGTTCAGGTACGAAACTTTTTATTACCTTTGAGTTTAAACGTTCTTCGACATAAGGAGAGAGATACACATTATTTCTATTCTGGCTTTTCCATCTGTCCACCCCCATCACGTGCGGCACCCGCCACAATACCACTGGCCTGGCTTCGGCGAGCAAGCGAAAGTTACCTTTCTTCTTCGAACGGTAAGACTCAACTAACTGACTTTTTCAAAATCCCCAAAATCTTCCACGCGCTTCCGGTGCATGACGTCATTCACATCCACTGGTCAACCTTTCTATGTGGGATTTTTATTTTGACATTGTGAACGACACATCCTCCCTGCGCGCGCTGGTGAACACCTACGCTCAAGTTTGCACCTAACTAACCCATGTGCTGTGCCGAACTAAACCCAAAGGCAAGATATATAAAACGAAATCCCTCGGCCATTATATTACATCTGAATTCAAACCTGTTAAACTCCGCTTAAAAAATGACCGTGTATCATATCCTGCCCGAGTGGAGAGGTTGGGTAAATATGATAACCTGTTAACTATAGAGGGCTCCTGTTGGGCTGACATGACATTAAGATTAATCGCTCAATCAATCTTAAATTAATTTTGAAAAATAATCATGTAAATAAATAATATTTTTTATTGTTTAGTTTCTCAAAGTGTGTCAAAATATTAAGGATTCCCGAGACGCATAAAGCTATCCACAAAAATGTTATGTCCTCGGAAAAGGGCATAAAATAAGTAAGACATATACGTTGTATGAGAGATAAATAAAGGTATATATTACAGGAAAACTAGTAATACATTGTTGCCAGTGCAGTTCTCGCTACCTACCCCAAAGAGGATTACAGTCAAATATTATATCCTTATTAGAAGAGTGCATTGTCCATCGAAATAGGGATGATACCACGACAAAAAATAAAATGACTTTGAAAAAATGTATAGATATTGAAAAATATTTTTTTATAATCAAGTTAGATTTATTGCAAACTGAGATAAATATAGAAATTTTAAAAAAATGTTTTTAAAGACATCCACTGACTTATATAAAACTTTGTAATTATTAAATAATTTGTTCTTAGTGTTTGTTCTATGCTATCACTATACGACACTATGAACTTCTTTGCAAAAAGCTCGATAAAAGCGACACAAGGATTCTACGTGTTGTTTTGAACAAAGCCCAAAAGCAGAACCCAACAAAATAACAGCGGTACGTTCACTTGCCTCCCATCACACAAACCATCCAGGAGGTGCCCGTGGTGTAATGGTTATCGTCACAGGATATGGACACGGCGATACGAGTTCAATTCCTGGACGAGACTGATTGCATTTCACATAGCACTAATACCCTTGGGAAAGGTATGAATCCAATTATTCTCCCTCCAGCTATGGGTAAATAGTTGGGCAGACTAGGTCCTTAGTGAGGCAACTAGTCTAGGAGAAGGAAAACTCTTAATTCTAACCTGCTAAACTCCACTTTAAAAATTGACCTTGTGTCATATCCTGCCCGAGCGGAGGGGTTGGGTAAATAGGATCACACAAACCATCCACGTAAAACGAAAAAGAAAAAACTAACCACTGCTGGGGAAGTATGGACTAACTCTTAAACGACGTCCATTTATAGAATCCAACACAAAGACATTCATCAGTTCTATGTGGACACTGGATGTCGTCTTAAAGACTTACCCCAGAAAGTGAGTGAGAGAGAGAGAGAGAGAAAATCCGTGCAGTCAGAACGCCTGGAAAATGATGATGATGATTAAAGGGGTGCTGGGAAATACATTTGAGGATTAATGTTCTAGAGTAAATAAAAAAAAATGTTTCTTATTTTTTTTTGTTGTTTTTTGTTTTTTCTGGACCAGCAGAAAGATATATTAACTTATACGTGAAAGCAAATAAAACAGAATTTATGTGTTTGGAACAAAAAGGATCCATTTCTAATTAGCCTCTGAAATTAGTTGACGGTTTCACAAACATTTACAGCAATATCTCATCTACTGAAAGTGATGTCAGCATACTTCGGGGTAAAGCGTGAACTGCTATTGACAATCTGCTTTCTGATAAAATAAAACACGATTTCTTCTAAGCTGTAGATAAAGAGATGATGAGGTTGCCTATACCATGAAGGAAAAGGCCGACAATGTTAAAAAAATCCCATTAACGTTTATTTCGGATGTTCAACGTTCCTTAACGACAAAAGTATATTAAGATACCGGGAGTGATTTCTGATAATGTTGATCGAAGAAAGCCTTCGTCATCTATAAATTTTTCGCCCACTCTGCTCGTTGGGGGAGTTCGTTTGGCTTTGCCGTGAAATATAGGTCTTAGATGTCGCTCTCCAGATTTACTGACCATTTTCCAAAGTCGTAATTTCGGACCTGTTCGTTTTTCACCTCTAAAACGCGATATTGCATGAATGACCTTTTCTTGTCGGTCAAGTCCCACACAGCCATGCATCGGAAGGAACAATGCCAGAACATAATTTATGATTGTAGTAGTTATAAAGTATTTCCATCACACAAAAATGATAAAAGATAGACAAAAATAGACTGATCATCCGTCTGAAGGGGTCCACAGGAGTACATCGCTTATCATTTTACTCTTACTTCTCCAGTAGTTTCCCGCTAGTTTTGTTCGTCTAATTTGGATGGTTTTCGAGATGTGTGGTAGGTGGCCGTACAGCTGCTGTTACGAGGGATGTTGCCTCCAGGAATTGTTCAATACAGCTTGGAACATTCTTGTGCAATTGCTGTCAAGCTTTTTCTCAATACGCTTAGTCAGCTTGGTGCATCCAATACGTCTTATTTTATAGTATAGGTTCCAGAGAACAGATAACCTATCAATATCCGCCCGTACCTTCGTTTGTCACGTGATGATGTCATTTTCGTTAGATGAGACGCATTTCCGAACTTGTCCATTAGTTTCAGGTTGAAAACACATGATAAACATTCATTTAGTAATTTTATTTCTGGGTTGTATAATATTGGGCAGTTATACATTTACTTAGAAAAAAGGAAGAGAAATAGCCGCACGATTCTGTGCACATTCGTAGGATAATTCGAAATTATAATTCACTTAATAAATAAACTTATGAAATAAGTAAACGTCGTATAGAACCATGTCAACGTACCCTCGGGTAATTTTATGCCTTGTGGTTTGGAAATCACCTCCTTTGTACGTTTGTATCTACATTTCTTTGCTTCAATTCTTTTTTTTTTTCTAAATGCACAGGGTCCAACAGAATATATAACTGTCTGACCTTTAGATGGAACTGAAACAGATATTACTATTCTGGATAAAAATAAACTTGTGGGATATTACTATGAGAGGTAAATCCCTACTATTCAGATTTCGAGAACTTGAGACTCACAAACAGATGTCGTTTAGAGTCATATTCAGAACACACTTTTTGGATGGGGTAGGGGAAATATTAACCATTCGGCAGGGAATACAGTTTATTCTACACCCTGCTCATAGGGTTCGAATGGAACCAGAATTAGAGAAATCTGTATAAAAGCGTTCACTCTATAATCGTAAAATAAATCAAATAAAGAAATAGATCTATTTTTAAAGTCAATGTGAACCATGAATTATGCAGTTCTTGTTCAATAAGATTGTGAATTTGGGAAAAAATATTATTCCAGTGTTTTAATAGATTTTGGCTTTGATGTGGCACAAGGCGGAATGAATGGGGCGCCCAATGAGACTCGAACTTCCCTCTTGCAGGTTTGTTAGTACAGACGGTAAGCATTTCACTACTGGGCATGGCCTAATATGTGTTTTATGATGGAAGACATTGTAATTTATTTTGACGTCTGTAGTACAATCATTGTGGTCAGTATGTATTTTTTGTTTTGTCATCTTATTTTCTTGTTTGTTTGTTTGTTTGTTTGTTTGTCTGTCTCTTTCTTTCTTTCTTTAATCTAAACATTTCTCTTTGAATGTTTCTTGTATAGTTTTCCTTTAATGCAATTTTTGCATTTCTTTCTTTCTTTCTTTCTTTCTTTCTTTCTTTCTTTCTTTCGTTCTTTCTTTCTTTCTTTCTTTCTTTCTTTTCTGCTTTCTTTCTTCCCTCTAAACATTTCTCTTTGAATGTCCTTTTCATAGTTTTCTTTTAGTACTTCCTTTTATTTTGTATTCAGTTCTTTGTTTGTTTGTTTTTTCTTTCTGTCTTTCTTTCTTCGAGACTTTTCTTTGGAAGCCATTTTTTCTGTTTAATTTTTCCTATCACTTTTCTTTTTTCTTTCTTTTCTTCTTCTTTCTTTCTTTCTTTTTTTAATCCTTTCTTAAGTTACTTAATTATATTCTTCTTATTTTTATGGGCGTTGGTCTTTTAATCTTTCAGTTTTTGACCCTTTCATTATCTTTTTAATATTTTCCTATTTTAACTGACCTTTTCTTATTCAGTAGTTCGTTTTTTTTTTCATTCTTTCATCATCTCTTTAATTATTTTTTTTACGCTCAAAGGATTTTTTTTCTATTTTCTATGATTATTTCATAGATTTTTTTCTTTCTTAGTTATTTTATTTCTTCATCTCATTTGCTTCTTTTTTTTTATTCGAACTTCTCTCTTAAATTCTTCTTTTAATTTTCTGTTTTTTTTTTGGGGGGGGGAGGATCCAAACAATTCAATAATGAAGCGATCGATTTCTTTGCTTCTAATTTTTACTTCATTATCTTTGACTCTTCTTTTTTCAAAAAATCCTATTCATGTTTTTCTTTCTTTTCTTCGTCTTCTTTTTGCTCATTCATTTTTATTTCCTTTAGCCTCTCTTTAAAATCTATTTCCTGTTCTTTTTTATCTTCACTTTTTCTCCTCTTTATCCTTTCCTTTTTCTTCCCCTTTTCTTTCTTTTTTTAAAAATTTATTTCCTCCTCTTTTTTCTTTGTCTTTTTCTTCTTTTTTTTTTCTTCTTTTTCCTTGTCTTCTCTTCTTTATTGTTTATTTTCTCTGCTTTTTAATTTTATTTGCTGTCTTTTTATCACTTCTTTCCTTTTCCCCTTCTTTGCTTTTCCTCTTCTTTACTCTTTTTCTCTTTCTTTTCACCACCGCTTCCATTTTTCTTCTATTTTTCTTTTTCTTTTTTCTTCTCCCTTTTTTCCTTTTCATTTCATTTTCTCTCTTTTTTTAAATTTCATTTTTATTGTTTTAATTTTCTTTTTTTTCCCTTGGTTTTTTTCTTCTTCACTCGCTCTAATCCTTTCTCTTTGAATATTTTTTTTTTCATTTTATTTTATTTTTTCTCGAGTTTTATTCACACCTCTTCACTTGCAATGTTCCAGTTCTTTTCCCGTTTTTCAAGAAGACTTTTTCATTAATTTAGTTTAAATGGATAAGTGATTTCTTTCTAAACCTCCTGCTAAGTTAGCTTTCTTTTTTTTTTTTTTGTGTTATTTTTCTTCAATTTGATTAGTTGGGCACATGACGTCTTCTTTTAGACAATCTGTTCATGTGTATTTCATCAAATCCTGTCACACAAGTTTATTGACTGAATAAGACATCGAGTCTGAAGAAAAATTAGTATACTAAATAATAATAATAATAATAATAATAATAATAGTTAAGAAAATACAGTCGAATCAGTTCTGAAGTTGACTATCACATTGAACCGACGTTTTTTTTTTATTTTTATTTTTTTTTTACTGGATTTATCTACATCGTTGATTTTCTCTCCAAATATTTTAAGACGATGCACTTCAATCGTTCGTAATTAAGAGCCATAATAAAATTGTCACCTGAGTAGGATTGGCAGATAATTTACAACATATTTATATTAGATTCAATTTATTAATAAAATTAGCAAGTTTTATAACATAATTCAAACTTGTGATAAACATTTAACACTCAACAGGTATAATTACATTCGGTTTTAATCAAACGCAGATATTTATTGAGACAGGGTTTGCATGTTGAAGCGTCTCTATCTGTAGTAAAATTTGTTTCTATCTGTTATTGTAACGTGTGACTTCATTATCAGTGGAATATGTTCACTTGCCAGCATTGTTTTTATAATTTGCGCCTATCCATTCATGTATATATGGCGTAGTGGGTAAATGAAGAATGTTCGAGGTGACAAAGATGAAATTTGGAGATGACAACACGTTAACATCAGATAAATAGAAAATCACTCTATTACCAGTGCTGCAGTCTTATTAAAGCACGGGTCTGAAGATCAGGCAGAACTAAAGAGGTATACTAGGGTCGACGAGGAAATATTTATTTTTTACAAATCGTAACATCTTGAAGAAGTGAGTGCTAGTTCCGAAATTTAAAACGTTACATGTCACTCAGTCAGTTACTACATAATGCAATGACACATTTGAAAATTCTCTCACTCAAGTGTATGACTGTGTCACACACCTACCTTGAGAGTTCCGTTTTTGATCTTTTGCTGTCAGCCACGCAGTCGGACACTAAGTTCACAAGTGGTTAGAGAGGATTACTTCATTACACCCTGCTCCATCCCCATCTTTAAATTCAAATCTCATAAAATTAATTTCGCTACATGCATCTATATAAGATTAATATTCATTACTATTTTGATCATTCCCATCGACAACTCTGTGTCTACAACTGCTACAAATTTGGCTGGGGTTGTACATACACCGACTCCACCTCTGCTGAGGGGTAAACTGCGGAGTACCTCTTTATTGCTGTTATTCCCAGTTCCACTCTGTCTCGAATTGGTAGAACCTGTCAGGGTCCCATCAATAGATAGAAAAAAACTGATCACTCATTTACAAAGGATTATTATTATTAGTTATTTGAAACCATATAGCAATGTGCAACTTTTTTTTTAGATAAGTAAAATTGTTATTGTTACATAGCCATATACACGAATATGGCCATGTGCGAAATGGGTGAAATGGACATCAAATGTTCATAACGATAGAACATAGGAATCTCAAAATTAGAAAAAACGTAACGACTTCTTGTTCAGGTACGAAACCTTCTTATTACTTTTGAGTTAAAGGTTTCGACATAAGGGGGAGAGACACTATCCTCTATGCTGTCTTATTCATTTGGCCCCCAACCCGAGCGACCCCTCATTTGGCGCAAGTTCGCCTCGCTCCTGCAAGCTCCAAAAGTCGTTCCTTCTCGTTTGGCGTCTAGTACTCGACTCTCTCTTTTTTCAAATTCTCAAACAAACCTCCGCGTGCTTCCGGTGCGTGACGTCACCCGCACCCTGTCACCGCGTTTCGTCTCGGACTATTATGACATCTGAGTGACACATCCATCCACCCACGCGCGCCCGCGTTAACACCTGCTTCAATGTTGCACCTAACTAACCCATGTGCTGAGCCGAAAGGTTCTCAGCCTAACTAAACTCAAAGGCTTGAACCGAAATCCCTCGGTTATTATATAACATTATTGTTAATTTGCAAGTTGTTAAACTATCTAATTATGTTCAAACAGATGTTTGCTGTTCAGTTGAAGGCACTGTTGAATGCGGCGTGCCAAGTTGTTGATAGCGCAAGCGCATTCTTCTATGGTGATCACTTAAATCTTCTCAATTATGACTGACCCCAAAACAGCAATGATGTGAGGGTTGCTCCTGAAGATTTTATTTTTGACGAACTCTCTGTGGTGATATTCAGGCAAGTGAGGTGTACATTCCACTTTTTGCTACTGATGAAACGTTCATAAACATTTCACTGATCAATACCTTGGTAACATTAGCAGTGTAAAAAGAAGCACCATCTCAGTGGAATCCCCGTTACCGCTCATCAAGGTCTTCACGCTCTTCGAACTCTCCTCATAACTTTCAAAGCACAGGAATAGATCAAATGATGGCGTCACATGCCGTACACTTTTTTGAATTCTGAGAGCGTCCAATGTCATTGTAATGATTCTTACTTCCCCCAGATACCCAGTTCTTGGAGTTAATAAGGCTATTCGAAAGGTATTCGATTTCATCGAAAAAGCAGACATGATTCATGAATTTCTAGACACCGTCAATCTTTTGCGAAAATCAGAAGAACACAGCTACTTATGTTTCCTTATGAGCCAAAGCCAGTTGGTACTTTATCTGGATCCGATAGGGATAAAGTTTGAGATCTTAAATCAGATTGCATCATATACAGAGATAACAAGTTCTTGATTACTCCGTCGAAAAGATCTCTCCGGACGCTGGGCGACTAACCCTTGATTTTGAAGGCATTCTTGGGTGTTCGGAGTGTTATTGTTATCGGAATCTCAGATACTGAGGAACCTATTGTCCTACAATTTTCAAAATCTGATAAACTGCGAGGTTCTTGACTAAACTGAAAATATGATTCCTATTTGAAAATGTGTTGAAATTAAACGTCTTTCTGTATGTTGCTTGAATAATCCTGAAAAATGTACTGTGAGTCTCAAAATAGATGCAACTCATTAATGTGATAATTCATATTTTATCAAGTATTCTCTCATCTGAGTCTTAAAAAGTAATCATATCACTTCAGAAAGGTCAAACCAAATGGCAAGGGTAGATAGTGATTGACTTTATCCTACAAGACCTAGTTCTTGAAAAAGTATTCGGAGGGAATTTTTCCACTAGAATCTCTCACTACACTCACATTGTCAGCTACATCTTGCCAGATCTGGGATTTTCTGTCATTTTATTGAGGTTTTTTTTCTGACCCTGTGGCTTGTATACACAATGATGAATAATATTTTCTGGGGATAATTGTTAGAATTAAAATTTCTGCAAAATTTTGCTTGCACCGTTTTGAATAAAAAAGTAGGAATACAAAATATTTTCCTCTCTTGTACAAGGTATTTTGCTCAAAGATTAATTATTGTTATAGTATAATATTTTCAAATTTGATATAAAAAGAACACAATACAGTTATTTGTAGAGTTATTAGCAGTCACATGGGTCCCACGTATATCGGGACACCCTGTAATTTCGTAATCTGCTTTCGCACAAAATATCGCATAAGGGATGATTTTGCAATATTTTGTTTAATATATCAAAATGGCAGCTATTTTTTTTACCAATAATCGTAAAAGAAAAAGAGAATAAAGACAAAACGAAAAATTTCAGAGATCAATGTTTCTTTTCAAGAATTGCGCAACACAGTATATATATATATATATATATATATATATATATATATATATATATATATATAAAAGGGATGATGAGTTTTGTGTGTATAGATTTTTCAGAATCTTTGTCTTACTATCGAAGTAAAATTTAGTCTTTTAAAACCTGGAAATGTCCAAAAAGTAAATATGGCGGGAGAGAGAGAAAAAGGAAACATGGGGGAGATGAAAGGTCATGGCTAAAATATAATGCCAACGGCCAGTCTCTGTTTTCCCCTAACTCCCGGGTCATAAGACTGGAATTTATTTGGCAAAATAGCTAAACAACATAATAAGAAATGTATAAATGAAGAAACCATCATCTAAGTTATCAACCGCTCAATAAAAAGGAGAACACTGTTTGAGACGACATTAGCTGAGTACAAATCAAGGAACCCAGCTTAAGAAGTGCAAAAACTTAACTTAACATGTTCAATGATCTTTTGAAGTTCTGCCTATATAATATATATTCAAGAATATTTGCTTTACTATCGAAATAAAATCAATCTATTAAAAATCTAGAAATGTAATAATTAGCAAACACTCACCTGGCTCATTGACCTAGTAGGTAGAGTGTTCGCCAATGGTCCGGGAGATCTGGTTTCAATCCCAGGTCGCGTCATACCAAAGACGGTAAAAATGGTACTTGATACCTCCTTGCTTAACACTCCGCAATATAAGTTACGTATCAAGGGTAAAAAAATAAAATAAAATAAAAACACATTTTAGGGCCAGTATCGGAAGACAGGTTAAAATATACCTAAAAATTTCTTTAAATATACATTAGTCCTGGACTTTAACGAAGTTAATACTTAAGGTAAAAGAAGGACTTTTCTTTTCATACACCTACACATTGGAAGCAGCATGATGGACGTAAAGGTATGCGAATAAACCCTTTGACCGCTAAGCGCAATGCTTAACCTTTTCCTGGACGTGTGAGTCTTGCGGCTTAACGCTCAGGATTGTCAGTTCGATCGGGGAACTACTGCTGCTCATCTATAAGAGTGGCTTCTATAGATCAGAATAAAAACAGCCATCGAAAGATAACCATGACCCACACTCAAACCATATACATAAACCGCATCGCTCTTCGCGCGGGTAAACAGGGGCGCGTCCTGCTGAGGTTGGAGCACCGGCCTCAGTGTTCGAAAAATCAGCTACAGAGCTCAAACTCAAACAAACACTACTAAAATGTAAACAAACAATACAAATAGCGACATTTAACGTTAGAACCCTAAATAGAATAGGTCAACTACCAGAGCTAACTGCATCGGCCGTAGAACATAAGATAGACATAATTTGCATACAAGAACACCGATACACTCACATCGAAGATATCAAATATCACAAAACTGGCAATGGATGGACGCTAGCCACTGTATCGGCATGAAAAGACTCTGTCAATGCCACGGTAGAAGGGGTGGGAATACTTATAGGACCAAGAGCGTTAAAAAAAACTTGATAGCATTGAGAGAATACAACCTAGTATGATGGCCGCAACGTTTAATGGCAACCCCAAAGCAACAATCATCTCCTGCTACAGCCCTACCAATGTTAGTAAAGAAACCGTACTAGTCACCTTCTATCCTCCCTAGTGCGGAGTATTCCAACACACAAACTGCTAGTCATTGACGGAGATATGAATGCACAAATCGGGAAAAACAGAAATAACAAATACAGCCTACGCAACACGTCAAATAGGAATGGACAACATCTAACTGATTTCATGATAGAAAATAGAATAACATGTCTATCAAAAAATGGAGGGAAAACCATGGACCTACACATACGCTAGCAATAGTAAAGCACAGATAGACTACGACTTTATAAACAAGAAATGGAAAAATAGAGCGATGAATTGCGAGGCATACTCCTCTTTCGAGGGTGTGTCCTCCGATCATCGAATAGTCACGGCCAAATTACGACTAAGCCTACGAAAAACCGCCACACGAACAGCGACAACTAAGCAATATGACTGGGCCCTACTTAACAACGGAGATATTAGAGACAAATATGCATTAGAATTAGGAAACAGATTCGAGACACTACAAGAGAAGACAGAAAAACGTACCCCAGATGACGAATATGAGAATTTTGTTAATGAACACTTCGAAGCGGCATCGAAGTGTATTCCAACAAAACCTAGAACTAAATATAGAGTCCCATGGGACCTATTCATTTATATAAATATATATATATATACCTTATCTTTTACATTGAGATATTTACCAGGAAGTTTTAAATATTCGAATTTTGAATAATTTAATTGTCCTAACGGATTGTTCCCAACTCCAGATTTACTGGATTGAGGAATATATATATATATATATATATATATATATATATATATAAAAAAGTAAAAGTAAAGTTGGCGACCATAGTCGAGGGTGACCCGAAGGCTCCCTTTTCGATAGCTTACTACACCAAGGTGTAGGGGAGGGCGCGACTCCTTTCCCTGGATTGCTCCACTTTACCCTTGATCCGTACCTTATAATACTGAGTGTTAAGCAAGGAGGCATCAAGTACCATTTTTTGAGTCTTTGGTATGACTCGACCTTGGATTGAACCCAGGTCTCCCGGGCCACTGGCGAACACTCTAACCGCTAGGAAAGGGAGAGAGAAAGTAAGAGAATGAGACAGAAAGAAAGACTCAAATACAGATCTAAAGAAAGTCTGGGAGAGAGGCAGAGAAAGTTTCACATGAACATATAAGTAATAGATTACTTCAACATCATTAATGGATGGTATGACTTGCCTTTTTGAAAACAATTTATTCGAAATTAAATCTTTATACATGATAATAAGCACCTGTTAATAAAACTCAAAATTTGCTGATCTAAGAAAAAATGTGTATTTATATAATGATTTGTTCATTTCTCAATATATGTATCTGTGTTTGTTTTTGTGTAAGTGTGAGTGAAAGAGATAAAGAGAGAGAGAAAGTGGTGGGGAGAGAGAATGCGCACGTACCTGTTTGTGTCGGGTGGTGTTAAATAAGCATTTTTATATTAATTAATTACACCAGCTCTGTGTCAGTGTGTTTTAAAGCCAATTTATGCAAACGAAGACAAATGTAATGGAATTCCTAATCAATATATTGCTGGACTACGTCTGCTTAGCAAAAATTGGTTACAATCGTATCTGTCACTTAAAAAGAATTCTACTTTTATTACATGAAAAAAACGTGAGGGTTCTTGAAGAAATCAACTAGGTTCTTTCACAGGATGAATCTTTTTTCTTTTTCTTTTTTAGCCAGACATTTTTACTTTCTCTTCAGGATTAAACCGATTATGTAAATGTAAACAGACAGCTATAGCTTTCATTTACACTCGGCTTGTCACAGATCAAATCGCTTATAACTATTGTATTTGAACATTAAAAACTGATTAGCTTATTAGTTATCTTCTGACATGAATTTGGTTGTTATTTACTAAGTCCTGCTTGGTTTAAAAATGAGGCATTCAGTGAGGATCAAACTCACTAACTATTGTCGGTTTATCTTACTTACTAACCATCACATCACGCACCATAAGAAATTATACATCAGCTGTAAAATCATTAACGTGTCCAGTTTATTAAATTGCACCCGGTGACGAGGTTTTAGTTATGAAACTCCAAGAGAGTGGAATACTTCTTTGTTGACATTACTCCAAGGACCACTCAGATGTATTGTGGTGATACCGGAAAGTTCTATCAATGGATCAAATTTAGTCGAGGGTGACCCGAAGGCTCCTTTTTCAATAGCTGCTACACCGAGGTGTATGGGAGGGTGCTACTCCATTCCCTGGATTGCTCCACTTTACGCTTGATACATACCTTTTAATGCTGAGTGTTAAGCAAGGTGGCATCAAGTAACATTTTTTGAGACTTTGGCATGACTCGACCTGGGATTGAACTTCGGGCTCCCGGACCATTGGCGAACACTCTACTCATTAGCCCAATGGCCTGGTATAAATTATTTGCATAAAAATTATTATTCGTAGGTAAGGATAAGTAATTTGGTTTAAAAGCATATCAGCTTTTGACAGTTATTTAATGCCAAATTCTCTTGATAGATAAATAGATAGATAGATAAATAGATAGATCGATAGATATGATTTGCAAATGAATATTTTTGGGTAACTTTGTTTTTAAACGAGTTAGATTTCGTTTGCTTTCACACAGTTAAATAGTCTCAAGCATCCCCATCAAATTCTAATAACTATATTCAATATTAATAATATGAAAATAATTTCTAGTAAAGTAAATGATAGAATAATTCTAAAAGATTTTTAAAGGTACTACTGCTCACGGTCAGATTTGATCAAGTTAGTCGAAGATAGAAATTTGTTAAATCATATAGCCGTGTACAAATAAATGGTTGTTATGGTTAACTGGCCATGGCACACAGGGACAGTTTTAAACACAATACTTTCATTTTATTGGGAGATAACTATAGTTTTGACGATTAAAATCTACAGTTTTAACTTCATGGGCAAAAGAAAGATTTCAAAGAGATTTTTTAACGGGTTTAAACTTAGAATAAAAGTTTATTGAATGAAATTACAAAATAGGGCTCTGTGATGTCACGTATTGTTAATACATCTAATGTTAATCAAGAATTTTTGAAACCATTTAACTGTTTACGTATCGTTATTAATAATAATTGATAGACATTCAACTGGCTACTGACCACGTCAACTGTACGATATCGTACCCAATCGAGTAGAGTGAATTCAACAGGCTGTCAGCCCAATCGGTTGGGGCTGTAGAATACACTGACTGTATCTCTGTAGAGGAGTAAAAAACCCAACCCAACGAATATCTTGGATATTACATTGAACAATCCGATGGGAACCCTCCAATAATTCTGGCGCTCTGCGTAATGCGGGGACTCCTTATTGTTACCGCTCCCAGATCCATTCCAAACTGGAATGGTAGCCCCTGAAAGGGTTTTATCTATGGGTCAAATGGACATCTTTAACATTTAAACTATGTGCATATCATTGACTTCTGTTAAAAAAATTGCTTGAAATAGAACTGTTTGATTATTTAACTGTGTGCAAACAAATGACTGGATTTTGATTGAATTGTTAAAGATGAATACGTGGAACAATTTAATTTTCTTGATTTATGCTAAATTGAATTATTTGAAATAGAACTGTTTGATCATTTAACTGTGTGCAAAATTGTGTTTTGATTGAATCGTTAAAGATAAACAGCAATACATGGAACAATTTGATTTTATTGATTTATGCTAAATTGAATTATTTGAAATAGAACTGTTTGATCATTTAACCGTGTTTAAAGAAATGATTGACATTTAATTGGATTGTTAGTGTACATAGCAATACTTGAAACTTTTCAACTTTTTTTTACTTATGTTTACAACTCATATATTTCTAATATATATGTATAAACTGAATCTGGCTTTAAATAACCTACAATGCTTCATATATCATAACACCAAACCAAACCAATTTACAGGCTGTAAAGAAGCATCTTCATGTGTTACTAGGAGTCTCTCCGACTGTTTCTCCTCAGCTAAAGTTCACTCGAAAAAAAATCGAGGGGTTCCCGTTCTCCTCTTTAGTTAAGGAGTTCAAGATTGGTAAGGCATATTTTTATATGATGCTTAAAGAATAATCCGACTAGTCCATCCACACGATTCAGCCGGAAATTAAACCTGATGCCAAATAGTCTGCTATTAGGAGAGTACAAGAAGTGAAATTCAGCCTTCGATAGAAAGAAATCATCAGAGTGACACAAATCAATCAAGCTGACCTCGGTAGTATGACACACTTTTTACACCAATGTCAAAAAGGTAAAAGGGTGACATGGTGATAGCGGAAATGAGGATAAATGCAGAGGAACAGCAAATATCTATATATGTGTCTCTGGATAAACTATATGCATGGACACTATAGAGTGCTGTTGAAACGAATGAGGTTTTCAAGGAATACCTTGATGTCTATTGAGTCTCTGAAGATAACATTTCTTCAGCGAACTTCCAACGATCTCCTCCCGGATGGAATTTTTTGCAACCTGTGGGGTTATATAGACTCTGATATTTGCAGATCGTGTCAGACTGAGAGAGTGACGTAGCATTGTGGGCTCTCACCCTGTCTGAAAACATTTACAGATGTACCCCTGGAACCACAATCAAGTACTAAAAGCAGACATTGTCGCTACACGATATAAAATAAGTAGCAAGCAGCCTGCTATGACAAGAGAACCAAGGATTCATTTGAATCTCCTCTAAAGGAAACCAGGAAAAAAGACGGTAGCTTGAGGCTGCTGATTGGAACATTTGACTGGAAGATATCAGTTGGCCTCATCCCTTTCCTTACTTTTCAGTGCAAGTCCTTCATCCCTCACATTGTGTTCAGGTGTGATTCTAGGAAATGTGTTCTGGTGGAGTTGACCGATGCACATGATAGAAGGGGAAATTCTGTGAATCTCTATCAGCAAACTACATGGAGAGGAATTGGGCATGTCACGTGTGACCAAATAAAGTCGGATGCCGTGGTTTCTGAAAACGTTCAATTTTTATCTTTCAATCCAAATTTGGCATAACTAATACGCCCCTTAATGGGGTCTTCAAACAAATACAAGGTAGATCTCATCAAGCTTCAATTTGGATTTAGTCAATAACTGGCTGTCAAAATGTGGGAGACGAATTTCGCATAAATGAGCTCTTAAATCTTTCGTGCGTGTTTGTGGAGATATTTGTATTTGGAATGAAAAAAATTCCCCTGAGTCCCCAAGTTGTTTCGACCAAATGTGTTCATAAAAATCTCATGAGAAGGTCAACTTCAAGGAAAATAAGATGCTACTAAAAAATGCTGCGTCATTAACGGGAAAAAGTCACAACAAGATGCACAACACTATTGATTATGAAAAACTATTTTTGGTGGTGCCGGTGGGTAGCTGTACCGTTTTAACAATCGAAACTGAAATATCACATCTGGTTGATGGCTGATAAGGACAAGGTATAGTAGGTACAATCGCATAGTGTATGTAGAAAATATTATTCGAAACTACAAAATAGTTTCAAATTACTGTAGCTAATTAATTAATCCTTTATACCTATTTACCAACCCCTCCGCTCGAGCAGGATATGACACAAGGTCAATTTTTTAAGCGGAGTTTAACAGGTTTGAATTCAGAGTTTTCCTTCACCTAGACTAGTTGCCTCACTAAGGCTGAAGAATCTAGTCTACCCTACTATTTACCCATAGCTGAGATGAATTGGATTCATACCTTTCCCAACGGTATTAGTGCTATGTGAAATGCAATCAGACTCGTCCATGATTTGAACTCGCGTCGCCGTGTCCATTTCATACGATTACACCATTACACCACGGGCACCTCCATGTGGTGCTATTTAACCCATAGCTAGGAGGATAAGGGGGTTCATACCTTTCCCAATTAATTAATAAGCTAAGTATTTTCGGTAAAATTTTATATCATCATCATCTTGTTGTGTCGCCAACACGGATATCCCTGAACCTCATTCGCCACTCCTCCCTATCGTTCATCGTTTCTGGCTGGATCTCAGGGCTACATCCCATATCCTCACAAAGCTGCTGTATGTAGGTTCGAGCTGGTCGCCCTGCTTTTGCTCGGCCATGTGAGGGGGTCTATAGGAGAACATCACTTATGAGCTCATTCCTGCTTTTTCAGCAGTGTCCTGCATGTCTGGTTCGTCAAACTTTGATAGTTTTCGTGATGGGAGGTTGGTGGTTATACAGCTGTTGCTTTGTGGGGTGTTGACCCCTGGACTTCTTCCTAGCAGCGGTCGTGTCGAAACTGCTATATAGATGCACTACATGGACGCTAACTAAACGGATAGAGGAAAAGCTTGACGGCAATTACACAAGAATGCTGCGAGCAATATTGAATAATTCCTGGAGGCAACATCCCACAAAGCACCAACTATACGGCCAACAGACATACATACAGCAGCTCTGTGAGGATACGGAATGTAGCCCTGAAGACCAGCCAGAGGCGATGAACAATAGGGAGAAGTGGAGAGAGAGGGTCAGGGATATCCGTGCTGGCGGCATGACATGGTGATGATGATGATATATATATATGTCCTCTTGGTGTAATGGTTAAAGCGATGGACTGCGGAATCGTAGTAAGCGAATTCGTACTCCAGTCGCGCTATTACGTTCACTTTCGGGAAAATACACTTGGGAAAGGTATGAACTCCCTTATCCTCCCAGGTATGGGTTAAATAGTTCTACAACTGTTCTTCTAGGAGAATGGCTTTGGTATTAAATAACCTACAAAGGTTAATATGCCATTAAACAAAGAAGAAGAAACCAAGGCTTTGAGAAAGTTACGAACCCCTTATCCTCCCAGCTATGGGTTAAATAGTACCACTACTGTTTTCTAGGAGAATGGGTTTGGCATTAAATAACCTACAAAGGTTGATATGCCATTAAACAAAGAAGAGGAAACCAAGCCTTTGGGAAAGGTATGAACCCCCTTATCCTCCCTGCTATGGGTTAAATAGTTCTACAACGGATCTTCTAGGTGAATGGCTTTGGTATTAAATAACCTACAAATGTTGATATGCCATTAAACAAAGAGACCAAATCAAACCAAATACCAATCATTTTCAAAAATATTTATTTATCTCATCGATGAAAGCTTAACAGGTACTCCCAGGTCATATCAGGCCTTAGAATTATGACAATGAAAGGATACGCTATTTTCCCCAGATCTCTGGAACTAGTGAATAATCAAATGCCCGTGGTGTAATGGTTATCGTCGTAGGAATTGAACACGACGATACGAGTTCAAATCCTAGACGAGACTGATTGCATTTCACATAGCACTAATACCCTTGAGAAAGGTATGAATCCATTTATTTTCCCTGCAGCTATGGATAAATAGTAGGACAGATTAGGTTCTCCAGCCTTGGTGAGGCAACTAGTCAAGGAGAAGGAAAACTCTGAATTCAAACCTGTTAAACTCCACTTAAAAATTGACATTGTGTCATATCCTGCCCGAGCAGAGGGGTTGGTTAAATATAATCAAATGCAATTTAGTGTTGTATCCATAACAACCCCTCTTTTGGTGGAAAGCCTTAAAACTGTGCCGGAGATAGACCCAGAGTATTCTCAGTCACGTTTTTGATGGGGTCAGTTTATTTTATGATCATATTCTATTATATATCTTGTGTGCGTTTGTTGTTTTTTTTTTACAACATTATCCATATATGTTTTTTTTTACAATTGTAAGCGCAACTTTATTTCTTTTAGAAAAAGCAATTTTTCTTTTCAGCCAAGATTACAAGATTTTATTAATTTTATTGGAGTATTAAACAACCAGAGGAGCTATTGAATGAAATTTTGAAAACCGAATTGAATCTGTGGCAAATATTAATACACCCTTTTATATATATATGTGTGTGTGTGAAATTTTTTTGGGGTAATACTTTGGTAGAGTTTAGAATATATCATTGATTCGGTTGGTCTGTTTATCGGTATTTCAACCCGATCTCGGTTATAATGTTTTAAAATTCTAATTCATCTATAGTAATTATAAAGTAGAAATTTAATATATTTGTAAATATGTTAAAGATATAGCTTCAATTAACTAATCTTGATCCAAATAAAATGTATATATATAGTTTCTACCATTTCTAATCTTACTTAATAAAGGAAACACAACGGACAGAAAATTAAGAAATCCCAGACAGAACTAACGCATGTAACATTATGGAACCAAATTGACTTGTGTGTAACGTGGCGGCACCAAATAGACTAATTCAATGTTTCTTCACCGAGCCAGCATCATCTTGAATATTAATAGGCGTCACATTTCTAATTATAAGACGAACACTTTGCTTCCAATACGAAAGGTTTATTTATGACCGCAAAAT
This sequence comes from Sepioteuthis lessoniana, assembly GCA_963585895.1. Lineage (NCBI taxonomy): Eukaryota > Metazoa > Mollusca > Cephalopoda > Myopsida > Loliginidae > Sepioteuthis > Sepioteuthis lessoniana. The sequence continues at coordinate 21,053,319 of OY757928.1, read as the reverse complement.
CTCATTAGAGTAGTCGTCATCCGAAACACCAGAGAAACAGAGTGAAAGGTATTAGTTCTTACAGAGAAAAGCTATCAGATACATTGTTGATAGATAAAATAAAATACCGACAGCGCTTTCTTTGTCCTTAATAAAATCATCACCCCAGTGGACTGTCGTATGTTTAACTCTCTGCACCCAACTTTAAACTATAAATTGAACTGCCCCAAAACTAAATAATTCTACTAATATATTAATTATTCCATTCAATAATCAAATAAGAACACGTGTCTTTAACTTTTATTTAATCTAAATTAAGCTTATTCTAAGTCAAGTGATATAATATTTACTTTAAATATACGGCCTTCAATAAACCTGATAAAAAAAAATCTAACATATCGTCCCAGGTGAGTTCAGAAACAACCAATGGACTTGATAATCCGCCGACACGTGTAGCAAGTGCACTGACCTTCGCATACGACCGACATTTCCATTTAAAGTTTTTAGTTGACCTACAATCTATCACCAAAAATAAAACAATTAACTAACATAATTTATAATCACCCTTATATTACACACATCCCAAAAAGAACAATAAAAATACATTCTAGGTCAGATTAATAAAATAAGAAATTCGGTTGAAGATTGATAATTTCAAATAGCATGGCAATCTGTTAATGAAGTAAGTAAAATGAAGAGCACTACAAGATCAAAATAAAAGCTGAGAGGCAAGAAGAAGAACGAATACAGAAATGGATAGAGCTTTAAAAAATCTACTTTAAAACTTTTCTAAAGTTACGGATAAACCTATCGCAAAATTATTAATAGCCAACTTGAAATCAAAATTGGGCAGTTTAAAGATGGTTTGGTTTGGTTTGTTTGGTTTTATGGCATATCAACCCTTGTAGGTTATTTAAAGCCAAATCCATTTTTATGTAAATAATCTGTTCTATTGAAAACAGTTCAGTTTAGCATAAGTACAGTTTAATTGTCAAAAACATTTCCATTTCAAACTATTCAAGCAGTTATATGTAATAATTCAGTTAAGTTTAAATACAGTTTTAATGTCGAAAAACAGTTCTATTTGAAATAATTCAGTTAAGCATAAGCACGCAGTTTAAGTGTAAGTACGGTTTAATTGTCAAAAACATTTCTATTTCAAGCTATTCCGTTTACTCAATTCATTTTAGCATAAGTATGCCGTTAGTTCTATTTAACCCATTGATAGGGCCCTATCAGATGCTACCACTCCGGGTCAGAGTGGACCTGGGAGCGATGGCAATGAAGGGGTACTCCGCATTCCCCAAAGCTCCAGCACTGCTGGAACCTCACCATCAGATTGTTTAGTGTCATATCCAGGACACTCATTAGGGGGGTCTTACCCCTCTGCAGAGGTGCAGTCAGTGTATTCTACAGCCCCAGCTGACTGGGCAAGCAGTTTACAGAGGAAAAACATTATGTAGTATTTAATATAAGTAATTTGTATCAAAACTTGTGGTTTCAAATATATATTCCTATTTAATACTAATTGTATGTCTCCTCACAGTTACACGGTATTAATTGCTCATTTCTAATGATTTAGAAACCAATGTATTTGACCAATAAATGGAAGCCGAACATAGGTTTCTGCTACATGCAAGAATGATTCTGGTAGTAATGACAACAAAAAAAGTGATTGTAAAGTCCAGGAGTGGAGGACTAATCACCGGATAACAATAACGAGTACAAAGAAAATTGTAAGCTAATCAAGGAAAAACGTGTACGAATAAATGTCGCCATAATATTATCTTTTTTATACTTAAAGTAACTAAAAACACACATACACAAAGAAAAAAAAAAATCGAAAACAAACCCCTAGCATAAAAATGTATCTACTAGTAAAGGCAGTTCAGAGAATTTAACAAACATTTCAGTAAATTAAATAATGGATTCCAGATTGGAACGCTTATACTTTTTTAAAAACCTTTTAACGAATGAGTCTTATATTTTTTCTTAATGTCTAATCATACGCTTTATATATCAAAGAAATCCCTTGTTATTAACGACTCATCGAAAAATAGTGAGCGAGAACATTGTTCACTGTTCTATATAACTAATGTAACAACTCAACCAGAGTTAATAGCAGTAAAAATCTTCTTACGTTCATGAATAGCTCTTTAACACTAATAGTTCCATTAGCTCTCAGCAAAATGGTTCTGATTATTATTATTATTTTATATAAGCAATTCTATTGAACATTTATTTCTAATTTTAAAGTAATCGTTTGTTTATTCACCATTACATGTTTTCAAGTATTACTATCTAAAACTAACTAATCTATTCACCATTATTCTTTGAATAATGTTAAATTGCTCCATGCATTGATATCTAATACTAATTATTCAATTTTACAGCAATCATTTGATCCCAGATAATAAAATGATTTCAAGTATAAAAATGAGTTGACATTTCTTTAAACCGATAAATGGAACGTTTACAGACTGAGATTAACGTATGCTCTATTCAATTGTAACCCTTACACAGCAATCGTCTTTTACAACAGTTCTATCAATGACTAAGATGATGCAGACCTTACTACCTTCAATAACGAGCTATAAACTCTTGCTTGGGAATGGGTAGACATTCACATACACTCCATTCTGATCATCTGTGATAACATGAATGCGCATATAGGCAAAGGCGGAAGAAATAAATTCTGTTTTCACGACGTGTCAAACAAAAATGATGACGAACTAGTAGTGATTTATCACAAGATACTTATATGCCAAAATACTAAATTGCAAAAGGGAATGGACAAAATTCACCTACACCAACTCAAATAATTGAAAAGTACTCGATTATTAATTTAAAAGTAGTGGTGGAAAAATGCTTTGAACGGTAAGTCATATTGTAACATATTGACCTTCGACCGAGCCGTCAATCAATAGTTGTACCTGTGTATATAAGCGGAAGAACAACGGAAGCAGATGGGTGTCAAACAAAATTATAACCAGGACAGAGACGGCTTGAGTCAGTTGGAGTTGGAGTCAGTTGGGGACAAGATGCCAGCGTGAGAACTAGCGGCACACAGAGGACTTTGGGCCCTCAGTGACCCACGGTTGAGCAACCCAGCCAAGATGGGAAAAATTGCTGCTATGGCCAGAAGAACTTGGAGTCAATATAGCAGGCTGTCTCTCTCTCCAACTCACCTCTCACACACAACCAACATCAACCCTTTCGAGAATAAAGTGTTAGAGATATTTTTATAAAGAAGTATGTTCGTTAGTTCATTGAAGTCATCATTATTGTTGACTATGTTTCCGCATATATTTGTATATGTGTACCTATAGTTGTATTACGGCTATACAACAATAATCTTCATTTAAAGGTCTATCTTTCAAGTACGAAACTGTCTCCGTAAAGATTCGCCCGTGTGTATTCAGAGATATGAAACAAACAGGGAAATCCTGATGATACAACTTCTCTCCAACAACCAGTAGTGATTAAACTAAGTTGTATCCAATGACTGTATGAAAGAACTTTGGTAATCATCTGTAGCGTTACTGTAAAGGAGGAATATGAGGACTTGACTTCCGACCGCATAAAAATAACAGCTGAGTTATAACCAACTTAATCAAGAGACAAATGTAGATTTTACCGAGAATTAAAAACGAGATAACAAAAAAAAAAAAAAAAAGCAACCCCAATAAAATAAAACCCAACAAATATAATTTTACAGACGGGCGCCGTCGTTGAGTTGCGGCGGTCTCAGGATTGGAGAACGTGCGAGCACATCAGCTGCCATCGGTCGTTGGGTACATGGGTTTGAAGATCAAAGGTGTCACGGACCTCGCTCGTGAAGGCAGAGTGACCTGTAGAGTTCAAGCGTGATTTTAATATAATCACGCGTGAACTTTCACGTGCTGCACTACTGTTTTCACTGGTGATCATCGAGCCTTCGGGAGCCTTCGGGAGCCTTCGAGTTGATCCATCAAATCGCTATATAAGGAAATCACGTAACGAGATTTTGGCAGTTCAAGGCCGGTTTCCAAACCGGTTAAACATAGGTCCATGCCGCCCCGACCCATGTCATACCCAACCTGTCAGCAATTCGACTGATATGAAAGTATCAACGCCGCCTTCATCGCCAAGAAGAGGAGGGAGGGAGAACGCTATTGAACAAATCTTTTTAACTACAGTCCGCTGTCGTCCCGAAGAATAAAAGCACCTACTATTTTCTTCCTTAAAATTCAAGTTTTGAGCGTTTCTTTTGTGCGAACTCCTTTCTTTCAGACACAACGTATTTTGGTCCCATGCTACACAAATTACAATGTGGTGAAACTTTAAAAAACCTAATAGAACTAACTAAATCGTAAAAAAACATTAGATAACATCCCAGGCGAAATGAATAAAATCAAAAACTCGGTTGAAGATAAACACTAGAAATTAGCATAGAAGAAAGTAAATGCATGTCATCATCATCATCATCATGTCGCGCTGGTTGCACAGATATCCCTGACCCTCTCTCGCCACTCCTCCCTATCGTTCATCGCCCTAGGTAGGTCTTCAGGACAACATTCCGTATCCTCACATAGCTGCTGATTGTATGTTCGTGCTGGTCGTACTGCTTTTGCACGGCCATGTGTGTGGGTCCATAAGAGTACATCTCTCATGAGTTCGTCCCTGCTTCTCCAGCAGTGTCCTGCATGTCTGGTTCGTCTAACTTGAATAGTTTTCGTGATAGGGGGCAGGTGGCCGTACAGTTGGTGTTTTGTGGGGTGTTGCCGCCAGGACTTGTTCAAGATTGCACGCAGCATTCTTGTGTAATTGCCGTCTAGCTTCTTCTCCATCCGTTTTGTTAGCGTCCATGTAGTGCACCCATATAGCAGTATCGATGTGACCGCTGCCTGGAAGAAACTGCGTTTCATTTTATCGGTTAGGTAAAAGGCGTTTCCAGAGCAAATAAAAAAAAAACTGCCTGGCAAGAATAAATTTTTCAGTAGTGGAAAGAAATGTACATGGAAACACTCCTGAAATCATTGATAATACTACTGAAAAAATTTATTAGAGCCAACAAGACATTGAACTTGGTCAATTTAAGGATGATGAACTTCGCCCAGTAACGAAAAAATTCAAAAGGGGGAAAAACTGCAGGTTTCAACGAAAAACCTTCTCGTGTATTGAAGACAACGAAATTTGACGACATGCAACGATAATATTGTGTTCCTTAGTTTAAATCATCATCACTAACACACAGACACACACACACGAATATATAAAAAAATCTAATAATTTTTTTTCTCGGTCAAACTGCCGCAACTTTTGGCTACACATCGCGTCCGATGCATCTTGGAGAAAATCTCATATTTATCGCGCAGCTCATGTATCTTCATACACACACATACTAAACATCTCTTACACTTCCACACACAATAATATGCAAATATAACCTACACAAACACTCGCACATGCACACACTCACATACACACATAAACAGTTGTACACAATTCTAACGTTCTTTTGACTGTATTTTTCGATTTTTTCGATTTCTTCATTATATTTCGTTCTCTGTCTGATGATAGTCGTTCATAAAACGTCTTGAAACTTGAGGTCGAAGACAAGGTTCCATGCTATCAAATATATATAAAAACTAATATAAATTTAATTATTATTATTATTATCATTATTATTATTACATCATAGCTCTATCACAGATATTGAGCACTCTCCAAATTATATCACTTTTGGTGCACCACTAACCCACGAAATGAGATCGTGACAACCAACACTGTTAAAATATTAACAAAACACGAAAGATTAATACTCGAAAGACTGATTTTCCCTTTTCTTAAAGCAAGCTAATTGTGGAAGGAATCACACCTACATAGGTATTACTCTCACTGCTATAGCAGCTAAGGTTTATAATGTCCAGCTTCTCAGTTGCTTTCGACCTGAAGTCGAGAAAATCATTTGGAGAAAACAGAACAGCTTTCGCGGAAATTGATCCACAACATAACAGGTTCTTACAATCCGCCCAATTAACGAAGGAGTAAATATAAAAATTTTCTTGGTTCGATTTCTCGAAGGCATTCAGTTCCACACTCAGAGGAAAGAATGAGCCAATACGACTAACATATGATATCCCCAAAGAAATCTTTACAACAAAAATGATGCTTTACAAAGTAACAAAAGCAATACTCTGCTAAACAGATGGCGACACCGACTTCTTAGAATTGTCACTGGAGTCTTGAAAGGCGATACATTAGCACATTTTAGTTTATAAATCTGCTGAGATTACGTTCTACGTTCGCGAACAGGTTTAATAAAAGAAAATAGTTTGAAATTATAAAAAAGAAAAACCAAACGCTATGCCACGGAAAAGTATTTCCGATGCAGACTAAACAGATGACCTGATGCTACTCGCATATGCACCGGCCCAAGCAGAATCCTTGCTATATAGCCTGGCGCAGGCAGCAGGAGGCATTAGTCTTTACGGGAACGCAAATGATATGGAGTTCTGGCCTTTTAAACCAAGAGCTATCTCTATCTTAAGTGGTAAGCTGTTGAAATTAGTAGACCAGTTCATATACCTTGGCTAAAATATCTCATCTACAGAGAGTGATTTCAATATTTCAATCAAAAACGTGAACTTCTATTGACAGGGTACCAATCATATGGAATCATCATCTATTTTTTTTTTCTACCAGGGTTTCATTTAAGTAATCGTGGTGCATCTATACACTAGTATTGACATCGACACCACTCGTAAAAATTCCATGTCTGTTTTATTAGTGAGATCAGATTTTCATATGCTCAATTGCTGTCTATGTCTTTCCAATACATATATTTAGATCGCTTCTTATAGAAGATTCGTTTCTTGCAAAGTCTGTCTACTGGTTTACTAATTTCAGATGCTTGCCATTTTATTCAGATGTAGCACCATTTTTTCTAAAGAACATGCACTCCGTTTGGTCTGAGTTCACGTAAAGACTAATGCTTATTGATGTCTGCATCAGAAATTCTGTTTAAGCAGGGGTATTTAGAAGTAAGACCATCCGAGTAATCTATATCCACAATACTTTCTGTTTAGTTTGGTTTTATACCCTATCAACCATTGTAGTTTATTTAAGGCCAAATCTATTTTATACATATTAACAATTCTACTTTAAACATATCAGTTTAGCACAAGTACATAATTTGAATTTTAAAAACAGTTCTATTTTTGACTATTCATTTTAATCAACAAAGTGAAATTCTTCCAAGTGTCGAAAACTATCAGAATTAGACGAACCAGACATGCGGGATACTGTTGGGGAGTTAGAGACGAGCTCATAAGTGATGTACTCCTGTGAATACCTTCACATAGCCGAGCAAAGGCAGGACGACCAGCTCGAACCTACACACAGCAGCAACGCTGTGTAGATACGGGTTGTATCCCTGAAAACCTGCCGGAAGCAATGGACGATAGGGAGTGGTGGCGAGAGAGGGTCAGGGATATCCGTGCTGATGGTGCGACATGATGATGATGATGATGTTGATTACAATGTATCACGAACAATTCAATTAACATCCGTCGTTTATTTACACACAGTTAAAACTCAAAAAGTCCTATTTTAAACAATTCAGTTTTGCATGAGTACGCTGTTTAAATGTCAAAACAGTTCTATTTCGAACAATACAGTTTTTCATAAGTACACAATTTTGTTCTATTTGACCCATCGATTGGACGCTATGAAGCGCTACCACTCTGGACCAGAGTTAACCAGGGAGCGGTGGAAATAAAAGGGTACTCTACATTTCCAAAAGCTCTAGCCTATCATATTGTTTAGTGTCATATGTAGGACACTCGTTGGGGGATTCTTACCCCTCTGCAGAGATGCAGTCGATGTATTCTACAGCCCAAGCCGACTGGGCCAAATAGTTTCTGTGAGATATTGTCTGCTTCTTCCCTTTTAGCGTAAAATATTTTTCATTCATTGAATTTATGACACTCGCAATTATAACATAGATTATAAATATGTAACACAACGGCCATAATAAACAAGTTGAGCACTACTCCTTTGGTTTCAATTGGACCCCGTGTTAACCTCACCATAATAAGAAGTGACGAAGACAAAACATTGTCCGTTAGCTCCTTAGATACAAAAGTATATTGTCACAGTAGTCAGCGAAAAGAGCGTGATAGAACATAAGGAACGCGTCAACTGGCTTGATAGACAGAGTCTATAAACAGTGCAAGGCGAAAAGGATAGCCACAGGGTTTGCTATCGATTCTCCACTGACCCGGCTGCCAGAACCCTTGGGGCATCGTCTCCCGAAACTCAACTCTCTGCTTCTTCTCTTGCCTTTTCTCTTATTGTCCCTACTACCTCGAATCTCTTTCTTATATCATCATCATCATGTCGCGACGCCAGCACGGATATCCCTGGCCCTCTCTCGTCACTTCTCCCTATCATCCATCGCCTCCGGCAGGTCTTCAGGGTTACATCCTGTGTCCTCACATAGTTGCTGTATGTAAGTTTGAGAGCTGGTCTTCCTGCTTTTGCACGGCCATATGTGGGGGTCCATAAGTTCCTCCAACCATTCCTTAACTAAACATTTTATCACACTTCACCCTTAAGACTTGTGACATGTCTATACAAAACTAGTTTTATTTACCTTGACCTTAACAAATCGAACCCCTTACTCGAAATTTAGTTACAAACCAATTCATTACGAAAAAATTAACTAAAATCCCTGCTTATTTTACAAATAGAAATGGTGCAAATATATATCTTTGCAGGTCTTCAGTGTCAAAGAAATCACTGAGCAAATCGGTTGACCAAACCATTTTTTTGTTAATCATCATTATAGCGGTAACAATTTCTTTAGGGAGACCATATACTAGTTATATTAACTCCATCTTTCCTCTGTGCATGGAGTCATATTCCTAGGAGAAATCTACAAAGAAATCGATGCTTTTGCACGCACTACTTCAATAATTCGACGACTTCTCAGAACAAGTTATATTGTAGATTGATTTCTCCAAAAGCTGTACTATTTTTTTTTTTTTTCTAAGAACTTCTTCAACTTCAGATCGATAGGGTCGGCATTATAAACTTTAGCAGCTTTAGCAGTCAAACATATGAACAGACTAAGATAGAAAGATAGATAGAGAGATAGATAGAAGGGGAGTACCCGTAACATAGTGGTTGATGGGATGTTCTGTGAATCGTTGTAAGCGAGTTCAAACTCTAAACCCGCTACTACATTCACATTTTGGCCTAATCGGCTGGAGCTGTAGAATACATCGACTGAATCTCTGCAGAGGGGTAATGCCCCACCAACGACTGCCCTGCATATGACATTAAAAAATCTGACGGTGAGGCTCCAGTAATGCTGGAGCTTGGGGGTTGTGGAATACCCCTTTATTGCCATCGCTCCTGGGATCGCTCATATCAGCACCTGATAGGGTCCAATGTATTACTTAAATAGAACTAAACGGTGTGCTTATGTTGAACTGAATTGTTTGAAATAGAACTGTTTTGATATTTAACTGTGTGTAAACAAATATCTGACGTAGCAATACTTGGAATTATTAATTTTGTTGACTAAAATGAATTGTTTTGAATGGAATTGTTTTTGACATTAAAACCTTGTACTTATGTTAAATTGAAATGTTTGAAATATAAGTGTTTTGTACATTTAAACTGTGTACTTATGCAAAACTGATATGTTTGAAATAGAACTATTTGTATGTATAAAAATGGATTTGGCATTAAATACCCTACAATGTTTGATATGTCATAAAACTAAATCAAACTAAATAAAACCAAAACTAAAGCCAAACATTCACATTCAAACGAATACTTCTCGTACAAGTATTAACCCTGTTATCCTCTCAAGCTATGTCTTAAATAGCATCACTATTGTTCTTTTACAAGGATATCTTTGGCTTTAAATAATCCACGAAGATTGTATGCCGTTAAACAAAGAAACCAAATGATAGGTAGATAGATATGAAAGGTGTTTGCCTGACTTGATTATCATTTTCTTTATTACCTGTAAAAACACCTATTCCAATATTTCCTATTGATTTTCTGGTGGATAAAAAGAGTTAATTTTTTTTTAGAATTATCCACAGAGTCAGTTCACAGAATGTTCTCATTTGACACAATCGATTCAAACAGGAAAGCACAGAAGAAACTTTTTTATTTTATTTTCATTCATTTTTATTTTTTATGGATAAAGATCAACGTGTCTTTGATAAAAGGAAAAAAAAGTTTTACGATATGTTGGAAAACTTCAAAGATCTGAAACTTTTACTGAAGGAAAAAGCTTGACATATTCCTTGAATATCTTTCTCACAGAAAATGCCTCAGGTGAAGACATTTTAAGTTCTTATCAGTTTAATCGACGAGGAGCGATTTTTTAAAATTTTTCCTAAAGAAAGAGTATCATTTCAGAAATACTGGATACTTTACACCAGAATCGTATTCCTTTGTTTGGACATTACAGTAAAGAATGACATTTTGTAATGAATATAATTTAAATAGGTATTTTAATCAGGATGTCAATTATTGATATACATGTCTGAAACTTAGTAACTACCGAATCTATCTGTCACTCCTATCACTGGATCAAACTAATAGAAAGAACTGATTAAACGAGAAAGAAAGAAAGAAAGAAAGAAAGAAAGAAAGAACATACAAACAAACCAGAAAAGAAAAGAAAGAAAAGAATCAATAAAGTAATTGAATGGTTGGAGAGAGATAGAGAAAAAGAGAATGAGAAAGATAGAATGAAAGAGAGATATAAAGAGAGAATCTTAACTATATTCTAAATCCTTATACGAAGAGAAACTAAAATCTTTTACTGTTGATATAAAATGACTACAATATAAATCAGAACGTTTTTTAAGTGAAAGAAAGAAAGAATGAAAGAGAGGTATGAAAGAAAGAAAGAAAGAAAGAAAGAAAGAGAAAGTGAATGAAAGAAAGGAAGCGAAGAACAGAAGAAAATGTAATGGTTCATAGGTAGAAAAAACATATAAAAAGAGAGAGAGAGAGAGAGAATGAAAGAGAGAGAGAGAGAGAGAAAGAGAGAGAGAGAGAGAGAGAGAGAGAAAGAGAAAGAGAGAGAAGGAGATTTTTATCCAGGACAGATTTGACCAACGCTAACTCCCAATTTAAAAACCTGAAGGAGTCAACATGCTGGACAAATCAAAGACCGTTGACGCCAAATAACCCACGTGACACGCAAGGCCAACATACACCTACTAACAGCCACATTCTTACATGGTGGATGAAGAGACATTTACATCTCTTCAAACCTACCGACTTCCTTTGAGATGTTGAAAAAGACGCTGGATAACAGACAGAAAAAAATAAAGTAGGTAGAAGAGAAGCAGGCATTAGGAATCCATGGTCGAAAGATATTTAGTTTTGATAAGCATATCACGTATTTATAATCAGTATAAATTTTACAACAATAATAATAATAATGTATGAAAGACAATTTTATTATACTGAAACTTGTTTTTTGTTATCTAAATTTCTGAGACGAAGCTTGAGGATTTTTATCATTAAAGATTTTCGGACGAATGTCTTCATCTTTGTTATTATTTCCACAACGTTGCGGCCGACATGTCCTCCGACCTTCTTCAGGTGTTTGTCGAACTCAGGAACCTTCACGGAACTTCGAACTACATCCTTTATTGAATCAACTGGGTCGCCTGTTCTGATTCCGTTAGCCATAACCGGGTACAAGTGTTAAGTATTCCTGCATTGTTACTCGCCTGCAGTCAGGATGGAACCTGCAACCTTCACATGATTGCCTATAACCATTACGCTATGTGTCCTGCTGGACACATAGCGTAATGGTTATAGGCGTTGATTCCCTAAGCTTCCAAGGAGACAATATTCCGGAGGTTTCAGGTTCAATCCTGACTGCAGGTGAGTTACAATACAGGAATACTAAACACTTGTACCCGGTTATGACTAACGTAATCAGAACAGGTGACCCAGTGGATTCAATAAAGGACGTAGTTCGAAGTTTCGTGTAGGTTCCTGAGTTCGACAAACACCTGAAGAAGGCCTGAGGACATATCGGCCGATACGTTGTGGAAATAACAATAAATATGAACACAATAGTCCGAAAATCCTTGAACTTGTTGTTTGCTGTTTTTTTTAGTTTTGTTGACTTTTCGTTTTGTTTAAAAAAATTCCGTTCGCTCCCTTCCAATACGGAATCGTAGGAACACACGATGACAAACACAAGACTACCCAAAAAACAAAAGAAAGCAAAAGAAGAAAGCAAAGTAAGAGAGAAAAAAAAACAGAATGAAAGAAAGCAAGCAAATGGTGATATCAGAAAAGAAGAAAAAGTAAAGTTGTCGATCGTAGTCGAGGGCGACCAGAAGGCTCCCTTTTCAGTAGCTACTACATCAAAATGTAGGGGAGGACACCAGTCCTTTCCCTGGATTGCTCCACTTTATCCTTGATACGTACCTTATATTGTCAAATCTTAAGCAAGGAGGTATCAAGTACCATATTTAAAGCCTTTGGTATGACGCAACCTGGGATTAAATCCAGGTCTCTCGGACCATTGACGAATTAGAAAAGAAATAGTGGTAAAAAGAAAATATTTAATGAGAGAATATTAACTAGTCAGTAAGTCTTATGCAAAGAGGAACTAAAATTTTAAAATATAAGCATTAACTGACTACAATTTATCTCGGATAATTTTTTACGCGAAAGAAAGAAAGCGAAAAAAGAATGAAAGAAAACAAAGAGATAAAAAGAAATAAATAATGGGGAGAATAAAAGAATGAAAGCAAAAAAAAAAAAAAGACAGGAAAAAAAAAAGAAATGAAGAGAATAAAGGAAGGGAAGCAAAGAATAAAAGAAGGAAAGGAATGGTGGGTCTCCAGTCCCGGGGCATTTGGAATTCAAAGTGCCATTACTCCTAGGTCAACTCCGATCCTGGAGTGGCAGTACATGTTAGGGTACCATCTATGGGTCAAATTGAACTATCTAAGCATTTAATATACTTGAAACTATTTAACAGAGTGTAATAAAAGTATTCATGTTAAATTGAAGCATTACGTTGCAGTTCTATTTAACTGTGTGTAAACGAATGAATAATGTTGAATAGAATTAAACAGCAATGCCTCAAGTCTGTTACGAGGAATAATGTTAATATTACATAGAGTTATTATTGTTAGATTGCAATTTACGAAGCACTTTTTTTTAAAATGTGGCACAAGTCCGAATGAATGGGGCACCCAATGAGACTCCAACTCTCTCATAAATGTTTGCAAGTCATGTTTGCTAACAATTACACGACCTGAAGTGCCAATTATTATCGTTAAATAAAAATCTTGGAAACCATTCAACTAAGCGCAAAAAATAGCCATACTGGAAACCATTTAACCGTATACAAACAATAAAAAGTAATTATTGAAACCATTTAACTGTCTGCAAATAGAAATATGTGCACTTGATAGGAATATTGCAAACCGTTTAATTTTCTTCAAATCATATCTAGCAAAGAGGTGACATCTCCACACTAAACGTTAGCTCTCTAAAACTAGTAGACAAGTTCACCTACTAAGGAAGCAGCGTCTCATCAACCGAGGCTGACATCAAAGGCGACTAGCAAAGGCATGGACTGCTATCGATAGGCTATTGGTCATATGGAAGTCAGACCTGACCGATGAAATAAAACTCAGTTTCTTCCAAGTAGCGGTCATGTCGATACTGCTGTATGGATGCACTACACGGACGCTAACTAAAAGTATGAGGAAAAAGCTTAACAGCAACTACGCAAGAATGCTGCGAGCAATATTGAACAAGTCCTGGAGGCAGCACACCACAAAGCAGCAGATGTCCGGCCACCGACCACCGAAAATTATCTAAATTAGACGAGCCAGACATGCGGGACATTGCTGGAGAAGTAAGCACGAGCACATAAGTGACGTACTCCTGTGGACCCCTTCACTTGGGCGAGCAAAGGCTGGATGACCAATTAGAACCTACATACAGCAGCTCTGTGCTATATACGGGATGTAACCCTGAAGACCTGGCGGAAGCAATGGAGGATAGAGAAGGGTGGGGAGAGAGAGTCAGGGATATTTGTGCTGATGGTGAGACGTGATGATGATGATGATGATGATGTGAAGCAATATTAAAAATCATTTGACTGTATTAAAAAAATAAATAAAAATACTTGAAATAATCTAGCTGTATAAAAACATAATTAGGTGTTTTAGATAACAATACTTAAAACATTTAACTATGCATACAATAAAAAAGCAACAGCTGAAACGATTCAAATGAGCGTGGACAATAAAAACCGATAATTGAAACCATTTATCTGTATGCAAATAGAAAAAAATTCGGATAAAAATACATGAAACAATTTAACTGCATGCAAACTAATAAGCTCTGGGTCTTGCAAGAATAATCTTACCTGCAAACTATTTGCTTCCGAATCACACACACACACACAGATATATATATATATATATATATATATATATATATATATATATATATATATATATGAATGCCTGAAGAGTAAGAAAAAGTCTTCCACGGTTTCACCTAAACGGATCGACAGGACATTGCTGACCAAAAGTTGGTTGGTTCAAACTACATTTTTTTTATTAAAAAACCGTTAGAAAGAATAAAATTAGTATATATATATATATATATATATATATATATATATATATATATATATAATAAATGAATGAAGGAATAAATGAAGAACGAAAATAACTATTAAGATAAAATAAATTGTTCTATCAACAAAGAAAACAACGATTTTTTGCTGACTAACATTGAGTATTTCCGACCTTTGATTAAGTAATATGTTGGGATTATGGTAGAAAGTTATGGCAAGTTTTTCCTCCATAAATAAATTTTAATAGTTAAGCTCCTCTTTATAATTAAGGCATTTATTTTTACTATCCCCCATTTTTATATGTGATCTGTACCTAGATTTTTTTTAATTTCCAACACGTATTTCGGTAAACTAGTCCTATGATATAGACCTTTGTGCAAAACTCCTCCTATTATTGTAATGTCCTTTTTTGAATTATCACTGTTTGGAACACACGTGTGTATATAAGGTCCATTGAATAAGTATCCTGACTTTTATCGTATGGGCACCTTTATTGATAGTACACTCATGAAACTGTAGTCCCCTTCGAAGTAAACTGCCCCGGCTGCAATGCACTTGTACCGCTCCAACAACTTCTGGAAGGCCCCTTGAAAATCCTGTTGTGTGAGCGTGTCAATGACCTTCGTCACAGCTTCATTCATCTCCTCAATTCTCTCATAACGACAGCCTGAAAGTTTTTTCCTTGAGCTTAGGAAATAACCAAAAGTCACAGGGAGCAAAGTCTGCACTATAGGGAGGGTGTGGAACTTATCTAATGCATCTCGGATAGATAGATAGATAGATAGATAGATAAAAATGTATTTTAAAAAAACGTTTGCTGGTAAGATTTTTATTTAAAGACTCAGGGCTCATTTATTTACGCGCAGTTAATAGTTTCAAGTATTTTAATCCATTCTTGTGATATATATATATATATATAAGTAATGGGTCAGAAGAAATCTTTGCCCAGTTGGCTGGGGTTGTAGAATACACCGACTGCACCTCAGTAGAGGGTTAATCCCCACCAAAGAGTGTCCTGGATATGACACTAAACAATCTGATAGTGAGGCTCCATTAATGCTAGAAATTTGGGGAATGAGGATTACCCGTTCATTGCCATTAGTTCCAGGTCTACAGGGCTCTATTTATTGTTTAAATAAAACTAAACTGCATAGTTATACTAAAATGAATTATTTGTCTTTCAACCGTTCGACTAAACTGAATAACTTGAAGTAGAAATGTTTTGGTAATTAAACCGTGTACTTACATTTAAACTGTGTCCTAATGCTAAACTGAATTGTTTGAAATGGAACTGTTTTTGACATTGAAACTGTATTTACGCTAAACGGAATTGTTTAATATAGAACTGTTGAGACATTTAACTATGTGTAAACAAAATCTATACTAATATTAAATTGAATTAGTTGAATTATAATTGTTTGAATAAACTGAATAGCTTCAAATAGAACTGTTTTTGACAATTAAACTGTTTACTTATGCTAAACTGAACTGTTTGAAATTGGACTGATTATTTGTATAAAAATGGATTTGGCATTAAATAACCTACAAGGGTTGATATGCCATAAAACCCAAAGAACCAACCAACCAACCAACCAGAAGAAATCTACCTATGTTTTACTTTTCCGGGTCATCAGTTTTAATCTGATTATCCAGAAAGGTTAAACCAAGGTAGATTTCTTCTAACTCACTAGGTATTTATATTTGCTCTACTCCGTATCGAGCACCTTTTTCGTTTAACTTAACCCTCTGCCAGTGTTGTTGCTTTAGGCTGAACATTATGATATCGGTTGATTTTTTCAGACAATAGATATGTTTTTAGTCATTTCTTTATTTTGGATTTTTCCCAAAATATCAATATGTTTATTTGTTTATTCAGAAGTAGGATCATTTGGGTCTTTTCACCCTGCGAAAATTTAAGTTAGGGTTTAATCTAGAATAGAACAAATTACATAGATAGATTGATAGACAGATAGATACAGGATTTAGAATTAATTAACCAACAAGGGTTGATATGCCATAAAGCCTAGTTAAACAAATATGTATTTAATAATAATATGCTACAATAGTGAATTTTTACTCTTTATTATCATTTTTTGATTTCATGTTTTTTTTATTTATTGCTAGTCTATTTTTGTTTTTTTGTTTATTTTGTTTCTTTTTTGTATATTTTGGGGGGTTTGTTTATTTTGTTTCTTTTTTGTTTCTTTTTGTTTCTTTTTAATAATTTTTGTTTCTTGTGGTGTTGGATAGAAAAATACGTTTTATGGTGAGACCATGTTCCCTTTAAGATGCTTGCATTTTCCTTATCATTCATGATAAATAATGTATTTCCTTTTCTCTCTGCCTCCTTTCTTTCTCATACGTTATGGACAATGTATCTCTAATTCAATCAATCTGATTACCTGTTGAGGGAACAGACTATGTAAGATTAGGTGTTACGTTCAAGTCTAACTCAGTTTAATATCTTTCATTTTTCGAGATTACATATAAATTTAATAAAAAGTTGTGAAAATATGTTTTAAAATCACAACTGATTTAGTTATTTATAGTGTAAACTTTTCCATCACATACAAAAACGATTGAAATTTCAATTTGGTTCTTTTACCGTATTCCTAGAATAAGATGAACATATATATTTTCATCAACATTGTAGTGAAAAAGAGTTCATGCAAATAAGCATATAGTCTGTAGGATTTATAAGATTTATAAAATTAAAGTTTGTATATATTTTGTACTGTATCAAGTTTACTTTTCTTTGATGCAAGGCAAGGAGGCTAGGACTCCATCATATATGTATCCAACACCACCTCCATGGGTAGATAGTGACACCATGTCACAAACTGACTACAGTAGATTTGCCTTTAGTTTTTCTTTCCCTAAAATAGTTTCCGGACTAAGGTTAGAAAGTTCTGTAATATAATGGCCAGGGGATTTCGTTTTATATATTTTGCCTTTGGGTTTAGTTAGGCTGAGAACCTTTCGGCTCAGTGCATGGGTTAGTTAGGTGCAAACATGAGCGCAGGTTTTCACGTGTCATTCAGAGATGTCAAAATAAAAATCCCAGATAGGGGATGTGACCAGGGATGTAAGTGACGTCACACACAGGAAGCGTGGGTTGAGATTTGAGAAAAGTCAGTTACTTGAGTTTTGCCTCGGAAGAAGACGGTTGACTTTCGCTTGCTCACCGAGGCCTGGCGGCAGGTGTCACACGTGGTTTGGGGCAGATGGAAAAGTCAGTATAGAAAAATGGTATCTCTCTCCTTATGTCGAAAAACCTTTAAACTCAAAGGTAATAAAAAAGTTTCGTACCTGAACTAAGAAGTCGTAAGTGTTTTTGTGTTTCGGGATTCCTATGTTTTCTATATATATGAGTTATAAACATTCTATATACATTTCACATATTCATCTATGGCTATGTAGCAGTTCAGTCTGCTCTACTGGTTGCTTATGTGTGATGGGGCTAGTTTGGTTTGGTTTTATGGAATATCAACTACTGTTGGTTATTTAATTCGAAATCCTTTCAATATATATAAAATGTATGATTTCTAAACACATTTTATGAATAACATTTTTAAACGAGGGTGAACTATCTAATATAAATAATTATGTTTGCAATTAATTATTTGTTTGCACTGGAGGTGCTCGTGGAGTAATGGTTATCGTCGTAGGAAATGGACACGGAGACACGAGTTCAAATCCTGGACGAGACTGACTGCATTTCACATAGCACTAATACCCTTGGGAAAGGTATGAATCCTATTATTCTCCCTCCAGCTATGGGTAAATAGTAGGACAGACTAGGTTCTTCAACTTTGGTGAGGCAACTAGTCTAGGAGAAGGAAAACTCCGAATTCAAACCTGTTAAACCCCGCTTAAAAATTGACCTTGTGTCATATCCTGCCCGAGCGGAGGGGTTGGTAAATAGGATTATTTGTTTGCACATAGTTTAATGTTTTTGAGTATTGCAATATATCCTTAACAATTCAGTTGGACATCAGTTCTATTTCAAATAATTCAGTTTAGCATCTCAACAAAGTTTAATTGTTTCAAGTATTGCTATGTATCACTAACACTTTAATTAAACATCAGTCATTTGTTTACATACAGTTATTTGATCAAACAGTTATATTTCTAGCAATTCAATTTATTATTTGCAATTTATTGTTTAAATGTCAAAGTACACAGTTTATATGTCAGTTCCATTTCAACCATAGATGGCAGCCAATCAGGTGCTACCAGAGTGGACCTAGCAGTGATTTCAATGGAGTCCTCCGCTTTCCTCAAAGTTCTAGCATTACTTGAGACTCATCATCAGATCTTTTGTGTTGTATTCAGAACCTTATTTGGGGGAATTACTGAGGAGATGTAGTAGGTGTATTCTGCAGCCCCAGCTGACTGGGACCAGACGAGGTAAGAACAGATGGATCCACGCCTTCCCCAAGAGCATTAGCGTGACACGAAACAAAAAAAAAACTCATCGATTTTAGTGGGACGTAAGCCTACTACATCCCTGGAATATATTTAATAGCATCCGATTGTGAGGCTTCAGTTTAGGATTTTTGAGGAGTACGCAATACCTCAATATAGCTTTTAATCACAGGTTTTCTTTGATCAGGAGTAAGAGTTCTTGACAGGGTTCTACTTAATGATTAGATAGATCACTTCCAAATTTACCTATATTAGATAGGAATATTTCCACCGTATAAAATGTGTGCAAATAACGATTTTAGACAAGGAGCACAATTTTTAAGAAATGCAATGGAATGTTGAAAATATAATGATGGTTACATACATATTTTCAAATGAATCAAGTTCTGAATTAAATAGCCCATTAGGAGTTGGCATTGTGTTAGATAAATGCATGTAAATAAACCAATTGAACACTTAAACTGTTGGATTATCCTTGAAGTAATATAGGCAATAAACTCTAACTGGTCTGGTATATATATATATATATATATATATATATATATATATATGAGGATCATTAAATAACTTTCCAGGCTTTTTTCGTATGGGCTCTGTTATTGACAATACATTCATGAAACTCTAGTCCCCTTCGAAGTAGTCTCCCCCGGCTGTGATGCACTTGTTGTACCGTTCCAACAAATTCTGGAGGGCCCCATGGAAGTCGTCTTGTGTGTGCGTGTCAATGACCTTCGTCACAGCCACTTTCATCTCCTCAATTCTCTCATAACGACAGCCTATGAGCTTAGGGAATAACCAAATGTCACAAGGAGCAAGGTCTGGACAATAGAGAGGGTGAGGAACTGTCTTGATGCCCATCTTGGTCAAAGAGTTTGTGACAAAGATGGAGTTGTGGACTGGTGTATTGTCCTGCTGGAAATGCCACTGACACGATTTGAAGAGTGCTGGCCACTTCCGACGGAATCACTTGCTGAACTCCCTTAAAACCTCAACATAGTAACCCTAAACCAAATCTTTTGACCAATCAACTCTGGTGTATTGACTTCCTTACTCCTCCCACATCACTCATCATCCCTCACAGACTCCCTGCCTTCCTTGTATCTCTTATGCCCCTCAAAAACTGATGCTTGATTCATGCAAGATGCTCCAAAAGCAATCTGAAGCATTCCATATGTTTCTGTGGCATTTTTTCCAAGTTTAAAACTGAATTTTATTGCATATCGTTCTTCCTCACGTCCAGATGTCATTTTTGAAATTCACCAGCTGTGACAATCAGGCTTTATTAGGGTGCATTCCAATTGCTGCTGTAGCTGTTCATGTGAACCTGAATTCATGCAAATTGGTCAGTCATCTCATAAGATGTATAGCAATAACATACTGAATTTCCAATAGTCTACGACAATTTCAAATGCCTGCACAAAAAAAGTGATTTCAGTTTATTTAATGATCCTCGTATATGTATTAACAGGATTTGGCATCCAATAACCTGCATTGGTTGATGTGCCATTAAACTTATACATTTTTCTCGATTACACTCATTACGCTAAGCGTATCTCCTTGTATAAATATGAAATGATCTGTCAAAAATTTATTAACATTAACGCTCACAAGAAACAATAATTGTCTATTTCTTAATCGTCTTTCGTAATGATGAAACCTTTTAAGACAATAGGGCTATTAGTTTTTCTTTACTTTTACGATATTCTGTCTGTTCTGGATGGATCAAATCAATAGTTTGGACAACAACGCTAAAGGCTGACAATTAATTCAAATAAGGTAGGTAATTTCAGATAGGCCTGACCCGAAACAATTAGTCTCATAGCTTAAAGAATCCAGCGTCTTAGTCCCTTTTGTTGGCGTGATTTAAATTACCTCGCTAAACATACGCTGCTGTTGCAAAAAATGCATTTTGTATTATTCCATGCATCTCCCAGGCAAACTTTTAAAAAAATTGTTAGCTTTAAATCAAGAGAGAGAAACCTTACTTTAATCCAGGTTAATCTTGTTAACGAAAGAACTCAAATCTTTGCACTCAGGCAGATAAGTGAAATTTCAGTCTCAGATAACATATGAAAAACTCTTGTGATTTATGACAAACAAACGGAAGAAATACTTACAGCTATGCAGGCAAAGACGGACTTAAGTTATAATTTGATTCGATTCATCTTGGAAAGGAACAGTTTGCCTCAGTTAATCAAAGAATTCAACTAATGCTTTTCGGAAGGTAAATTTTCAAGAGCGTATTCCGTCATGAGCTTTCTTCCCGAGTTCATTAAAAGGAAAAGCATTTTTAGGATTAAGAAATGCTAAATTATCAATTAAGAAACGCTAATAAATTATTAATTAAGAAACGCTAATTATCAATACATTGTTGAATTGGCCAGGTAAGTCCCTCCTGTCCTGCTTTTTATGATCATCTTCTCGGTTAAACAGCAGTCAGTATCAGGGCTGCAGTATATATATATATATATATATATATATATATATATATATATATATATATATATATATATACTAACAACCTCTCTGCATGAGCAGGAAGCAACTCGAAGTCTATTTTAAGTGGGGTTTAACAAATTCAATTTCCTTTTCCTTGATAGGTTGTCTTAGCAAGTTAAAAGAAACCGTCCGTCCCTCTATTTATCCATAGCTGGGGAGAGAATAGTAGGATTCACACCATTCCCCAAAGTATTAACCCTACATGAAACAAAAGGGTCTCCAGGATTTTACCTCAGATCATCGTTTCCATTTCTTACGACTGTAACTATTAAACCACAAACTCCTGAGTGGCACTATAAGTTCTTCAACTCCTGGATGCATATAGTTAAGAGGAATGATGCATAAACATGTAGTTGGGTCTATATGTGCATTTATTTATATGAACGCGAAAATGAGAGTATTTGTACATGTATATGTGTACACAGGTAGCGTATACGATGGTGAGCAAAAAGTTCATTGAGTAAAATATTTATACGATGACGTCTTATCTGCTGTTTCGATAAACGGGATTCAGATGTTGCAGTACTGATGTAAGAATTATTGGACCGCAGGGAAAACTATACTGAAAGATAAACCTCATTTGGCACATACAAAGAGAGTATCTTGGCTAACGTTTCAGCCACCCTTTGATTGTATGTAATAATGAACTCCTCGGCATGGGTTGGATATGACACAAGTTTTTCTTCTAGACTTGTTGCGTACCCCAGGCTATGTACTCATAGCTTGAGGGAGAGTAACTTGTTTCATACCTTTCCCAAAGGTATTAGGCATATGTGAAATTCAAACAATTTCGTCCGGGATTTGAACTCGTGTCACCATGTTCATTTCCTTACGACTATAACCATTGCATTCCTTGAATTTATGTACACAGAGGGGCGAACCGGCTCATTGGCCTAGTGAGTCGAGTGTCCGCCAATTATCCGGGAGCCCTGGGTTCAATCCCAGGTTGCGTCATACCAAAGACTTTAAAAAGGGTACTTGGTACCTCCTTGCTTAAAACTCAGCATTATAAGGTACGTATCAAGGGTAAAGTGGAGCAATCTAGAGAACGGAATAGCGCCCTCCCTTACACCTCGATGTAGTAGCTATTGAAAAGGAAGACTTCTGGTCGACCTTGACTACGGTCACCAACTTTACTTTACTTATGGGTACCATGTAGGTATATTAAATAAGGAACCTACTTAATTTTAGAGCCTCCCAGAATTACAGATTTGCGATATCTTTAAATATTCGGCAAAATGATTGTAAACATTTGCCTGTCGTTGTTCGCAAAAGAATCAATAATTCGGATTGTTTGTTTAACATGGACTTGATTAACATTGGCGCCGGAGTTTTGGATAGTCCAGTCATCTGGGGCTGCAGAATACACCGACTGCATATCTGTAGGGGAGTAACACTCCTCCAATGAGTGTCTTATAAATGACACTAAACTATGTGATGGTGAGGCTGGAGTTTGGGGAAGGAGCAGTACCTCTCCATTGCCATCGATCCCAGGTTCACTCTTCTCTGGATTGGTAGTACCTTATCTATGGCTCAAATAGAAATATTTGAAATTTAAACTGTACATATCCTAAACTGATTTGCTTGATATAGAAATCTTTTTGACATTTAAACTGTGTATTTATGTTAAACTGAATTTTTTTTTAATAGAACTGTTGGTTTTTTTTACATATGCTAAACTGAATTCTTTAAAATAGAGCTGTTTATTTGTATAAAAATGGATTTGGCATTAAATAACGTACAATGATTGATATCCCATAAAACGGAACCAAACCAAACTGGAGTTATAGCATAACACCGGAATGTATCATGAAAGATTAATTAAGCAAATATTCATATGGACAGTAACAGAATTATAAAGTTCAAAAAGAAATATGTCACATATTATTACAATGGTTAGGTGAAGGTTTGACTGAAATTGAGAGAGTGCAAAATAATAGGACAAAGTGCAACCCACGAAAAAGAGGAATATAAGAAAACGATGCACATCGGAAAGACACTCATTTTAGTTTATTGTGGAACTTCCGTAGATCACAGAAACAATGAAAAGGGGGCATGGACCACGCTCAATTTTATGTACCAACAAGTGGATCGAATCGTATACACTTATTACGTAATGATTAAATACCGAAACAAACACTCATTACCTTTATACTCCTATAAATATGACTTGCATTTCACCTGGGCTGTTTCTGTCTCCTACTCAGTAATACATGCATACACATACATACGTATATATATGTCTGTGTCAGTGTGTGTGTGTGTGTGTGTTTGTGTGTGTGTGTATTTGGGCAGCGTTTCTTCATTAATACATATTTTATTGAACAATATAGACTTATTTTGTATATATATATTTTTGTATATGTCCTTTCCAGTCACCAAATTGAATTTATGGTACCCGGCGAGAATTCGTAGATTAAACTTTCATATCTAACCTATTACTTTCGGCCTGATCTTTGGCCATCATCAGGAGTGTGTATATTGCAAAAGTGATGTGACGTTTCCATGAACATTACTACTTTGCAAATGTTTATTATTTATACTGCTGTGTTGTTGTAGCATTTATTCGTTTCTATGAGTAGCTGCAGTCGCTAAAGACATTTATGTAGATTAGTGCTAGATTCGAAATTGATTCTATTAAGTTTGAGTTGTTTCATTCTGATAAGGAGCGCCTTGAGAATTTGTAATTTCTGTTTCTTATTTTATAGTTATAATATTGTTGTGTTTTCACAATATGTATGTATTGACACCCACAGTTGTATCACAGCACATCAGAGTGGATAGACACGCTGGACACTCCAAGCTGGGATTGAAAACTGCTTAACTTTACGCTACTCTGATATCTTACCGCACCACCATTTCGGTGACCTATGTCAGCTCGGGAATTTAACGCATTTTCTATTATATTTCGTTCGTTTACATTTCACGCTATCGGATACCGGAGTGCTCTATTCTTTAGAAGATCTTTTGCATTACGCAAGTGGCAGCCATTAATTCCTTCGCGAGAGTTCTCAACCCCCGGGAGGGCAGCGTACGTATTATCCTCCACAGACAGACTGTTTCATTGTATCACAACTCTTCAGTGTAGATAGACACGCTGGACACACACACACGCACAAACAGACACAGACATATATATATATATATATATATATATATATATATATATATATTCGGAATTAGATACCCTGGGGAGCCTTTTAGGCTAAACTGTAGTAGGATAGTTCCTGACTTACGAATTAATTTTGTAACTATTTTGCTCTATGTGGTATTGTGCCCTCTTTGTAATTGTAGCTTCGCAGCATTTTGCGGTGGGTTTTTGTTCTTTTGACCAACTGATTGCGTATCTCTTGAATTTTTTTCAATTGGTGTGACAAGGTTGGCCTTTTTTTTTTTTCTCCCAATAACTTTTTTCTTTTTTCCCCGGACAGTGATTCGTGACATATTGTTATATCAAAATTCTGGCTTGGTTTTTTTCTTTTTCTTTTCGTGTGTCACCGTAAATGCTGTTAGTAAGTTAGTAAATATATATATATATATGTTTATATATATATATATATATATATGTGTGTGTGTGTGTGTGTGTGTGTGTGTGTGTGTGTATTTAAACAGTGTACACATCTTTTATCAACATATTTTTATTTGATCCTCTCAAGTTGCTGAATGGATGTCAATAATATCCAGTCGGTATTGGTAAATAAACCTTGCGTAATTAATACGTTCCCAAGTACTTCTGGGCAATCTTGGGCCATCATTAGGGTGTTAGTATATTGTAAAAATGGGATAATTTAGTTCTGTGAGTTGCAGAAGTAGCTGAAATCATTTAAGTACATTAATATCGTATTCAAAATTAATTCCATTGTTTTTTTGGGAACCAAAATTTAAAAACAAACGCTACTGTATAACACCAATATAATCTATAAACGATTACTTCTTACAAAGTTGTAATATACTCGCAAAGGTATATTTTTAAGAATTTGTATTTTATTTTTAATATTTCAACTGTTTATTTATGTAAGAGTACCGAGAAATTTATGGATACCACTGAGAGAAATACTTTTCCGTAACAGATACAAAGAAAACAATGTTTTCTTGTCCGCAGCTTGGCATGAGTAATGACAGATTCTCTCAGTGAAATTAAACCTTATTTAATTTCCTTCGAATATGGAATTCCTGACGTAAAGATACTTATTGTGAAAGATTGATTTCTTCTCTAGCTTTAAAAGTTCCACCAGTATAGATAGGATTAAATGCAAAGCTTAAAATCCAAAGTCAGTTGGATTTGTTTGATGCCATATTAATCTAATCTAAAGATTTGATGACCTTCTGGATTTAACTTGCTGCATTCTGTCTTACATTTGCACTCTGAAGAATTAGACATTCTTTCTTTCTTTCTTTCTTTCTTTCTCTTTTACTTGCTCTCTCTCTCTCTCTATCTATCTATCTCTTTCTATTAATCTGTCTTTTATTTTCTCAATCTATCTATCTATCTATCTATCTATCTATCTGTCTTTTACTTCCTCTCAATCTCTACTCTCTCTCTCTCTCGCTGGCTTTCTTTCTTTCGTTCTCTATCTTTATTTTGCTCTCTCTCTCTCTGTCTCTCTCTCTCTATAGATATATATCTGTATATATATATATATATATATATTATTTTGAATCTCTATCAATCTATATTTTATTCTCTCTGATTTTCTCTCCCTATCAATTACTCTCTCACCCTCTCTATATCTATCTATATATATATTACTTCCCCTCTCTCTGTATCTCTCTGCCTTTTACTTTCTCTCTCCCTCTTTATCAATCAATCATTTACTGTATCTCTTTCTCTCTTTTTCTTTCTCTCTCTACTATATACTTTCTCACTTTCTATGTATGTATCTTATACTTTTTCTTTCTTTGTCTCTCTCTCTCTCTTTATATATATATATATATATATATATATATATATAACATTACTTCAGTGCAAATTACTGTATTGCTTCAAAAAAAGCTGTCGTTAGATGATGACTTAAGCAAAGTTTCTGGGCCAATGCAATATTATTACTAAGCCAGAGAGCCCTAGAAATCCCTCACGATACTATCAGGTGATGTTTTTTTTTTTGTAACTCTGAACACCATTACAACGCCGATGTAGTTCAAGATCATTTTAAAACTTTCTTTTTTGGTGTAGATATATTTTTTCCTGTTAGAGAGTGAAAGTCTTCTTTGAGTTGAATTCTCTTTCAAATTTTGTACTTTGAGTTGATACACAAAGCGATTCAGTGATATGACGTAGCTTTCCTGACAATGTTGGTTCCAATAAAGCTCTCATAAGATGATGACTCCGGTTTCATGCATGAATTATTTGTTTGTTTGTTTGTTTGTTGGGGGGGTGATTTTTTAGCATTTTGTTCTAACTTCCACGAAGCGTGCGTTTAACATATTTGATATTATAAGGTATGTGGCTATAATTCTGTAACCTTTTTCGGACGTGGGCATAATCGTTAAAATACACAGTCAGACAATTCTTAACAAGCGTAATATTGCTGATTCCTTTAAGAACACGAAAGCGGACTCCGATAAGTAACCTTGCAACTCAGAACTAGACGAATTTAAGCTGCTCAGCCTTCGTTCATTTTCTTGAATCGATTTGGTTTAGTTTATTCTTTGGTTTCTGTGTTTATCCACCTTCGTTTAGTTTCTTTGTTTATCAAACTTCGTAGGTTATTAAATAGTGAAACTAGTGTTTTGGAGGAACACTAGTGGTACTATTTTACCAATAGCTGGTGGGGGATTATTGGGTTCATACCTTTCCAAAGGTGAAAGTCATAACCTGACTATATAGTTCGAATTTCCTTACTACGATCTCGCACGTTGTTCACTAAACCATGAAAACTGCCTCATTCAAGAATCGTAACGTTTGATATTCAGGAATGATATCATGTATTCTTATAAAACAGAAGTTGTTAACACAATTGTATGCTTTCACGTACTAATAAATATATGGCTTCAAGTAATTATCATTTATGATAATAGATATATAGCTTCAAGTAATTAGTATTTATGATAATAGATATATATCTTCAAGTAATTCTTTCAAATAATATATATATATATATATATATATATATATATATATATATATATATATAGCTTCAAATATTTCTTACATATGCTAAGAAATTATCTATTTATATTCACTTGTTTGCATATAGTTATATTTGATTGACTTGTTTCATCCAATGTTAACATTTTTTAGTGGACGTAGTACGTCTAATGCTGATACTTTATTTTAATAGTTGTCATATTTTTCTCTATGTTCAACCCATCAAACCCGAAAATGGTCAATGTATCTAAAGGATTTGATTTGGTTTGTTTTCCTTTGTTTAAAGGAATATCTATCTTCGTGGGTCATTTAATGCCAAAACCATCCTTGTAGAAGAATAGTAGTGGTGCTATTTAAGCCATAGCCGGGGAGAATTACGAAGTTTATATTTTTCATAAGGAATTAGTCAGAAAATGGACGTAATTGTTGGAGTTTGAAGTGGCTTTCTACGATGTGGGTGTTCGTGACATTAGCCCCAACACTTAGGAAACTCCACCTCTATATGAAGAGAGAGCCATCTCAATTGCAATCATATTTTTCTGACTAGATCTCATATGTTGATATGGTCTATTTTTTGAATTATGAATTGAGTGCCTATTTATTTGGTAACAGAATATAAAGATTTGGATTAAAATATTTAACTGGCAATTCACTAATTTGAAGAGTCATGGAAAAACCCAGCTTGTGACTGATATAACTTGGCCCATAGTTAACTCTTCATGCAGTTATCTGATTGGTTGGTTCAGTCGTTGGAACAGGAAGTGAAATAGAGTACTTCAGATTAGCAGAAGACACTGAAGAGAATATACGGGTTCTTGGAATGACTAATTCTCGAGTTATGTGGCTGCATGAGACTCGAAGAAAATAAACTAAGTTGTTGAATCTATTTCTTAAAAACTGAAATGGAGACCAAGATGGACCCAAGTCAACCCAAAGAACACCCAAGGAGAAGATCAAAGGGTCTCCCCAACTAGACCAGCTGACAAGGTTAGATAAGATAAGATGAAAAGAAGAGGTATAATATATTATGTTGATCTGGTACCGTTATGGTACCCTATATGTTACTAGCTGAATACGGGAGCACCATATCTTAATAGTTATTTACTAAGATCAAGCCAGAGTGGTTTAAAGTCAATAAAGATAGACATCTAGTAAGATCAAAATAGGTCACAAAACACTGCTCTATTGTGGCATGACAGTGAGGAGACTTTCGATCAATATCTCGATTACAAAGTCAATAATGAGATATATTAATGCGTTATGAACATACAATGAACATACGACACCCCTATAGTTAACATTTGTGCTTGGCTCATTGATTTGGCCACCAAATACAAGCTCCTCCCTGGAATCAGCGTGCAATCGTGAGGGTGACTTTGTGTGTGTGTGTGAGAGAGAGAGAGGGGGGGAGAGAGAGAGAGATGATAGATAAATTGATATTAAAAGGCAGAGAAAAGTAATGAAAATACTGTGATGGATAGATAGATAGATAGATTGATAGAAATTTTAGATTTTTAGTGTAAGTTGCTTTGCCTTATAGTATAAGCTTGATTTTGGTTATAAATATTTTATTTTCCTAAAAATTTTCTTAAGCCTACATAATTCTTCCTAAATTATAACGGCATATTTTAAGAGTAGACCTTTAATCAAATTCTCGTCACCTGACTGCTGGACATTCGAGGTCAGGTTGAGACATCGGGAATAGCCACGAAGTGTAGCCCGTCTGTTTCATTGATTAAGACCTATGAATAAATTCCGCCTTTTTATGTATGAAATTTGAAGAATGGCAAAGAAGTTAGTGAATAAGCTCTTCCCTCGTTGTTTTTTCTATCATCTCTGGTGTTTGATTATGGAATCATTGATTTCTTTGCGACGTTAATAGGTATAATTTCGGCAAATTATTAGTTTTACGGTATGAAAGAAAATTAGTTATCTCGGTACGTGCAATATAGTAAATAAGTCGATACACTTTATCTTTCGTTCGATCCCATGAAAACAAATTCACCAACCATGATATGATTTTAATTTATACCGGACCCAATCAAAAAAATCTCTATTGATCTATACAACGGAGGTTTTTTTTTTAATTTTTGTAAGGGCCTTTTAGTGTTCTATTTAGATAAATGTACACACACAGAAGTTTTAATAAACACACACACACACACACACACACACACACACACACACACACATATATATATATATATATATATATATATATATAATTCTCTCAGAGGTCTGAAACTTAGTCTATCGTAAAGTTGGACGGGTTTCGATCCCGGCTTCGAACGTCCTGCGTGTCTAGCCACACTGAAGAGTTCTGATAGAAAGAAACATTCGGTCTGTGGATGACAATATATACGCTCTCCC
>OY757928.1:20958308-21018308 GCA_963585895.1 Sepioteuthis lessoniana | reverse complement strand
TAACTCCTTTTCATAGTACAACCGGAAGTGTTCCCCTCGTTAGCCATCGTTTATATAACGAAAACCAAATTGAAATTGTGATTGGCTTCACACACCGATTTCCGGAACAAAGATGATAAAAAGAGATTTTAAAAAATGTTAAAGTTGGCTGATTTTTGCCGCCAATTTTAGGCAAGTCATCTGTATATAAACAGCTCAGATTTCATCAAACCTCAAGAACGGAATTCGCCTCTGGTAACGTACACACATGAAAGAGACCTCAGCGATGAGAAGCCCACAGTTAGAAGGCTTTGAAGAAATCCAAAATGACCCCTGTCTTTGACTACTACACAAACCAGCAGCGATGACGACAACCCTTCGAAGAAATCCTGATGCAACATTAGCAGCCGCACTCCCTCGAAGAAATCCTAATACGTAAATCAAACGATAATAAAATATTTTCTATATTCATTTTAAATAAGTAGATGATCGTCGTAAGAAATAAACATGGTCACCCGAGTTCAAATCTTGTAATGTTTGCGTTCCATAGAGCGCGAATACCAATAAGAAATGAATGAATATAATTGTTCTCCTTCTATTATATTGTCATCTGCTGATTCATGCAGAAATATACATATATATATACTGGATACATACTGACGCTATGAATAACAGACGAGCGAAGAATTCTTTAACAAATATATGTACCTCTCACTTTATTGCAAGGGTTCGAAAAGGGTTACTTAAGGTTTGCGTGTGAGAGGGAGCTGGAGACCGAACAGAAACTGTAATATTTTGACCCCAAACTTATGGCCGGCAACGTTGTATCTTTCTCGTTCTCCTGATGCTCAACCGGAGGTCCAGAGGCCACTCTGCTGGGTGATGGATTTCTTTACGGCATCTTACCAGCATCTTCTCCGGACTTCAACTCATCAGGGCCCTCTAACGGCTATTAGCTGTACTATTTCTCATGCATGGTGGAGTGATGATCTTTTGCGTTAGCAAGTGCTAAATTGTAGAATTATTTTAGAGGCAAGGAATGTAATTCTTACAATTCTTCATCTTATTATTTAGGGCATTTGCTGCTAATCATTCCCACTGAACCGCTCCTAACCTCTTGTTACAATCATCAACCTTTTACTTTTCTAACATAGAGGTATATGCATATTCATTTTGGTCTGGATTTGTTATCTAAACTGTTATTCTTTCAGTCCAGTCAGCTGGGACTGGAGAATACCCTGACTTCATCTCTGCAGAGGAGTAAGACTCCCTGACGAGTGTCGTGTTTATGACATTAAACCATCTGATAGTGAGGCTCAAATAATACTGGAGCTATGGGTATTGCAACGAACCCTTTCATTGCTCCCAGGTCTACTCTGGTATGGAGTGGTGGCACCTGATAGGATCTTATCCAAGGGTCAAATGAAACTGTTTGATTTTTAAAAGGAGTGCAAACAAATGACTTATGTTAAATTGAATTGTTTGAAATAGAACTGTTTTATCATTTAATTAATTAATACCTGATGTTTAATTGAATTGTTAAGGATACATAGCAATACAGAGAACAATTTAATTGTGTGAAAAAGAATGAGCGTAGACTCCTTTATAAACGTAATGAACAATTTTTTTACCAATCATAAGGCTGCAGCGACCGTAGTCGAGGGTGACCAGAAGGCTCCCTTTTCGATAACGACTACACCAAAGTGTAGCGGAGGGCGCTACTCTTTTACCTGGATTGTTCCACTTTACCCTTGATACGTACCTTATATTTTTGAGTGTTAAGCAAGGAGGTATCAAGTACCGTTTTAAAGTCTTTGGTATGAAGTGACCTTGGATTGAACCCAGGTCTCCCGAACCCTTGGCAAACACTTTACTCATTAGGCCAATGAGCCTGTACTTTACCTATCATATGTATTTATTATATATATGTAATGATGATTTGGCATTAAATACGCTAGAATGGTTAATATCCTATAAAGAAAATATTATCCTTTACCAAACGTAACTTATGTTGTGACAAGGCTTGACTGAATTTTCATACAACGAGTCGAAATAAAAACCAGTATTCATTTTCAGTAAGCCAAGAGTTCTAACTATTATACCATAGTTATTAGCGGAATCTGGTTACTGCTGTGACGGCAAATTCTTTAAAATCCCAAAACGGGACTTTATTTTCGCACGTCTGAAGACGGGGCAGACTGGCACTTGATCCCATGTAGAATAAGTCCTTGTTCAGAGTTTTTCCTCAGGCATATAAGAACTGGCATATTATGTGGGGGATTAATTTATGACTAGACTGACCGACGCTGGCAAGGGGTTCCAAAGTTCACACTATACACACACCCACCAAGGCCACTAGTCTTCCTCCCCTAGAACAATGGAAGATATGGACCTCTAGGTTTAGACGTAATAATATTATATTGTAGTAGTCGGCAACTCCGGTTCCCCGTATAAGAATTTGAAGGAATTTATAGGACAATTTTAAGCAAGCATATCATAAGGCGAATAGAAGCTGAAAAAGAAACATGAAATAAACTCGTAGCAGAACTACAAATAACAACTTCGACCACGTGGGAACATTAAAATATATGAATCTTTTACTACACATAGATATACACCTTCAACGTGTCAAATATATCATAAATGAATAGTCCAAGAACATAACTGTCTTTCTTCTTTTCTTTTCTTTCATTTTCAGTCTTTCTTCAACTTGAGAGAGAGAGAGGGGGTATATAAAATTGGGTATAAGGAGAAACAGTCCCAAAGTTACTTATCTTATTTAGATGGCTTCCTGTGGAGAATCTTTCTTCTTTTACGGGCTCTTCATTTACCCGGAGTTCTTGGCTTTAGTTCCGTCCACCACGAACCCTGTCCAACAACTAACTTTCTCTTTTCCTTTTTTCGCTGACGGGAAGAAGGTGCCACTTCCGTTTTAGGGTCCCAGCCAATCGTTTGGCTTCTACCTTCTTCCTTCCCGTGTCAGGCGACCCGAGTGAGGTCACCAAGTACCAACATCTGGTCTCCACTGTGACCCACATTCTTTCTTAACGGTCATTCTTTGACGGCTTGCAACTGTTAATTCGAACACGAGGATAGTAGAGTTATGTTTTGACCTTTTGACCTTCCCAAAAATGCCATTCGAGGTGGTGCACCGGAAGGAAGTGACACATCCGGTCGCTGGAAATCGGAAGAGGTTGCGTAGGCGTTGAGGCGTGTCTATATTACAGCGTGGGAGTTTGAAGGTAATATAAGGCCGACGAATTGAGGACAGTGGGAGATAGGTGAGAAGGAGGGCAAGCAGTACAGTGGAAGACGGAAGTAGACACGGTGTAGTAGGGAAAGCCAGCACACAGAAGAGGGTCCGGTTGAGCAACCATGGAGAACGAAAAAGACACAACGCTGACGGCCATAACTTCGGGGTCAAAATATTTCAGTAATGTTCGGTCCCCACCTACCTCTCACACGCAAACTTTGAGTAACCCTTTTCGAAACCTTACAAATAAAGTGAGAGGTAAAATATTTTATAAAGAAGTCTTCCTGCGTTTTCTTTCCTGCGTGCGTCGTTTATTCCTGTGTCTTTATCTTCAGGCGTCTTAATTATTATTGCATCGGTATGTATCCAGCATATATATGTATATTTCTGCATGAATCAGCAGATGACTATATATCAGTAGTAATCTTATTTCTATCGTCTCAGTGGGACACCACGTGACACTGCTGATACATCTCTGCTTTCAGTGAACATTCCTCTTTAGATATCTTACTATCATCCAACTATTTTACCTATATGTATACGTATATGTAAATTGAAACATTTATCCAGGGGTTGTAATTTTACTTTCATTTACAATGGAAAAATGAGATTTAACAATGTATTTTCTTCCAGATTAAATCATTGAAAATGCTAGTATGTACATTAATATACACATGACTTTTTTCTCCTTCACTCTCTCTATCTGTATATCTACATTGGTTTGCCATTATTCATTTATTAGCATATAAGATTGAATTATTACTTTTTAAGAAAGGTTATCTTAAGAATTTAGATTTTAAAAATAGAATTGCATCTCTGAAATTGAAATGTGAACAGAAAAATCCATTAAAAAACTACAACAAATCGACTTCACAGCATATATTTCTTAATATTGTAAGATTGATTGAAGCCGATTAGATTTAACATTCAGAATAGTTGATTAAACTCCATAGGATTTCAATATTATTCATTAAAGACACAAGATTTGAAAAAAATTTTATAAAAACGTCAGGAACATGAGTATATCATTTATGATATTTACGCACAGAGTTGTGGAATTGGTTTAAAATATTGAGAAACATAATGGCTGACATTGTTCTAAATCTGACAGATGAATATTGAATCACGATAGATCACCGAGTTTAATTTCATTTTATGCTTATTATATAGTTTGTTTTGTTTTTTTTTACATATTTTCTGCTTATTTAAATTAGAGAATATTGTCAGATTTCATTTTAAATCGCTATCCTTCACGCTATTCATCTCTCTCCCTATTACTCTTGGTCTCAATGAGTTTCTATTTTTCTCTCTCGTACAATCATTATCTTTATCTCTCTCTCTCTCTCTCTCTCTCTCTCTCTCTCTCTCTCTCTCTCTGTATGTTGTATATATATATATATATAGTGTTTCAAAAATGTTTACATCATTTTGTAATTTTATAACTTGACAAATTATGTAGATATTTTTAAAGTAGAGGAATTAATATTGTGAATTGAATTACCATGACCAGAAAATCCGCCGAACACCTACGAACGATATACGGGAACACTGGACAGTTGTTTCGACCTTATTAGGCCTCATCAACAGTACATACCGTAATCTTCACTACTGGAGATTGAAGCAGGGACCACAGATTGTGTTATGAAATAGCCGAGGGATTTCGGTTCATGCCTTTGAGTTTAGTTAGGCTGAGAAACTTTCGGCTCAGCACATGGGTTGGTTGGGGGTAACATTGAAGCAGGTGTTGACGCAGGTGCACACAGGCGGATGGAAGTGTCACTCAGATGTCATAACAGTCCGAGACGATACTGGGTGACAAGGTGCGGGTGACGTCACGCACCTGAAGCACGCAGAAGTTTCTGTGAGAATTTGAAGAAAATAAGAGTCGGGTTTTAGACGCCAAACGAGAAGGATCGAGCCTTGGAGCTCGCAGGCGCGAGGCGAACGTGCGCCCGATGGGGGCCGCTCGAGTTGGGGGCCAAATGAATAAGACAGCATAGAAGGTTGTGTCTCTCCTCCTTACGTCGAAACCTTTACCTCAAAGTTAAATTAAAGGTTTCGTACCTGAACAAGAAGTAGTGTTCTTTATATATTCTATCGTTATGAACATTACATGTCTATTTCGCACGTACCGTTAATTGCGAATATGGTACAATTGCAGTGTCGAAACTCTACAACTGAGCCACCAGTTCATATCACACGCAAGTGAAACCAAATCAACTAGACATGATAATTGCGCGGCCAAATAACCTAAATGTGACTTGCAAGTTACATCCGTTGTCTATCCACAGGACACGGTCACCCCCCCCCCAGGGCCACGTCTTCCCAAGAAGCAATTACCATGTCTAGTTGATTTGGCGACACTTGTGTGTGAAATGAACTGATGGCTCAGTTGTAGAGTTTCAGCTCTGCAATCCGTGGTTGCTGGTTTGATCTCCAGTGGTGGAGATTACGATATACACAGCTGATGAGACCTAATAAGGTGGACACAGCTGTCCTATATTCCTGTATATCGTGCGTAGGTGTTCGGCGGATTCTCTGGTCATGGTAATCCAATTTACAAATTATCTTTCAAATTTTAAGTTTAAGATAAGATACAACCGGAAAGGATCATTTTAAAAGTTATAAAAAAGTGCAGAGTAAAAAATCTTCGCTAGGGCAATACACTTCCAATTATAAAACTAGGAAAAATAATTTTACATTTTCTGGTTTTATTAGAAGTAGTTGAGTGTTGATATAACAAAAATGTTTAAGTGTGTTCTTTATTCTGAGTGAGGCTTAAAACATTTTGAACGACTCTCGTATGTGTTAAACTTGTTTCGGAAAAAAAAGAAAAGGAGTTTAACCATTAGACATAAAATATTTAAGTTTTTTATTACACAGGGTGTTAAAATGTGAGATCATTTAAACAAGAATTGGTAAAGTAATTAAATCTCAAAATAATATTAAGATTTCTGAAACATTATGACAATCTCAAAAAATATAGGGGGTGCCCTCGTGGTGTAATGGTTAAAGCGATGGACGGCAGAATCGTAGTACGCAAGTTCGTACTCCAGTCGCGCTATTACGTTCACTTTCGGGCAAATACCCTTGGAAAAGGTATGAACCCCCTTATCCTCCCAACTATGGATTAAATAGTACCACTACTGTTCTTCTAGGAGAATGGCTTTGGCATTAAATAACCTAAAAAGTGTTGATATGCCATTAAACAAAGAACCCAAACTAATCAAAAGATATAACATTTTTTTAAGCACATTCAACGTCTATATATACATACTTACATTCAACGTATATATACATACGTACAGTTTTGTGCATTGACCCATTGTTAAGATTTTACCGATAAGATTTTTTTTAGCGTTAAACTTATATCATAGATAGATAGATAGATTTAAATGCCATTCCCCAAGCACGATTCTTTACGCTATAAAAACAAAGATCAGCGTATGATCTATCATTGATATTTAGTTATCCTAATTTATAAATATACCAAACTATATATATATATATATACGACGGTGCCTCAAAAAGTAATACCTTTTCTTTGTAGTCCAGAAAAAATACTTACCTGAAAATAACTATTATACATCAAAATGAAGTTGTTACACTATGGATTACAGTCATATTTTTATTATGAACTTCATATATATATATATATATATATATACCGGAAGTGGGGAAATGAGGAGGAAACTCTTCACCCATCTTCTGTCCCTCCTAGCCTTCCTTCCTGTGTCTATTCTGACTGTAATTATTCAGTCCATTTGATCTGAAGAAGTCCAGTTATTTTTGGTGTTTTTGATTCCTATCTATATCCGGAACGGGATGGAAATAAATTTATAATCCTAATGTGACCGGTTTTAGTTTTTCTTAAAGAAATTATTGCTCTGTGACGTAAGTTACATTGAGCTCTTTACCCGGAAAATGTAAATGTTCATAGTTAAATGATTTTTTGTCCTGTCGGGGTTATTCCCGACTATGGTTTAACTGGGTTGAATAATACATATATATTTATATATATATATATATATATATATATATGATTTATTTCTGCTAAACTCAACGCGCTACTTTCGTAGTCTGGCTTAACCTCATAAAGATACAAATCCATACGTAACAATAACACCTACACGCATACGTACACACCCACATACACTCACATAAAAACAAAATCCCAACGGTTTTTGTCAGTATTTTTTTCTTATTTTCGATTTTCAGTTCATTCCATCTTCTTAACTGCCTGATTGTTGTTCTGCAAAAAAAACAAACTCCATGAAACTTAGGGTCACGGACTGTTTTCCATGGATTATATATATATATATTTATTTATTGTTATATAATAGCTCTATCCTAGATTTTGAGCACTCTCCATATTGCACTTGGTTTGACACATACCCAGAAAGTGATTTAGAGACAACCAACACTCTTATATATATATATATATATATATATATATATATATATATATATATATATATGAAATCAGACCTGACCGATAAAATGAAACGCAGTTTCTTCCAGGCAGCAGTCGTATCGATACAGTTATATGGAGGCACTACTTGGACACTAACAAAACGGCTGAAGAAGAAGCTAGACGGCAATTACATAAGAATGCTGCGAGCAATCTTGAACAAGTCCTGGTGGCAACACCCCACAAGACACCCACTGTACAGCCACCTGCCTCCCATCACGAAAACTATCCAAGTTAGACGAACCAGACACGCAGGATACTGCTGGAGAAGCAGGGACTAACTCATCAGTGATCTACTCCTATGGACCCCCGCATATGGCCAAGTAAAAGCAGGACGACCAGCTCGAACATACGTTCAGCAGCTATGTGAGGATACGTGATGTAGCCCTGAAGACCTGCCGGAAGTGATTAATAATAGGGAGAAGTGGCGAGATAGGGCCAGGGATATCCGTGCTGGAAGCATGACATGATGATGATGATGATGATGATGATATGAACTGAATAATATGAAACAAAGACTTATAAATAATGGGATGCCCAACTACATCGTGGACAGAGATGTTAAACATTTCATTCATAAAACTGAACAACATAACATAGACAATACTCTAAACTATAAACAAGCAATAAACCTTTTCTACAAAAGGAGGTGCCCGTGGTGTAATGGTTATCGTCGTAGGAAATGGACAGGGCGACACGAGTTCAAATCCTGAACGGGGATGATTACATTTTTACATAGCACTAATACCCTTGGGAAAGCTATGAATCCAATTATTCTCCCTCCAGCTATGGGAAAAATAGTAGGGCAGACAAGGTTCTTCAGCCTTGGTGAGGCAACTAGTCAAGGAGAAGGAAAACTCTGAATTCAAACCTGTTAAACTCTGCTTAAAAATTGACCTGGTGTCATATTCTCCCCGAGCGAAGTGGTTGGTAAATATGAATAAACCTTTTCTACCAAAAAACAATTTTATTATAATTATAAGACACATGAACATATATTAAAAAACCTAATCCAAAAATGTTCTTTTCATTGATCCTACCACAAAGAATTTACTACAACAAATGTAAATCCTTCAGCCTATTTCCAATAACTCTTCCCTCTCCTCTTAACTTCTTGATTGGACCAACGTCTTATGTAGGTTCAAATGTCCCTTAGGATACTGTGTCTTCAATGAAAATAATACGTTCATTGGTCTTACCACAACGACTCTTCAAGACATATTACTAAGGACCGCAATGATATCTATATATAAGTGTGTATGTGTGAGTGCTGCGGGTGTGGGTTTGTGTATGTGTGTGCCTGTAACTGTCACAGTGTCTGAGATATTTGTAGTGTGTTTGAACATGTGTACAGTGTGTAAACGCAAAGCTCATATTCATTTTGGATTAAAATATTTTCATGCGGAAGTATTTTTGGCATTCAATAAGTTGTAATTAAAACGAAAAAAGAGAAGAAAATATTGACTTAGAAGATGCGAAACACGTTTTCAAACTGATATTAAAACTTTTAATTAGCATTTTAAATTACATTAACAAAAACTCATCCTCATAATAACAAACCCAATTCGTTTAGACATGTGATTTTGATTTTCGTCTTTCACTGTTTAAATGTATATATATATATATATATTGGTTGTATATAGTAAAAATTTAAACGGGGTAAATATCTGAGCTTACTTTAATGATAATATAAAAGAAAAGATTACATATTTGTTAAGTTGAAGATATCTGACATGTTCAACAATGATCCACGTGAAACTTTTAGTAGTGATTTTTTCTCTTGTTCACTATCTTATCTGAAAAACTAAAAATATATTGTGACATTCATTGCAGTTTTGTGCATTGACTATTGTTAAGATTTTACAGATAAGAATTTTTTAGCGTTAAACTTATATCATAATTATCTATCTATCTATCTATCTATCTATCTATATAGATCGGTAGATTTGAATGCCATTACCCAAGCACGATTCTTTACGCTATAAAATCATAGATCTACGTATGATCTAAACTGATATTTTGTTATCTTAATTTATAAATATACCAAACTATATATATATATATATATATATATATATACGACGATGCCTCAAAAAGTAATGCCTTTTCTTAGTAGTACAGGAAAAATACCTACCTTGAAATACCTATTATACATCAAAATGAAGTTGTTACTCTATGGATTACATTACGATTTTTCAACATAGTCACCATTTATCTCAATAGCAATGTTCCCCCTTTGAATGAAAGCATGTATCCCTACCCCGTAAAATTCTGTTGACTGTTCTTTGAACCACTTCCTTGTCAATTGCATAATATTTGCCTCTTAAACCCACTTTAATGGGGCCGAAGAGATGATAAACATTGTGACGAGGAAGTAAGAACTGCTGTGATGAAGTCGCTAAAAATACACTCTCTGGCAGGTCCTGCGCCATATATGACAATTGAAATGACCTTTTTGTTTTGGCACTAAACAATTTTTCTCTCATAGATCTTCTTAGACCCTTTTTTTAGAAATGGTCTATAGATTTTTATAGATTTTGCAGATATGTCCAGACTGAGAAGTACCTGGAATTGTAACCAAATCTTTTTTTCCGAACTGCTTCTTTCAAGATATAGTGCTTGATTCTCAGTGATAAAATATCTTATAACCATCAAAAAATATTTGTGTGCATGTGTGTGCATTCGCGTATGTGTGCGTGCGGAGAAATTGTGCTTAAGAATAAATTTCAATCATATATTTTACCAAAGTATTTCCTTTATATACTGTTGGTTATCCCTTGGATAAAAATCTACCTTAATTCAACTAATTCCAATGTTATCTGAATGGGCACTGTACAATACATTCTGGGAGGAAATAATAGCTTTTTAAGTATCCCATTACAAGGAAAACTTGTGGATATTCTTGATGCTTGTGTCTTTTTCTCTTAATTCTACCCAACAAAATAGACGACAGCAAATATACGTTTGCACACGTATGCAAACGCAAGTACTTCCATGTTTGATATATCCGGAAAATGACTGACAGGTCACATCCAATAGACTATGTATTTTGGTGATAGCCGGAAGCCAGAGATCCGTCATATTTTACCCGTGAGACACAAAGCAAGATGATCAATTACCAAAGTCAATTTTGCACGGAGATGGGTTTTTTCGTACTTTATGTATGTATGTATGTATGTATGTATGTATGTATGTACTATTATTATTATTATTATTATTATTAATTGACTTTGTATATATTTCTGTTTTTTTTTATCTATTTTATTCATTCATTGATTTTTATTCAAGCGTTGGCTCATTTGTTACTAAAAAAAGATATTGCTTCTGGCGTGTACATGGAGAAGTAATAATATATGCTGATTGCTGAAAAAAGAGAAGATGGTAGGTCGGGTGGAGAAAGCTCATTTCGAAGAAAAGAAGAAAGGGTACTTTTACAATAGTAGAGAAGAAGAGGACGAAAGAAACGGATAAGTGTATCGATAGTAAAATAAGATTGCAAAGAAATATAGGAAGGCGAAAAAAAATTTCTAAAAAGAAAACAGAGAAGGAAGAAGGATTAAATTATCGTAAAGAATAAGTAAAAAAAAAGAACAAAAAGAAAAAAAAATGCAATGATGAGACGAAGAAGAAAAGAATGAATGTAAAATGAGGTAAATAAGATATGGAGAGGAAAAAGTAACATAGAAAAACATCTTGAAAAAAAGGATTATTGATTTTAAGAAACAGAATAGGGTTAGAAGAAGAAGAAGAAGAAGAAGAAGAAGAAGAAGAAGAAGAAGAAGAAGAAGAAGAAGAAGAAGAAGAAGCTATATAGAAACTGGCTTCAGACACTCACAGACAACGACATCGATAATCTTGTTTTTATTAACTCAACCCATCCACCCAGGGGTCACGATTACTGGTCACTACCAATGTAACATAACATGTATTTCTCGTAGACACAGAGCTCAGTTCGAAACCCGTTGTGAAATATTACTCTCAATACAACCGTAGGAATGATGGCGTTTAAAATTCTAAACTATTCGGGTGGCTTAGCCTCAGTCATGAATCGTCTTGCTTAATATTCAAAAAGTGTTGTGATTCTTATCGGCCGAGGAAAAAGATAATTTCCAAACCCATACGTTATGGTCATCTATTGTAAAGAACATACTAAAGAGGATAAGTCAGTTCCTTCTCCGGAAGAAAAATGATACCATTTGATTGAATATTAATCGTTTAATAACAGTATATTAAGTGAAATGAAATCAGCAATCATATGGCATTTACAGTTTTTTCAAAACAGGATAAAACCTCTTAACAGGCAATATGTATGTCGGTCTCAAGTTAACTTTCAATAGTATAGGGAAATGCTCGAGTCATTTACGCATGAATGCGAACACAGTTAATTTGGTTCATAGGGAGTTATTTCTCAGTCAACTACTATTGCATGTGTTCTCTGTCTCTTTCTACACGATTCGAAATACCAGTTATCTTGTGACGTCAACCTCTGTCATAATATGTATAGAAATTTATTATAGAAATTTATTTCCGCTCTGAAAATACATTCTAAATCAGTTATTGTTCAAATCAAGTTCAAGGATAACTTCCTCTATACTTAATAACGTGAAACAATATTCCAATACTCTTAACCTGGCTATCACTTCTAGCCTGCTTCGAAATTCCCAAAACGGTTTGATCTCTGGCCATACTGGGTCTCATTTAGTCTTTTCAACAATTAAGCTGTTCTCAGGGAAACAACGAAAATTATTTTTCATATTAACTCAATTCAAACGGCTGAGAAGGAAATTAAAACATTCTGAAAATAAACAAAGAAAAAGGTGCGGCATGTTAAAAACATCAAGTATGAATATTTATTAAAC
Organism: Sepioteuthis lessoniana; assembly: GCA_963585895.1. NCBI lineage: Eukaryota > Metazoa > Mollusca > Cephalopoda > Myopsida > Loliginidae > Sepioteuthis > Sepioteuthis lessoniana. The sequence continues at coordinate 21,005,746 of OY757928.1, read as the reverse complement.
AAAAGAAAAATGAAGAAAGAATTAAAAATTAATGCTGTTTTAAATAGTCACCTTGACATTTAATAAAAGTACGTGGGGCATTCAGTATGTTTCCAGACATTTTTACAGGCATTTAGAATTGTCGTAGGCTCTTGAAAATAAAGTATGTGATTGCTATACATCTTATGAGTTGAAAAACCAGTTTTTATGATTTTAGGTTCAAATGAACTGCTACAGCAGTAATTGAAATACACCCTACTAAAGCCTGATTTCACAGCTGGGGAATTTCAAAAATGCAATCTGACACTTTAAAAGAACCATATGCAATAAAATTCTGTTTTAAACTTTGAAAAAAAATGCCACAGAAACGTATGGAATGCTTCAGACTGCTTTTAGAGAATCTTGCATGAATCAAGCATCAGTTTTTGAGTAGCATAAGAGATTTAAGAAAGGTAGGGATTTGTGAGGGATTATGAGAGGTGTAGGAGGAGTAAGTAAGTCAGAGTTGATTGACCAAAGGGTTAGGGTTAGGGTTAATATGTTGAGGTTTTAAGGGAGTTCAGCAAGAGATTCCGTCGGAAGAGGTCAGCACTCTTCAAATCGTGTCAGTGGCATGTCCACCAGGACAAAGTACCAGTTCACAACTCCATCCTTGTCACAGACTATTTGACCAAGATGGGCATCAAGACAGTTGCTCACCCTTCCTATAGTCCAGACCTTACTCCCTGTGACTTTTGGTTATTTCCTAAGCTCAGAGGCTGTCGTTATGAGACAATTGAGGAGACGAAAGAAGCTGTGACGAAGTCCATTGACACGCTCATACAAGAGGACTTCCATCGGTCTTCCAGAATTTTTTGGAACGGTACAACAAGTGCATTGCAGCCGGAGGAGATTACTTCCAAGGAGACTAGAGTTTCATATGTGTACTATCAATAAAAGTGCCCATACAAAAAAGTCTGGAAACTTATTTAAATTTCCTTTGACATAAGCAAACCTAAACATTTCTTTTGATATGATATGAATGGGTCACCATGTTTATATATATATATAAATATATATTACACGTCCTCAAAACGTTATAAATATGTCTAGTTTGAAGGACTTGTTTAATGCTGATTGTATTCCCTACATGGGAATAAGACCCACACAAAATGCGGGCACATGGCGATGACATTAAACTGAGCCTGATGTTGATTCTCCAGTTCAGAGACCTTGGGAGTGTGGAGTAACTCTTCTACCAGATCCACTCTGACCCTGACTGGCAGAACTTTTAAGAGCTCGTTTAATGGGCCAAATAATTTTTTTAAAAATTATTTGTTTTCCATAGGAGCGTATTTCCCTACCACGAAAAAGGAACAATTAAACAAAAATGTAAATACAAGCATAAAAAGAAAGTGATCCCTTAACCTCTAGGAATTGAATAACCCTAGATGAGTTGATATACCGTTGAAATTTATCAATCAATCAATCAATTCTTAAAAGATAAATTTTAGGTTTAGGAAAAAAAGTTACGCCGAGTGTTATAGAAAATGAACGTAAATGAAAGGGAGATAAAATAATAAAATTAGATGAATATATTATATATGCAAACGAATATGATTCGTAGAAAGAAAGAAAGAAAGAATAATCAAATAAATTCAAAAGAAAGAAAAAAGCAAACATAATTCGAACGTTGAAGAATATTATTTGGAGACCGACTGAAGACAGAACGAAAGTAAGGCATTGAGGATTACTGAAGAAATGGATTCTTTGACGGAACAAAAAAAAATGAAGGAATAAGCTAAAAAGAGAATCTAACATATTGAATACAATTACAAATAAAAAAGAAAGCTTTCATGCAGGAAAGAAGTAAAATAAATAATATCATAAAATCGAACCATAGGAAAGTGAACAAAAGCATTAAAGAAAAAATAGAGAGAAATAAAGAATGTGATTTATCCCAAAAATAATATTGAAAAAAAAAAAAAACTATTCAAGAAAGAACAACATAGAAAAAACAAAATGATAAAAGAAAAGGCGAATATACCGTTACAAGAAGAAGAAGAAGAAGAAGAAGAAGAAGAAGAAGAAGAAGAAGAAGATCATGATGATGAAGAAGAAGAAACTATGGCGAAATTGGATTATTTCGGACACTCACGGCCAATGACATCGATTACCTTGTTTATATTGTTCTGCAGATCGTACAAGATTGATTTTAATCAATTCCGAAGAGATGGAAAAGTCGTGTTTTTCGTCGAAGTACTAGTTATCCTTTTCTTATTCTCTCTCGAGTTCATCGGACAAATTCTTAATGAAATCCGTAATGCTGAAACTATATCTGGATAACCTTTGACATTCACATGCACCTAACTTTACAGAATAGTATAGTCTCGGTGCTTTTAATATAGATTTAGGTTTGACGATAAAGAGTTTGAAGTCTGGTTGAAGGTTATGTGGAACAACAGAAAAAAGATCTACAGTAAATTTTAGAGAATACTCTTTATGCATGTAATAGTATGAGCAAGTGAGTTGTTGAAATCTGGAGGAAAATAATTAGATTCATGCCTTTCCCAAAGATATCAGTGCTATGTGAAATGCAATCAGTCTCGTCCAGGATTTTAACTTGTGCCACCGTGTCCATTTCCTGCGACGATAACCATTACACTACGGGCACCACCACTAAGCAGGCGTAATTCATCTGCTCGTTTTGATTCACCACGCCTGAGAAAAGCCCAAATTTGCAACCTCGGACGAAAGGGGAACATGATTTTACTTTTCACCATCAAAATATCAAGTCCCCTACGAATGATCCTTGCTTACGTTGCAAATTTTACCCCACCGTCCTAACAAGCAAAATATTTATTCAAGATTTGGCGCCGTTCATCATTTGTATGGGTCAAAAACAGATGGACGATTGGGATGTTATTTTCCTGACAAGATTATTGTTACTGCTACTTTGAAAAGACTTTGTGAAGACTTCATTGAAATAAATTACTTCCAAACAGCTTCTTTAATATATATATATATATATATATATATATATATATATATATATATATATATATATATATATATATATATATATATATAGTTAAGGATATATGTGTAAAATGAAAAAGAGTTGACCAAGTTGACAATTTACTCGTATTAGGCAATGTTTCGCTTATACGGCTTCTTAAGTTCGAATGAAATTGCTTTTACGAACAAGTTTCTTATAAAGTAATATAATCGAAACACACATACACACACGCTCGCACACACACACACACATATATATATATATGGTTGATTTGTTGGTTGGTTTATGGCATATCAACCTTTGCAGGTTATGTAACGCCAAATCCATTTTTATACAAATTGTCAGTTCTATTTCTATTTCAGTTTAGCATGCGTGCACATTAAATTGTCAAAAGCATTTCTATTTCAAGCTATTCAGTTTATTCAAACAGTTCTAATTCAGCTAATTCCGTCTCGTATAAGTACATATTTTGTCTGCACCCTCTCAAATGTCAGAACAATTCTATATTGAACCATTCATTTTAGTTTAAGTATAGTTTCAATTTCAAAAACAGTTCTATTTCAAGCAATTCAGTTTACCATATGCACGCAATTTAAATATCAGTACAGTTTAATTCTCAAAAACATTTCTGTTTCAAGTTGTTCCCTTTAGTCAAAGTTCTAATTCAAACAATTCAGTTTATCATAAATATTCAGTTAGTTCTATTTAACACATAGATAGGGCCCTATCAGGTGCTATCAGTCTGTGTTTCTATGATAAAACAATATCATGAATTACATTTTACTTAAAGAGAAGATCTTTAAAATAGTTTTAAAATATCAACTTACGACGTAGGGATATATTTATAGAAGGACTTTTGAACGAGCTTTTGATTTGTTCGTCAAGAAGAGCGTTTGTTGTATAGCCACTCAATAACCATGACCATGATTAACTATACAAACACATAATATATATATATACTGGGTACATACCGACGCAATGAATAATGAATAGCGAAGGTTCCTTTAGAATATATACCTCTCACTTTATTGTAAGAGTTCGGAAAGGGTTACTCAGGGTTTTACTGTGAGAGGGAGTTGGAGACGGAACAGAACTGCAATATATTGACACCCACTCTTATGGCCGTCAACATTGTGTCTTTCTCGTTCTCCAGGGCTGCTCAACCGAAGGCCTGGGGGCTCAGCTTTCTGCTGAGTGCTGGCTTTCTCAACCACATCTTGTCACCAACGGCTCTCCAAAACTATTGGGGACCCCGAGGGCTCCTTTGGCCTGGTGTGGCTTTCCCTACCACAACTCGCCTCCAACTCAAACCTTCTGACTTTTTGTCTTGACCGAGTTATAGTTCAACGCCCACTCAATCGCCTACTCAATCTTTTGAATGGCATGTTTGATCCTCATCAAGCGGAAATAACTGTCGTGCAGTTCACAGGTCACTCTCTTCCGGTGCATCAGTCTATGAGTGTACCATGGGAATTTTTACCTTGTTCCATTTCATCAGCCTTAATCCGCCCACGCGATTTCCTCTCATAACTGCCATTGGAATGTGTCACTTCCTTCCGGTGCATCACCTTGGAATGGCAAGTTTGGCCGGGTCGAAGGACAAAATACAACATGTTCACTAAATTCATTTGATGTAAGATTTCATCAAATACATTTATAAAATGTCAGACCCATCCAATAATGAGAATAATGACAGTATTTTGTCATTAATTCTACTTTGAGTGAGGTTCTTATGAAGCTTTTTATTTTAGAATATTTCATTTTATACAGTGTTATGTGTATGTTCTATTAAGTAATGTATGTAACTGATGTGTCTATGTATTCGTTAAAAAAATGACTCAAAAATGTGCTGTACGCTCAGATGTGTAGTTTGGTCTACCCTAAGGTTTTTAAAATTATTTTCCTGGATTATTTGCATTTAAAAAAATATAATCCCTAAATCGATTCAGATTTCCACGCCTGCATTTCCGATTTTTATTTCCTTTCAGTAAAAATGAAAACTTTTCTATGAATTACCTTGGAACATATTTATACAAAGTATGTTCCAAGACACACATCTATGTTGTCTATACTTCTGAGATGAGGCATTGAGTACATTATTTACATTTTTGGGGCTATTGTCCTCATCTTTACCATGTGTCCTCAAGAACACATGGTACAGTTGATAAAGGCGTTGGTTAGATCCAGTGACATACCCAAAGAGTGTGAGTTCAATACCCGGTAAAGGCAGTGGAGAACTTTCAGAGGGGAAATGAACAGGAGATAACTGATAACTGACATCCATTAAACATGACTTGTGGAACTAGAACAGTCTACCCCGGTAAGTGAAATAAAGGATTTAAGTTCAACATTCCAGCCACCTGAAGAGGACCGGAGCGTACAACGACCGAAACGTTGTGATAAAAATGGCGACAAAGATGAGGACAATAATCCGAAAAATGTAAATAATGTACACTTCTACATTAGTCAGACAGAAGATCGTTCGGGATAACAATGACATTTGTTTTCTATACAAATGAGATTTATCGCCATAATGTTGTTTCAAAAGGTCCTGAAATACAATACAAAACTTGAGATTTTGTGGATCCCAATTTTATTAGGTTTGCCAAATCCTCACCTTAGAAAGTATTTGAAGCAAAATTGTTTCATACGCATTTTTAAATATATTTAAAATATTCCTTGGGGTGATCGGAAATCACGAAGAAAGTTTTATCCATTCTATCTCAACTCATTTGTCTCGAAGTATGTAAACATTTAGAAACCAACAAGTCATGCAAATTAACATTATATATATATATATATATATATATATATATATATATATATATATATAATAAATTTTGTGTATAAATAAAATTTGCTCGAAATGTCAGAAAGGACATATATATATATCTGAGTTAGTGTAGCCTAAATAGAAAGGCAACATCACTAAGTGACTTTCAGTCATTATTTTCTTTTTGTATACTGTTGCGAGGGGCTTGATGAGAAGGGTGATCTTGTTTGAGGGTTATTCTGGGAAGGGTTGTCTAGTTTATAATCCTTAGTTATTTGGGTGGCTTTATTCTTTTACTTTTAGGATTTATCAATTTATATCTTATGCTCGTGCTATAATGGCTATTGTTGTTGGATAATGCTAGGTTTGGTTTCTTTTTTAATGGCATATCAACCTTTGTAGGTTATTTCATCCCAAAGCCATTCTCCTAGAAGAATAGTAGTGGTACTATTTAACCCATAGCTTGGGGGATAAGGGTTTCATACCTTTCCCAAGGGTATTTGTCCGAAAGTGAACGTAATAACACGACTGGAATACGAACTCGCGAACTACGATTCCGCAGTCCATCGCTTTAACCATTACACCACGAGGACACACTCTAGATAATGATAGGCGAGTCGAGTTTAAAACCTATAGGGAACTGTTTGCATTTTCCATAAACTAATACCATTAGGAAAACTTTGCATACAATTATTTTCCCTCCAACTATGTGTAGGTAGTTGGTAGACACACAATTTTAATACTGGCGTGGTAACCGGTCCAGGAAAAAGACGTTGAGTTCGAACCTGTTAACTTCAATTTTAAAAATTGGTCTTTTCGCACATTCTGCACGATCCTAGTGGTTGATATATATATATATATATATATATATATATATATATATATATATATATATATATATATATACATGTGTGTGTGTGTGTGTGCTTGGTTTGGTTTGGTTTCTTTGTTTTAATGGCATATCAACAATTCTAGGTTATTTAATGCCAAAGGCATTCATCTAGAAGAACAGTAGTGGTACTATTCAACCCATAGCTGGGAGGATAAGGGGGTTCATACCTTTCCCAAGGGTATTTGCTCGAAAGTGAACGTAATAGCATGACTGGAATACGAACTCGCTTACTACGATTTCGCAGTCCATCACTTTAACCACTACACCGCGAGGACACCTCCCCTTGTGCGTGTGTGTGTGTGTGTATAATGAACAAAAGTAGTAAAGTAGACAGGAATATTTCTTTTGTATTATTTATTATTTGATTTTTCTCCAATATTTTTTATCTTAGACCATCGTAATGAGAAAATATTGGCGGAAAAAAGGTTTCAGGAAAGTCTATTAAAAGGTTTTTTGAAAAAAAAAAATCATAAGTCTACTTTAAAAATGCGTCACATTTTCTATAAACGAACACAGAGGTCGTTGGTAGTGGAGACGAAAATATCACATAAGGTAATAAATATCAATACGCATTAATCTGAAACAAAAAATGAATTCGACAAAATGTTTTTATCAGTTGGGAAAATTGTTAGCCTTATTAGGTATTCCTTGTAAAATACTAAAATAATGTATATTATTCATAATAATCCATTACGGAAAATATCTTAAAATTACCAAATAAAAAAACAGTTGGAGATTGGTTGGTTGTGTTTCACAGCATAGCAACTCTAATAGGATATTTAATGCCAAATTTTGTTTACCTATTTATACTAGATAGATATGAGTTTAAACATATAGTTGTTGAGGATATTTAAACTAGCAAGAGTTCATTTATTTGCACATAGTTAAATGCTTTCAGGTGTTGCTATCTATCAGTAAATGTTCTTATTTGCACACAATGCAATAGTACAAGTATTCCTGTTTAATACGAATAGTTTTATTTTTGCACAGTTAAATAGTTCAAGTATTGATATCTAACACTAAGAATTTTATTTGCACGTAGTTAAATGGTTTCGAATATTTCTATAAAGCACTAATCGTTTAATTTGCACCAAGCCGGGAAACCTGGGCTCAATCCTAGGTCGCGTCATATCAAAGACTTTAAAAATAGTACTTGATACCTCCTTGCCTAATAAAAGTTACGTATCAAGGGTAAAGTGGAGCAATCCAGGGAAAGCAGTCGCACCCTCTCCAATACGTCGGTGTTATAGCCCTCGAATACGGTCGCCAACTTACTACTAAATGGTTCAAATATAGTTATCTCACACTTATATTTTTATTTGCACACTGTTAAATGGTTTCAACTATTGCAATTCAACACTCGTAGTATATCCATTTGTAGAATGGCATCTGTTTTCTTCATATATTTATTGACAGGACCCTCTGGCAAATTAGATCTTCATTTAGGAGGTATACGTTAAGAATGAAAGAGAGTTTTTTTTTTAAATATTAGATTTGGGAAGTTCTCCAATTCTTCTGAACCACTCTTCTTACTTTTTCTTTCATTCATGTTTGATGATGAGCGCTTTTAATAGTTCCAAGTTCTTGTAGTCTTCCTTCTCTTCAAGCTTTCTGATTATTTCTTTATTTGGCAGTTATATTTCTTCCATTGTTTTTCCATCCCCCCATTTTATTCTCAGTATGGCACATTTTTCGATGCGAATTCCACCCCTATGTCCCGAATCTATATTCTCATATTTTGTATCGGATTATCTGGTTCTTTTCAAATAGTCTGATGTCATTAACGCACATTAGGGGATTAATCTTTTCAAATGATTTGGAAAATGAGGAGTATCCAGTGAACTTTTTTATATAATTGAGTGGCATCATTGCTATAAGGTATAGCATTGGTGAGAGCAAGTTTCTCTACAAAATGTCTCTTTGAATTTTTACCTTGGCTTGGGCTTGACCACCCGCTATCTTGACCACACTCCATTTTTCGGTGGCATACATGATGAAATTAGATATTTTGTTGGATATTTTAAACATTTTCAAATACATTTTCAGGGCCATGCCACAAGTCTTTTTTGAGTTTGGGTTTCTTTGTTTAATGGCATATCAACCTTCGTGTTTTAGTTTTTTACCAAGTTTTATGCTAAGATTCGACTGTATGAATGGTTGAACCCAAGGAGGTTCGATCTCACTCGTGAACGTTTGTTTTGGTTTGGTTTCTTCGTTTTAATGGCATATCAACATTTTTAGGGTTATTTAATGCCAAAGTCATTCTCCTAGAAGAACAGTTGTAGTACTATTTAACCCATAGCTGGGAGGATAAGGGGGTTTATACCTTTTCCAAGGGTATTTGCCCAAAAGTGAACGTAATAGCGTGACGGGAGTACGAACTCGCGAACTACGATTCCGCAGTCCATCGCTTTAAACATGACACCCCCTCGTGAACGTTTGCTAGTCTAGCTAGCTAACCACTGCACCACCTGAGGTGCCCCAAAAATGACAGTTTTAGATTAACATATAAACACCTAAATAAACAAATTAACGAATTAAGTGGTCACGGCTAAGACTTGAGGTGTCCTCGTGGAGTAATGGTTAAAAGCCCTGGTTTGCAGAATCGTAGTAAACGAGTTCGAACTCCAGTCACGCTATTACGTTCACTTTCGGACAAACACCCTTGGGAAATGTATGAACCCCTATATATGGGTTAAAAAGAACCACTGCTGTTCTTCTTGAAGTATGGTTTTGGCATTAAATTTGAATAGCGTTTACTTTTAAATGTGTTCAATAGCACAGCATTTAAAAATCATTCATGCCCAACAAAAGAATTACGGAAAATTCTCACATGAAAACACAACATTAGAACATCAAAATAACGAGCAAATATTACAGATTCTCGAGGCACTACATATTAGGATCTTACAACCCAAACTTAACAGAATTAATTTTCAAACCCGTGCTAATGTACTTAAATGTCTTAAGGTACTGACGCTATTTATAGCGACAAATCTAAAAATAAACGCTACCCACTGCAACAGTACAGACGCTCTACTTACAAAGCAGTATTGTACATACAAAAGTTAAATGTATATTATAAGATCAATACGGTAATAAGAAAGGATTAACAAAATATATGTTGACAAAAAATATCTATTATGTTCAATGAAATATATATCAATGAAGAAATACTGCCAATATGTATATATATATATAATTGGCCTCGTGAGTAGAGTGTTCGCCAATTTTCCGGGAGACCTAGGTTCAATACCATGGCCGAGCCATACCAAAGACTCATAAAATGGTACTTGATACCGCTTTGCTTAACACTCAGCATTATAAGGTACGTATCAAGGGTAGAGTGGAGCAGTCCAGGGAATGGAGTAGCGCCCTCACCTACACCTCCCTGTGGTAGCTATTAAAAAAGGAGCCTTCAGGTCACCCTTGACTAAGATCGCTAACTTTACTTACTATATATATATATATATATATATCAGAGTGTTGCGATTAGTTTGGTTTGGTTAGTTTGGGTGTATGGTATATCACCCCTAGTAGGTTATTTAACACCAAATATGTTTATACACACACACACACGCAAACATATATATATATATATATATATATATATATATATATATATATATGATTTGTATACACATTTCGTAGATAACATTCTTAAACGATGAAGTGCTCTTTTGAACCCATAGTTAAACAGTTTCAAGTATTGCCATCAAAAAGTCATAATTTAACATCAGTTATTTGTTTACACATATAGTTTCTTTTTCTTTTTCACCCATCAATAGGACCCTATAAGGCGTAAACACAGAAGGCCATAGTGGATCTGGGAGCAATGGCATTGAACAGGTACTCCATATTTCTCAAATCTCCTTGGTTAGAGCCTCGGCATCAGATGCTTTCATGACATATCCAGGACACTTGTTGGCGGGGTTTACCTCCCACATATAGATGCAGTTGGTGTTTTCTACAGGGTCAGCCGACTGTGTCTTTTCTATTAGAATCTACATAAAATATATCACACTTTTTTTCTTAACTGCTGTTAGCAAATCTTTTAAATCACTTTTATCCAAGACTAACTTCAACGTAAATTTTCAGTTGTGAAAAATCGACTCATGCACGAATATGATTAAAAGTGTATTGTCTGAACATATTGTTCAAAAATTAATAATTGATTGCTTTGTAGGAAGTAAATGTGTCTAATCATTTTATTCCCCATTGAAACATTGAAATGATTAATTAATTCTTTTGTCAAGTCTTTATAAGTCGATGATCTGACAAATGTATTCTTTCTTTCTTTCTGTCTTTCTTTTTTTTTTTTTTTTTTTTGATCGCCGAGAATTACAATTACAAAAAAGTCTTTTAGTATTAAATGACATTCTTAAAAGTTTTAATCTTCAAATGGCTCATTCTACAGTATTGAAAATCTATAATTGGAAAATAATACAAGTGGGAATTAAACTTTACAAAAAAATACTTTTATGCTGTATTATTATTATTATTATTATTATTATTATTATTATTATTATTATTTCACTTTGTGTGAGTTTTTCACAACAGCGTTAGTTGATGGGCTTTCACTGAATTCCGAGAGCAAGTCCCTTCTGGTTTCAATGACTCTTTTCTGTATTCTAGCCGATCTCAGCAATGCTATCATCTGGATCGTGTCTTACATTGATTTACAATTCCCCCATTCTCATCCCCAGGGTCATTAGGATTGTTCCGGGTGTGACAGTCACAACTGGTATCACCGTCTGCTTCTTATTCCACTGTTTTTTTTTTTTGTTTTTTTGTTTTTTCAGTTATCTGACATGATCCAAGTCTTTATTATTTCGATTTTATTCATTCTAATTTTGAGGTCTTCGAAATCGACCACAAGATTCCACAAGACATTTATTTGTCAATGAACACAAGGTCTGGTTTTCTGGCTAAGATTATGTGATCCGTCTGTATGACCAAATCCAAGTGATTTTTATATGCCGGTTTGTGCATATGCCATTTGGTAGAACCTTTAACCAAATGAGCAGGTCCTTTTTTCTCTTTTTCTAAAAAAAAACAAACACTAACACTATGTCGATATTCCATCATTGACATTTATTAAATATTTAAGTACAAGCAAAAAATGCCACTATATCAATAAAGATAGAAATTTTATAGAAATTTTATAACACGTGCTTACCTGGATTACCTCATTCTTATACTTCGATGTTCGTACACCGTTTAAGTGTTTAATTGCTAACTCCTTTCTAACCAGGTTTTTTGTTAATGGCCTTTCTTTTAAAAGTTTGAATCACGTGATTTGTCAGTGGATGTGCTACAGCAAAAATTCTTTGCTCAACTGTTTTTTTTCTAATGATATTTTATAATTTTTTTCCACACTAGCGCTAGCAGATAGGATTTCACTGGAATCTGAGTGACAAATCAACTTAAGTTTCCAGAAATTGTCTTTGTATTCTGGCCGATATTAACAATGCCGTAGGTTCGACAAGTCTTCGCTTTTCCTGCTCTGCAAGCCCTCTTTGCCTTCCCTTAAGGACCGTTCCAAGTGCACTAATCAAAATTGGTATCACTGTTATTCTCATTTACCACAGCTTTTTTTTAGCTCTCAAGTTATGTCTTAGTACTTGCTCTTTGAAACGTTTTCTTTGATTTTCACTTTCTGATCCGCCAAAGTCGACTATACTGTAAGTTTATTTTTTTGTTTATATTCCAAAATCCCGAGATTTTTGTGTATCTCATTGTTTTGGACGGGTTCTAATTTGTGCACGTACCCTTTGGTATTATGGTCAAATTTCAATTTATTGCACAGTTCCGAGTAGATAACCTTCTCCACCCACTTGTGTCAAGTCTTATCGGACCTTTGTGCTAGTTTGCTGCATTTTCTTATATTATTAATCGTTTCGTTTTCTATCGTCATGTAACCTAGATTTTCAATTTTGTTGCGTATAATTTATTTTCATTTTCATAATATTGGTCCTTATGGCTTTATTATAATTATTTACTCCTTTAGATTTTTATATCAGCGTTAGCTGATAACCTTTCACTGGAGTTTGAGTGACAGCAAGTCTCCTCAAGTCTCCAGGACTCTTTTCAGTACTCTGGTCGTTCTCAATAATGCTGTAGTTTGGATGGTGTCTACTCGTCCGCCAACTTCCAAGTCCTCCAGGCCCTTTAATAATCCTTTAGTTACTGTACCAAAAGTACCAATCACAATTGGTGTAATTGTCACCTTCCTGTTCCGTGTTTTTTTTTATTATTATTATTATTATTATTATTATTATTATTATTATTATTTACGCCTTTAGGGGATTTTTGCACTCGCGTAAACTGATGGTTTCTCACTAGAGTTTGAGTGACAACACGTCTGCTGAAGTCTCTGGGACTCCACTCAGTATTCTGGCCGATCTAAATAATTCTGTAGTCTCAATGTCTATACTTTTCCTCTTATTTCCAAGTCTTTCAATTACTTTATCGAACATTTAAGGGTTGTACCAAGTGCACCAACCACAATTAGAATCAGCGTCACCTTCAAGTTACATATTTTTAGTTCTCTTTCAAAGTATAGGAGCTTATCTCTCTCTTTTGGCTTTCTTTTATTTTCACTCTGTGATCTGCCTGGACGGTGATGTTTACTATTCGACAGGTTCTCTTCTTCTTCTTTTTTTTTTTTTTTTTTGTTAACTATCTCTAGGTCTGGTCGTCTGGCTGAGGATAACTGATCCGTTTGTGACTGGAGTGACTAAAGATGAGTGGATTAATCGAGGCAAAACGCAGCACTTTTAATTCTTAGAATACTTACACGAGTCCTTGATATTTTGGGAGACTTATAGTCACTCAAGATCAAGTTAAAACTGGCATATAATCACGAGTAAATTAATAGTTATTATTTTCTTCAGTATGCTACCGAGAATATAAAATGTTTGCATTGGTTAATATCCACTGTAGTTTTATATATTTGAATTATTTTCCAACTATTTTCAATATATTTCATTTTGAATAGCTTAGTAATTATGAATGCAGAAAATGTGTTAATTTCAAACACCGGTAATACCAACTTAACTCTAGAATTGTAAAACATTAATAACTTTCGGTATCCTGCTTGACTTAATGGCAAGAAAACTTGGCTACAAGAACGTTGTAATGGATTTCTGAGATTACTGGGTGTCCCCTCATTTTAACTTTGTGGCAAAGTCAACTTAGCTTAGTAAGCCACTACTTTCTAAGTCAGAAATAGAATCGACAGTGATGATACGTTTTCATTACGCATAATAGATTATAAAATGAAGGAATGATAAAATTCGTTTAATAATTACATTGTCTTTGCTAATGATGACAATTATGTTGTAGACTAAATAAATGTTCCATTTGTTTTCTTTGATAAGTCTTTTATTCATCTGTAATTTACTAAGCTTTTTGCTTAGATGTGGCATGATGCCACATAAATGGGAGGCCCAATGAGACTCGAACTCACTCATGAATGTTTGCTAGTCTAGCTTGCTAGCCACTGGATTACTCTAGGCGACCTATTCCAAGGGTTTTGCTTAGATTTGGCACAAGGCCTAAGGAAGGGAGTACCTACTGAGACTCGAACTCACTTGTGTGGGGTTGCTAGTCTAACTTGATAACCATTACACCACCCGAGGCGCCTGAGACTTTTCTTCAATCTTCAAACCTGTGATATTACTTTCTGAAAGAAATAATACAACAATCATCAAATCTTGTTGGGTAAATATGTGTTAAACTTATAAAGCTGATATTATTAAAGAAAAACACAGAAAAATATAGATACAGAAAGCTGAAAAATTGTAAGAATGAAATACCATATGAATGGTAGAATACCTCGCCGGATACGCGACTCAAAACAACGTTAGAATGAAACTGGAGATTTTAATAATATTAAGGGTATTTTAATGGTGATTCCAATAATCAAATAATGAGTTGATTCAGTTACACAAGTTCATATACAGACTGAGAAAGTTGTTTACATCATACTAACTTTATTGGTTATCAGTAATGTGTTCATTTCTCACTATGAGTCAAATACTCGCAGCTTCCCGCCAAATCTATGCTGTCCTAAAATGTACGTAATCCTAACTGATTTAATGCTAAGCTAACTAGGCTAGTATTCCCTTGTTAGGGATATCAGTGTTCACTACTTTAGTATCGTGAAGGAAGAGATACACAGAAAAATGCAAAGTTAAATCCTTTTATTGGTTGACTAGTACAATCCAGAGTATATACAATATTCGCAGTCTCTCACCATAAAAGTGTTACGCGAGGTGTCGATATTTAACAACTACTGACCGCTACGCGTGAGACCCCTTTTATACATCCGAACTACCAGATGTCAAGGTGGTACAAGCCACGTCAAAACAACTAGGTAACCCATCGATCTAGCATTTAAATAATTTAAACAAAGTTTAGCGGGTATTTATTTACCCAACCCCTTCTAGCCCGGTCAGCAGGTGTTGTTGAATACACCGACTTTATGTCGGCAGAGGGTTGAGACCACCTCCAAGGAATATCCTGTATATGACATTAAACCATCTGATCGAAAAGGTGCAGCCATGGAGATTTGAGAAATATAGAGTACCCCTCCATTGCCATCGCTCTCAAGTTCACTTTGACCCGGAGAGGTAGCACCTAATAGCTTCCTATCTTTGGGTTAAACAGAACAAACTATGCGTGGAAATACATGACTGATGTTGAATTGTGACTGTTATAGTCATACTTAAAACCATTTACGATGTGCCAAAAAGAGCTCAGTTTCATTTAAGAATGTTATCTACAAAATGTGTTAACAAATCATATATACTTAATATATATGTAAAAATATGGTTTGGCATTAAATCACCCACAAAGGTTGATTTTCCAAGAAGCCAAACCAATCTAGCCCCTTCGCTACGTACAGGATGAGACACAAGGTTAGTTTTTTAAGTGGCATACAAATAAGAAATTTGCGTTAACAAGGTACTAATGTTCTTGTTAAAGGTGTGGACTGACTTTCTTTCCTTGTAATGAGAAATTACGAAGGCTCTTGAAATCCTTTCTTCATAGTCGCTAGCGTTTAGTTACACAATGTCACCCTGATATAGATATACTGTTACCTGCTTTTTTTTTTCATAGAATATCATTTTTAATTAGCCATATCTGATAATTGAACAAAAAAGAAATAATAGCAGTCAGAATTTCAAGATGGTTTGATCAAATGTAAAGTTGTCGTCTGTAGTCGAGAGTGACCCGAAGGCTGCACTTTCAATAGCTACTACACCGAAGTGTGACTCTTTTCCTTGGATTGCTCCACTTTAACCTTGATCCATACCTAATAATGCTAAGTGTTAAGCAAGGAGTACCATTCGTTAAGTCTTTGGTATGACTCGATCTAGGATTGAACCTCGGTCTCCCGGACCATTGAGGAATACTCTAACCATTATGCCAATGGACCACTTGCTTTATTCTCTCCGTTCAGTTTCTGAGACCACGAAAGGGTGTGTGAATGGATAAAAGACGCAACTTGCTTGGTAGGTTATTCGTTCAAATACTAACTGACTCTCAACCTACGGGGTGGTGGGCGTAAGAATAAGGAAAATATCTTCACATATAATCATCATTTTCTTTTAAATATGGCCACAAAGCTTAAAGGTGGTATATTTTTGTACACGCAGGCGCACACAGACACTTGTACACATGAAGATCTAGTGGTTGGTAGAAAATGTAAATATTGTTTTCAAAAGCGTGTTGTGTGCATAATGAAATATTTAGAAAACGATTACAATAATTTGAAATGCTAAAAATAAGGATCCTTTCTTTCAATCATGTCTTTTCAGAGAATTATGTCCGAGACAATAAAGTTTATATCGGAAGAAGTAAACATTAGCTACATGGGATACTGTCTATCGAAAAATCTGGAGATGGAGATGAAACCCGATTAAAATTACCATAAGCCAGAGGAGTTGACGCAGATAATAATATATATATATATATATATATATATATATATATATATATACTTAATATATATATATATATATATATATATGTGTGTGTGTGTGTGTGTGTGTTTTGACATATGAGACTGACAAGTAACGTTAGATACAGTGCTATTAATATACTACACTTGATGGTAAATAAAATCCTTATATTTGATTACTTACAAATCCCCTCCTATCTAAAATCACATCTTCCAGAACGCTTGCGCCGAATACCCTCGGCGTGGTAGGAACGTGCTGAATTGTTAGATTTTTGTAAGTGAGTTTAAAGTCCACTCGCGTTGAAACCTTCTTTTCAGAATTTATATCCTTGAAAGAGGAATGAGATAGCTTTATCCACCACATAGGTTAAATAGTACCTCTACAGTTCTTCTATAAGGAGGGTAAATCAATTAAATAACCATAGAAGACTGATATGTCTTTAAAAACAAAAGCAAAAAAAAACAATTACAAATAAAAAAAACAATTAATCCAAAAAGGCTAATGTTTACTCAGAAGTTAAAATCTACCAATATTTGTCTCTCTGCTTACTCTTAAATCTCGTATGCAAGATATAAATTTTGCATCAAACACAGAATATACTAGTTTTTTTCTCTTTCAAGTGAGAACTAAATATGGTTTTAATCGACTCGTAGTTGACGTTTCTCTTAAGAATCCTTCTCGAAGCTATGGTGGTTACATATTGGTGCTTATCTTCAATACAAGTGACATGTTAGTAAGGGTTAAATGCAATCAATAGTAAAGAAATAACTGTTGAATGACTTCAGCTATAATCGATTTCCTGAAATCGATTGCCTATTCTAGACTAAAATGCTCTAAATACATAGCTATTTACTCCCAGCTTGGGAAGATTAGTAGATTCGTGCTTTTCTCGACGGTGGCATTCCAAAATGAAAACAAACTGTCCCAGCTGATGGTATGCCACCAATTGTTTCCTTGCCGTGATTTTCAAAACAACCTGTAAACCCGACATCCTGACAACACGGAGACGCATATGCCCTTCGTGACCTACACTTCAATTAAAATTACAATCTATCAACCACAAATGAAATAATCAATTATCACCCTTAATGATATTACACAGTCACGTTGGAGCAATCGTGACAAGGGAACAAATTATTTCGTACTTTAGTTTTGCTGTTATGATCCCTGTCAGACAAATAGCAGTTGGAAAGGTACGTGGTGATTTCAATAGGTTTCCACACGTTTTTGTATAGTCATTTAGAATTGTCATAGACTCTTCCAAATTCAGTATGTTATTGCTATACATCTTATGAGATGACTGACCAATTTTTATGATTTCACGTTCAAATGAACAGCTACAGGGGGAATTGGATTACACCCTACAATAGCCTGATGCAATCTGACACTTTAGAAGAAAGATATGCAATAAAATTGTGTTTTAAACTTGGGAAAAATTCCACAGAAACATATGGAATGCTTCAGTCTGCTTTTCGACTATCTTGCATGAAACGAGCATAAGTTTTTGAGTGGCATAAGAGATTCAAGAAATGCAGGGAGTCTGTGAGGGATGATGAGAGGTGTAAGAGGAGTAAGGAAGTCAATACACCAGAGTTGATTGGCCAAACAGTTAGGGTTAGGGTTACTATGTTGAGGTTTTAAGGGAGTTCTGGAAGAGATTCCTAGGGAAGAGGCCAGCACTCTTCAAATCGCATCAGTGGCATTTCCACCAGGATAATGCGCCAGTCCTTTTCACAGACTATTTGACCAAGACAGTTCCTGAACCTCCCTGTAGTCCAGACCTTGCTCCCAGTGACATTTGCTTATTCCCTAAGCTCACAGGCTGTCGTTATGAGACAACTGAGGAGATGAAAGAAGTTGTGACGAATGTCATTGATACGCTCACACAAGAGGACTTCCATGGGGCCTTTGGGAAGTTGTTGGAACGTTACAGCAAGTGTATTGCAGCCGGAGGAGATTACTTCGAAGGGGACTAGAGTTTCATGTGTGTACTATCAATAAAAGTGCCCATACGAAAAAAGTCTGGAAACTTATTTAATGTTGCTCGTATTAATGCCCTTATTCCTCCAGCATTTGGGTTAAATAGCACCACTGCTTTTCTTCTATAAAATAACTTTGGCATTAGATAATTAACAGAGATTTATATGCCATTAAAAAACAGCCTGATCAAATCAAAACACAGTGTAGTTTTTAGGTTGTTTTTTTTTTAATAATTTTTTTGTCTAAAACTTTCATAAAATTTACTTCTACCAACAAATTTTATCAAAGAACACTTTAAATCCTTGAAGATACCAAAATAATAGGCGTCTACGTTGGACAAAGTTTATTTGTCATGACTTTCCATGTCTTATTCATCCCACTCATGAAGTTGGATTGTATAAAAAAAAATCAATATTTCGACGTACGTCGTTGTATCTAACGTATTTGACTTTCAGGTAAGATCAAAACGGAAACGATTGAGATTTTAAGAGAAATATGTTCCTCGATATGAGAAGTTATTATTATCATTATTATTAGTTGTATTAGTATTCTTTTTTTGCCTCGACCAAGAAGATAATGGCCTCGAGCTGTGAAACACATTTCGCATATTCATCCCACTGTTGAACATAACTATCAGTGTGTTTCTTAAATGTCTTGAGCATTCCCCACAAAATAAAATAAAACTAAAAAATATAAAAACTCATGTTCACTTCTTCGGTAAGCGAATAAAATTGTCAGCAATCTACTGTATCATTCCTCAATGCATATAGCATAGATATCCAGGATTTGAATCAACAAAACTAATAACTTAAAAGCAATATAAGAATAACATAATTTTTCATTGAACAAGAACCGTCTCAGTTTTCTGTATGAAAAGCAATATTTACAAATACAGAGATACCGATTTGAAATAAATAAGAAGGAATAAAATTTAGAATCCAAATAAACACAGATTAAACCAAAAAGCAAATGTTTTAAAATCAAATACAAATTCCTACGCCATCCGAAATTAGTCATCTATTCAGGTTTGCAGTTTGGTACAGAGTAAGAATTATTCAAATCCTCTTAAGATTTGAAATAGCTGACAATAGTCAACTAGCCTAACTTGCAAAGCATTTAAATACGATTGGTCTTGAAATATTTCTGCACGTTTTTAGCAAGACAAAGAAACGTTAAGAAAATGGATTATGTTTTTTATGGAATTTTTTTTATAATGATACTGATGGTATTCAGCATTATGTTAGCCAGAACCATAAAAAAAAGAAAGAAAGAAAGAAAGAAAGAAAGAAAGAAAGAAAGGAATAGAAACATGCTGATAATTTAAAAAACCTCCCTTAACTGAATTTTTTTTTTTTTGTCACAAGACAAAAATATTGGCACTGCCCTTTAGAATCCAATTCTCCCTAAGATAAATAATAAATTGTATTAACAGCCTCTTCAGCTATGTTTTTTGTCTCAACGGCCGTCATGAAGCACTAGGTAAGATCGGACCGACAAACGATTGCATAGTAGACGCATTACAACCTATAGGAAAAATTATGGAATTAAAACACTTAGACAATGTTCTCCTTGCTTTTTTGGTTTTGTTTTTGTTTGTTTTTTTTCTTTTTTTTTTTACTTTTTGTTTTGTTGTGTTTTTTAACTAGCAGTAAATAAACTAATAACAATAATAATAAAAATATGATTGCTGCAGTTTAGTCCACTTTAACCTCGAGGTGATTTTCGTTGAACTTTTATCTAAGTACGCGTAAAACCTATTTTGTTTGATTGATTTCTTACAAACATTGACTCATATTTTGATATTTTCGTTTTTATGTGTTTTGTTGCATATTTCTATTTCAAAGGCAAATTAGTTTAGGTTGTCTATTCTAATTATTTGATTTCTTCAAGATGTTTTCCTAATTAAACTGTCCCAACGTCATTGAGATAATGAATAGTTATTTTGTAGAAGTCATTTTTTCTTTCTATGAGGAATACCCAACCGCTTGTTGAAATCTGAAAGAACTATCTTTCAACTTTAGACCGATTTACATATCTCGGCATCTACTGGTATGTGTTTTTCGAATGTAAATTTTAAGATCATTCCATATTTTTCTTCAACATTGAGTTATTCTATATTTTCCTCTGTTTTTGAAAAAAATTAATTTAATTTACTAAATTAATTAATTCTCGTTTGTTTAAGGTTCATTTTCAGAAGCTAAAGGTTTCAGCTATTAAAGTAAAGATTTTTTTGCAACGGATTTTTATTAGTTTATTTAATGTCAAATAAAAGCAAAGGAAATATCCTCTAAATGTCCCAAATCCATAATTTTTGCCATTGGTAGCAAATTATTAAATATGGACATTTATGGAATATTTTGAATTCATAATTTTTTGCCATATGGAACGTGGCCAGGAATCGAACTTCAAGTGAGAATAAAATCCTATGCCAACTTAGTTCATATTTACAAAGGTTAGTTTAGTATGTTTTCTAGTCCACAACTTTGAGGTACTTAATAAAAAAAATCGATATTACTACTCATGCTTGATATGTTTGTCACTTTTTTTTTCCTTTTACAAAAGAACTGATGGATACTTGTAGGATCTAATGTACTTTAAGAGAGTAAAAGTCAATACCATTAAAAGATGTGTAAGTAAGTAAAGTAAAGTTGGCGACCATAGTCGAGGGTGACCCGAAGGCTCCCCTTTCGATCGCTTACTACACCAAGGTGTAGGGGAGGGCGCTACTCCTTTCCCTGGATTGCTCCACTTTACCCTTGAACCGTACCTTATAATGCTGAGTGTTAAGCAAGGCGGCATCAAGTACCATTTTTTGAGTCTTTGGTATGACACGACCTGGGATTGAACCCAGGTCTCCCGGGCCATTGGCGAACACTCTTAAAAAAAAACAGCAAACTCGGTAGCAGTTGTGGAAGTAGCGAATTTTTATTCATTTAAACCTTGGTCTTAATATACCAATCAACGTATTTGGTCGAATTTTCTTGAATCTTAGACTGGCCTCAAATCAGGGTGACATGGGTTGTTATCTTTTTAATCGATCTGGGATTGGCTAAATTATATCTCACCCCCAAGATATGAATTATTCATTGGTCTCAACTGACTAATGACTGGCTCCCTCTTTTTATTAATTCTCAACTCTTACGAGGGATGTCCCTCTTACCTTCCACAAGACTTTTCTTGGTTGTGACTTTTTTGTCGGTTATACAACCAGACACCTGATTCAGTGGATATTAGAGACTTTATTACATTAGATTAGCATTTACAGCGAAATTGTCAATAAATGTCAGTTAAAGTAAAAAAAAAAAAAAGAAAAAGAAAAACGAATGCAATGTAGCATTCAAAAACGTTAATTTCATTCAGAACTAGAATACAGATTTTTAAAAAAAAGAGAAAAAAATGTAAATCAAAAATACATAAAATAATCTTTATGTATCTTTATTAAGCAAATATATATATATATATATATATATATATATATATATATATATATAAGGGAGGGAGAAGGGAGAGTTTTCATATCCTTTCGTTGAAGAATCGGTAATTCAAAGAACTTTTTATCTGACATTCAATACGTATTCATAATTCATAATGTACACTTCATGCTTGTTCCCTCATGTTTGTTCGCGCATGCTCTTTACGTCTTTATTGCAAAAAACTGATATCGTTGAGGATTATTAACATTTCCTTTTATTCTTCAATCTCCTTCATTCATTTATTAACTTGTGTGTTTTAATTTTGTTTTGTGTTTCTTGTTTTGTTTTGTTTTTTATGCTCCCCGTTTCATGCTTTTCAGTTGTTGTTTTTTTCTTATCTTATATTTTAAAACTTTTTAAAAATTATATCTCTATCTACCTTCTATTTTAGCTGCATGATACCACCAGCACCGCTACTACCAATAATAATAATAATAACAATAATAAATTGAAACATACAAGCCGATTAAGAAGATCTCTCTTAGACTGTATACAAAAAATATGAAAAAAAATTACGCTCGAGAAAGTGTTATCTATTTAACGAAAATAAAAACTAGGTTTAACATTAGAATAAATTTATTCACTACCTTCTCTTACTCTAAAAAAAATAATAGTAATTTTCTATTCTATATCTCAGGTTTCTACAGTCATAATGCTTTTTTACGATTAAAAAATGTACGTTGGCGTACAACCATTACAATTTTAGAATAAATGGTTAAATATGTGTTTTTTCCCCGATACACTTTTCAATTTTGGTGGGCTTTTCTAGAAATGTTACTATTTAGTGGGAGACCAGGGGATCCACTAACGGCCTCGTTTATATACAGTTTGCAAGTTAACATGA
Source organism: Sepioteuthis lessoniana (assembly GCA_963585895.1). NCBI lineage: Eukaryota > Metazoa > Mollusca > Cephalopoda > Myopsida > Loliginidae > Sepioteuthis > Sepioteuthis lessoniana. Next base: position 20,982,836 of record OY757928.1, on the reverse strand, counting down.
CATATTTGATAGAAAGTTTCCTCAGCTTTCAAGGACTCGCCTCAGTATTGTAGCTGATTTTAACGTTGCTGCGGTCTGGACAATGTCAAATTATCCTCTCATTTACATTTATCAGTCTCTTTTGCTTTTTTGTTTGGGATTGTTCCATGAGCTCCAGATATGTTTGATATAACTATCAACTAAATGTTTCAGTTTTATGTCATTGAAACCATGACAATAAAGATAAATAAAAATACAAATAATCGAAAGACTTGAAAACACATGATGGAAAGAGCAGAAAATAAACAAAAATAACGAAAAAAATTCGACCAAAACTCAGTGGAAAAGCACAAATAGAAATCCACAAACGGATGCAAAGAAAATAAAACAGTTTTGGAGCACGATATGAAAACAGAAAGAACATAACAGAAGGTGGAAATGAATAAATAATATCTAAAGAGACTTTAAAGGACGTGAACGATTCCTCGAGGTGATCTTACACCTAGATTCACAAAGAGCAATGCACAAGAAAGTACACAATTTGGGAAACGATTGGTCATGATGATCATCCAAACATTTGGTCATTAACATTTACGTATATCCCCGACAGATTGCCTCTAAAACAGGATAAATCCATAGAAGAAGTCAGCATACTCGAATGGATGCTAAAGAGAAAAAATACCCTGATTGCTACACATATCTATAGAGAAAATATCTCCAACAGTAAAAGACTGATAATATATTCACCTATTATATGGAAAATCCGAACGGCTCAAATATGAAAGGAAATATATTACTCGTTCGAATACCACGGACTATTTCCAGAACAGAAGCGAATAAAAGGAAAGTATTACCTGCACTATATTTTATCGGCACATAGTTAAGAAGCTTAAAGTAAGACTGAAAAAAATTATCCATGTTATGGATTGACTTAAAATCACATGATATTGTACTGCACACTACAAATGTACAATATATTCAATTAAGTCATAAACCTCATCACAAAGGCCAAAGAAAATTGAAAAATATAATTTGAAACAGTGGGATAAACCTTGGCGGAGGTGAAAGCCAAAAGAGGCATCTTTCACTACTGCTATTTATTATAGCAATGATGCCACTCAATTATATACTTAGAAAATACGCAAAAGGCTAAAAATTTACAAAATCATTGGTTTGGTTTATTTGTTTAATGGCATATAAACCTTTGTTAGTTATTTAATGCCAAACCCATTCTACTAGAAGAACAGTAGTGGTACTATTTAACTCATAGTTGGGAGGATAAGGGGGTTAATACCTTTCCCAAGGGTATTTGCCCGAAAGTGAACATAATAGCGCGACTGGAGTACGAACTCGCTGACTCCGATTCTGCAGTCCATCGCGTTAACCATTACACCACGAGGACACACCCCAAATAATTGGAAAAGATAATCTTCCAAAGGGATATGGATGATATAAAATTATTTGCCAAGAAAGAAAATGTTTGGTTTGGTTTGCTTTGATTTTCTAACATATAAACCATTGTAGGTTATTTAATGCTAAACCCGGTTTATATATATATATATATATATATGGTTTGTAAACGTAATTCAGCAAAGCTAAATACTTACAAATATTGCTATGTATTACTAACTATTCAATTAAAAATCAGTCATTTGTTTACACTCTGTTAAATGATCATACATTTCTATTTTTAACAGTAAAATTTAGCATGAGTCGCTTGCACATAGTTTAAATGTTAAACAGTTCAATTTTATCCTCAGATCAGGGGCTTTAACTCTGTGTCAGATTGAACCTAGCTGCATTACCCAAAGATTCTACATAACAGGAACCTCACCATCAGATTGTTCAATGTTATATCCAGGAAACTCTCCGGTAAAAAAGCTTTTCTACAGAGATGCAATCAGTGTAGTCTACAGCCCCAGCCAACTTAGAAAGAAACATAATACAAACAATCCAATAAACAGCCAGGATAGGCAAATCGAATCGAAAAATGTGCCATACTGATAATGAAAAAAAAAGAAAAAAAGGAAAAACAGAAATAACAGGAGGAAAAGAACAAGAAAATCAGGAATTGATCAGAACAATAGGAGAAAACATTTTTTCAAGTCCTTTGGAATATTGCAAGTGAACCCATCAAAAAACAGCGATGAAATAAAATTAAGTAAATAATAATTCAGAAGAAGAAAACCTTTTGAAACCAAACTCTGCAACAAAAATCTCATGAAATGAATAAACACGTGGACACTTCTCCTGTCAGATATTATTCTTAATATAGACAATGAAGGAAATCATACAGAGAGAACAACGGACAAGTGTCGATTCACAAGACTTTCCACCCTGTAAATTACAGAGACTGTATACGTAAAAGAATTAATGAATAAGAGGACTTAGCAGCATTGAGGATTGAGTCCACGTATCAATTCAAGGACGGGAGAAATACACTAAAAAAACAGAGAAAGACTAATTACGACAGACAGTAACACCAATAACAATATAAGATTACATAGTTAAACAGCAAAAGTTTGTTAATAAAAATGAGACAAAAAAACTGTATGGATATTTCAAGCGACAAGCTATTGATATTTCTCATGAGAAGACCAGTACATAGCTAAAGAAGAGAAACCTTATGACATAAACGGAATGTTTTTTAATTGCAGCTTAAAAATTATGCTATAAGGAACAGTTATAGTAAGAGGGAAATTGATAATACGCAACGGAATAGCAAGTGATGATTATAGAAACACAGAAATGAAATGGTTAATCATATAATAATGTATACAATTGATAAAAAAGGTACAAAATAGACACAACTGAATTGGAAAGGTTATCCATCAGGAAGAATCGCAAGACATTAAAATTCCACCAAATTATATGGACAAACAAGCGTACGTCTATGAAAGTGAGATGCATAAAACTGTTTGATACTTTTAGATATAAAAATATCACCTAATTCTGGGTAGAAGATAAGACATCTCGATTTGATTAATAAGAAAAAAGATAACTTGTAATATGTTGGATTTGCCGTTCCTGTGGAGCACGGAGGGAAATATTTTAAAGACTAAACGACAAACTAATATTTAGAACTAGTCAGAAAATTAAAATACCTGTGGAGCATGTAGGTGACCATAATATAAATTATGGTTGAAATTGGAAATCAGACGGAGAATCTAGTCTGTTAAGATTGGCTAGAATACTCAGGAGCGTCCTCAAAGAAGAAGAAGAAGAAGAAGAAGAAGAAGAAGAAGAAGAAGAGACCAAGTTTTGCTAAACTAGAAGGAAATAGCATTTCATCTAGTTTATATTTTGCCGTTCCAGTGATCATTATAATTAAAATGAAAGAAATCAAAAAGATTGATAAATGTCTTCAGTGAACTGAAGAAGTTGATACCAATGTTTATTGGTGGTTTTGGAACAGCATTCAGTTGCTTGAAAAACTACATTGGCGGAACAGAAGATCAGAAGCTTAATCTAGACCATCGAGTCAAAACACTGTTAAGATTTACTAGGATTTATTGAAGAGTCCGGGAGACCTGATGAAACGTATTTTCCCTCAGATTTCAGGAAAAAAACAACAGTTATATATATATATATATATATATATATATATATATATGTGTGTGTGTGTGTGTGTGTGCACGTGTGTGTGTGTGTGTGTGTGTGTGTGAGTGTGTGTGATTAAACTATGTAGAGTCTTTCTTTCTGCCTATCTTATCGTTGATCCTTTCAAGTTTTGGTATAAGTCTTTAAATTCTGAATGGAATGATTTTAAAAAGCGTCGTATTTTTCCTAAGTACTTTAGGCCTAGCTGGATACATTTTCTGGAAGACAAATAATGAAATTTCAAATCCAATGACGAGTCTCATACACTTATATGAAGATAACAGGAAGAACATGTGGGAGGAAATTTATGGAAGAAAATAATTTTACTTGAGGTTTGAGGAAAAATTATTGGAAAATTGTTAAATGTATTTTAGAATGAAGCTTTTAATTTAAAGTGATCTTGCTTAAGGGATGTTTGTTAATCCTGATGCACAGAGCTTCACGTAATTGTTATTTGTTTGTTGGTTTTATGTCTCTGTGTAATACGGAGGTGTTTTCAATTCGAATTTTAACCCGAAAAATCTAATACAAAAAAAATGCCTCCCTAAATGAGTCTAGCAATAAAGAAAAGCTAATCATATATCACCCCAAATTCATGTTTGAAAGCGGAAATGCTGTCTGTCTCCCTCTCCCCCTCTCTCTCTCTCTATATATATATATATATATGTGTGTGTGTGTGTGTGTCCGTTCAATTTATTTTTGGATAATTTATTTCAGAGTATTATGTATATACAGAGTTATATTCGATGTATTACATGTTTTGTAGTTATACCAATACAATTTGTCCATTATAATGTTTTATAAAACGTGTTATTGCATGAATAAAAGAGCTAATTTCATAAGTATACATATATATTTACATGTGTGTGTGTGCGTGTTAGTGAGTGCTTGTCTATGCGCGTGCGCACACACGTACCAGTGTAAGATATATATATATATATATATATATATATATATATATATATATATAAGAGGATCATTCAATAAGTTTCCAGACTTTTTTCGTATGATATTACACACATGAAACTCTAGTCCACTTCGAAATTATCTCCTCCGACTGCAATGCACTTGTTGTACCGTTCCAACAACTTCTGGAAGGCCCCATGGAGGTCTTCCTGTGTGAGCGCGTCAATGACCTTTGTCACAGCCTCTTTCATCTCCTCAATAGTCTCATAACGACAGCCTCTGAGCTTAGGGAATAACCAAAATTCACAGAGCGCAAGACAGTTCCTCGCCCTCTTTATGAGAAGGCGAGGAACTGTCTTGAAGCCCATCTTAGTCAAAAAAACTGATGCTCGATTCATGCTAGATGGTTCGAAAGCTATCTGTGTCATTTTTTCCAAGTTTAAAACAGTTTTATTGCATATCGTCCTCACTACCAGATTGCATTTTTGAAATTCACCAACTGTGACAATTAGGCTTTAGTAGGGTGTATTCCAGTTGCTGCTGTAGCTGTTCATTTGAACCTGAAATCATAAAAATTGGTCAGTCATCTTATAAGAAGTATAACAATAACATATGGAATTTTCAAGAGTCTACAACACTTTTAAATGCCTGAACAAAAACTTCTGTAAACTTATTAAATACTCCACTTATATCTATCTATATATATATATATATGGGGGTTCTATATCCCGAAATACTCCGCAGATGAATGTTACACCGAGAGACGAATATTTTGGAAGATATTAACAGGTTTAAATTCAGATTTCTTTCTCCTAGACACGTCAATCTACCATGTTTAAAGAGTGTAGCCTGCCCTACACTCTCCCTATATCTGGTGGAAAATAATCGGATTTATACCTTTTCCAAAGGTATTGGCGACAAGTTTAATTCAAATATCCTTGTACAGAGTTTGAACTCAGGTAGGCGTGTCCCTATCCTACGATCATTTTGTGCATATTTTAAGTTCCATGTAGATATTTATTTTTTTCATAGTCTTTTAAGCGTATCCTCTAATGTAAACTTCTGTTTTATTTTCTATATATTGTTAGATATATACAGCTTAGACAAATTTGAGTAATCCATTATGAATTTATATATTAATTGCGGTTATTTATAAATGAATTAATTGTATTTAATTAATAATACTTTGTTACGTCATTAATTTTCTTTCTAACGTTTGAATAAGAGTTTGTTTTTTTTTACTAGAATGTTTTCTTCTATATCACCGTTTCATCGATTTAAAAGCGAATACTAACTCCTGACTCGAATTTTAAATATGCTACTACAACGACTTATTCTCTTAGAAAAGGGACATTGTACAATTCTTATATTGGAATGCTATATAGTGGTGAGTCTGACAAGATGTTAAAAATAGGTGGAAAGACGGATAAATCAGACACATATAAAGGGTTTAGTAAAATCTACGATTGAAGAATGAAATATCCCTTCAAAACCTTTTTTAAGTATCTGATTTATCCATCTTTCCACCTATTTTATTAGAATTCTTATAAAATGTCAATTACGAAATTCCTATAAAATGCAACAAGCATGATTCCAATAAAATTCAACTCACACAATTCCTATAAAATGAAAATTATACAATCTCTATGAAATGCAACTTGCCTAATTCCAATAAAATGAAAATTACGCAATCCCTATAACAGCGGGAAGGTTTGAGCGTAGTCACCGATCATTACAATATCGTTTATGAGTAATAGTTTCCTGTGGAAGAAGAAAAGCACGAAACAATTCGATTAAAGCGTTAAAACCTCTGCTTCCCTTATTGATTCTATTCTGTTTTATGTGCAAATAGGTGGATATGGATAACGGAAATAACGGTGTTTCTGGCTCAAGCAGAATCAGACACTTCCTGTATCTTTAAATCTTTTTTTCGTTCTCATTTAAAGGAAGCAGTTAAATATATGCTTCAACCACAAGAAAGTTTGAACGAATCGAAAAATTCCATCGTTTTTTTTATTTGTGTTCTCTTCCTTATCGTGTAGGTTACACTGTCCAGCCCGCTGTCGGCAACGATTTGATGATCGAATGTGTCTGGTGACCTCGGCAACTCTTGGTTAACTTCTATGTTCAGTAGGGGATGCAAAGTCGACCTTTATCAACTCGTCTCTCTTTCGATTGATGGGTTTTTATTTTATTTATTTATTTATTTTTGAAATTTGTCTATACACACCTTTGAATTATACTTTGGCAGTGGCACATTGTTCTTTAGATATGGCTCGACTATTCTGACAAGAATCAATATAGTAGCTGTTCCCTATATCACAGAATTTCCAGGTTATTTTAGCTGCTTAACGCAAGAGTTGTGGAGATATGATTACCATATTGGTCATTCGGATCTAGACGATCTTTTTTTATGTTCTGTTTAAATGTTACTTTTAGCCTGGCAGAAGATATTGACAGAGGAACAAAGAAATATAAAGAGAAAAAGAAAAGAAGCACAGTATTACTATATATGAATAGAAAAGCTCATTTATATTAGACCACGACTGGATTTACGTCATCAGGATCGGTGTCGATCAATTCAAGTCTTAATCAGACAGCGATGAATAATACCATTATATAACAACAGCTATTGGGTATAATTATTCGGTGAAGCAATCAACAATTACTAATCAAATTATTAATGAAAATAAGGCGACAGACTCATGAGCAAATTAATCCAAAAGCATAGCAACGTTTTATATCATCAGTTTAACAAGGCTGGGTCTGATCAAGAAAGACTGCTTTGAACAATCTTTAAATAAGATTGTAAAGACAGTTCTCTCCAAAAGAGAAAAGACCCACAGTGGTGATATCTGAGGCAAAATTAGCTGTAATGATATCATTAGATTTTAACTTCCCGCCCCACTTTCTTCTTAACTAATTTTTATAGGGGGCTGTTCTCGTGGTGTAATGGTTAAAGCGATGGACTGCGGAATCGTAGTAAGCGAGTTTGTACTCCAGTCGCGCTATTACGTTCACTTTCGGGGAAATACTCTTGGGAAAGGTATGAACCACCTTATCCTCCCAGATATGGGTTAAATAGTACCACTGTTCTTCTAGAAGAATGGCTTTGGCATTAGATAACTTGCAAAGGTTGATATGATATTAAACAATGAAACCAAACCAAACCTAATTTTTATATTAAGAAAAGAGATATTATAGATATAACAATAAGAATAATTTCTAAATATCATGTATGGTATGTATGGTTAATAAGAATTCCATTAGTATTTTGACGTACTTAACTAAGCTAAAAATAATATATAATTGGGTGAGTCAAAAAGTTTTGCAATATTTGCATGCTTGCTTGGTATAACCAATAACCGAAGCAGTTTAACCCATTGTAGGTTTCGATTGTGGTCGCCTCGGATAGTTTAATGGTTAGCAAGCTAGACAAGCAAACCTTCATGAGTGAGTTAGAGTCAATGGAGGTGCCCGTGGTGTAATGGTTATAGTCGTAGGAAATGGACACCGCGACACGAGCTCAAATCCTGGACGAGATTGATTGCATTTCACATAGCACTAATACCCTTGGAAAAAGTATGAATCCAATTATTCTCCCTCCAGCTATGGGTAAATAGTAGGACAGACATGGTTCTTCAGCCTTGGTGAGGTAACTAGTCTAGGAGAAGGAATACTCTGAATTCAAACCTGTTAAACTCCGCTTAAAAAAACATTGACCTCTTGTCATATCCTGCCTTAGCGGAGGGGTTGGTAAATATGATAAGTGAGTTTGAGTCCCAGCCCTTGTACCACATCGAAACAAAAAGCTAAGTAAATTTCTAGTAGGTTGCTGCTGTAGTTGTAAATATAGTGGTAGTTCGTATGGGGAGTCTCCATGACGTAGTGGCTTACGTGTAGGATTAAGACATCGTAGCATACGAGTTCGAACCACAGTCGTGCAATTATTTTCAGATTAATGATCTTGAAAAATGTATTAAACCTTTTATTTGTCCACCACCGCAACCACCCAACATCCGAAATATTACTACAATTTTTGTTCTAAAACAATAGCTTTGGCATTAAATATTCTATGAAACACTAAGGAATTAAGAAACGAATATACATTATGTATTGCTTCAGTCCATGTTTGGTTTAAAAGCCGAATAGATGGATTTTGAAGTATTTTGATTCAAGAACTTAGTCTTTATGGATTTGTACAGAACCATTATGTCCTAGAGGCAACGAAAAAAATTGTTGTACGAAATGTTTAAGTACAGTTGATCAAATTTGATAATATATTGTAAAACTTTTGACTCACACGAGTATAACTTAAATGAATAACTAATATTATTAGACTCCCCGTTGTATAGTACGTTGTTATCTTGTATGGAATAATCACTTAATCATAAGACGAAAAACCCACGCAACTCAGTCAAGATTACTTCCGACATAAAAGATGTTTCTCAATTGTTAAAACAAAGCGGTGGTTTCTCATATCTTCTCTGTTGATTATTCTATTTCTCTTTTCAGATTTTTGCTGGAAGATACTTACTGTTTAGATATATTTGACTAAATTCAGCGAAATCCAGCTTTGGGTGAAGGATCATATCTTTTGTGTCAAGATATATAACGAAACTGAGTCTTTCAAGTTATTCAAGCAAGACACAAAAGGAACTTCAATTTCTACACATTTCAAAACAGGAGTCAGAGTTTAAAGTTTGTCAAGAACTTTAAAGCTGCTGACATATGTGAATACTGTAGAGCAACATATTCCTAGGGCCTAAGATTTCCTGGGATTAATTAAAACGTGTAATTAACAATATTGCACTCCGCATTCAACAATTCTACTAAATAGCAGACCTGACCCAGGTAACCGAGAGATACTCTTGACATTTTTGGTTAATAATTGAGAGTAAATGATTCCAGATCCGAAAAAGATTCCCTGTTACCTTCTAATTGATGTAATTATCATTTTGTCCTTGTAGTCCTTGATTTGTGACCGACCATTTTGTTTCAAACATTTAGAAATACTCTGCAAATGTCTAGCGGAGACAAAGGAACGTAAAATTTATAAAATGCCTGGAGAAGAGCCTGAAGGTAAAAATACATTAGAGGTCGATTCAAGATCATTCAGCCAAAAGCAGTGTTCAAATCAGCAAGACTACTCAGAAGAGTCCTGGAGAACGGGAGAGAATTGGCGTATCTCAGAAGCATGTGAACAAAACAGCTTAAACTTGAGTGAAAAACTCACAAGTCGTATAAGAATAATAAGCATCTCACATGGCAAAACCTGGACATGGCGAAGAAATGGAATCTTTAAGAGAGAGAAACAGAATCATATCAAAGCGAGAATAGATAAGACGCAACAAAATAGCAAATTTAGGCTATGCGGTGACAAAGATGAAACCATCAATTATATAATAAGCGAATGCAGTAAATTAACGCAGAAGGAATATAAGACTAGACACGACTGGGTAGGCAAGTTGATACACAGGAAGATGAGCAAGCAATTTAAATTTGAACATACCAACAAATGGTATATGCACAACCCAGCACCTATCCTAAAAAATAACACATAAACTCTTATGGGATGCTAACATACAGACAGATCACCAAATCTCGGCTAGAAGACCATACCTAATAATAAACAAAAAAAAGGGAAATTGCAAAATTGTCCACTTTGCTGTCCCGTTTGACGACAGAATAAAACTGAAAGAATGTGAAAAGAAGGATAAGTAACTCTACCTTGTTAGTGGATGGAAAAAAAAACTTTGGAACATGCAGGTGACAATTATACCAATTATTATTTGTGCTTTTGATACAATAACTAAAGGATTATTAAAGGGACTGGAGGACTTGGAAGTTGGCGGACGAGTGGAGATCATCCAAACTAAAGCATTATTGAGAACGGCCAGAACATTGAGAAGAGTCCAGGAGACTTGAAAAGACTTGATGTCACTCAGACTCCTTTGGAAGACCACCAGCTGGCGCTGATGTCAAAATTTCTAAAAAAGTAAATAATAATAATAATAATAATAATTGTAAAAACTCGCAAGAAATAATAACACTAATAGAAGAACTAAATCTCTTCTAATTGCAGCACGAAACAACTACATAAGGACTAATTATACTAAAGCGAAAATCATTAATACACAACAGAATAGCAAATGTAGGTTATGCTGAGGAAAAGACGAAACGGTTATCACTTAATATGGGGATACTGCAAACAAGCACAAATGGAGTAGAAGACGAAGCCTGATTATTAAGGAAAGGTGATCAACTGGGCATTGAGCAAAAATAAAAATTTGACCGTATTACAAAATGGTACATGCACAAACGAGAATCAATCCTAGAGAATGAGATGCGCAAAATCTGCTGGAATTTTGAGATACAGTCTAGTCACCTAGTCCCGACCAAAATGCCTAATAAAGAATAAAAAAAGAGAGAATTCAGTGTCTGGATTATGCCATTCTGGCAGATCACAATGTGAAAATAAAAGAAAGCGAAAAGATTGACAAATACTTAGATCTTTCCAGAAAACAGAAAAAGCTGAGGAACATGAGGACTAAGACAATACCAATAATCGTTGGTATGTTAGCAATGATCTCTAGGAGCCTGGATGATTGGAAATCTGGTAGAATGGAAATCATCCCAACTACAGCATTGCTTTGATCTGTTAGACTCCTCAGAAAAATCCTGGAGACCTGAGAAGACATTCTGTCACTCAGACACCAGTGAAAGAACGCTAGATTATGCTTGTGTGAAAAACTTACTAGAAGCGACGGTTATACAAATTGTAATTGGTTCGCTCGGTACAGTGTCCAATAATGGGTACAGGAACTGAAGGACATGGCAATAACAGGATGAAATGAGATAATTCAAACTACAGCATTGTTGAAATCGTCCATAATACTAAAAAGAATTCTGGAGACTTCCCGAGACTTTATGTCATACAGACTCCGGTAAAAAAAAAAAAATCTAATACTGGTGTAAAAAACTCTCAAAAAAGTAAAATAATTTATCAATAAGGAATGACACCCCAAAAGAATAAAAGCAAATTCTTCCCAAGGTTAAATGTATGTAGGAATTATCTCAGTGTGACCAAAAATATAAGTTAAATGAACTATTCAATAGAAGTTAAAAACTGGAGAAGTAACTAAAACCCAAAGTCCAATATTTTATCTTTAAAATGACAATTTTTCATTTTTTCTTTGTTTATAATGAAGAGAATATGAGTAACGCCTGAGTGCTATATTCATCCGATGTTCATACGATAAGTTTCCAGACTTTTTTATACAGGCATTTTAAATTGCCGTAGGCTCCTCAAAACTCAGTATGTTATTGCTATACATCTAATGAGATGACTGACCAATTTTAATGATTTCAGGTTCACATGAACAGCTACACCAGCAATTGGCATACAACCTACTAAAGCCTGATTGCCACTGCTGGTGATTTTCAAAAATGCAATGAGGACAGTTTAGAAGAACGATATACGATAAAGTTCTGTTTAAAACTTGGAAAAATGGCACAGAAACGTATGGAATGCTTCATTCTGTTTTTCGACTATCTTGCATGAATCGAGTATCAATTTTTGAGTGGCATAAGAGATTCAAGGAAGGAAGGGAGTCTGTGAGGGATGATGAGAGGTGTGGGAGGAATAAGGAAGTCAATACACCAGAGTTGATTGGCCGAAACTTTAGGGTTAGGGTTAGGGTTACTATGTTGAGGTTTTAAGGGAGTTCTGGAAGAGACTCTTTCGGAAGAGGCCAGCACTCTTCATATTGGGTCAGACACATTTCCACCTGGACAATACACCAGTCCAAAACTCCGTCCTTATCAAAGACTATTTGACCAATATGGGCATTAAGACCATTCCTCACTCTCCCTATAGTCCAGACCTTGCTCTCTGTGACTTTTGGTTATTTCCTTTGCTTATAGTCTGTCGTTATGAGACAACTGAGGAGATGAATGAGGCTGTGACGAATGTCATTGATACGCTCACACAAGAAGACTTCCATGGGGCCTTTGGGAAGTTGTTGGAACGGTACAACAAGTGTATTGCAGCCGGAGGTGATCACTTTGAAGTAATGTGTGTACAATCAATAAAAGTGCGCATACGACAAAAGTCTGGAAACTTATCGTACGCACCTCGTAATTTGAATTTAGATTCTTTTTGTCAAAAATTGAAAACATGAGTGAAAGGAGGAGAAAAGTGGTGAGCAATTTTATCTGTAAAATGTCTAGAAAGCAAAATATCAGCACAAACGGCTAATATAAAGCTAAAAGTGTCATGAGTGGACGTCAGTTAAATTTTTTTTTAAGGCGTAATTATCCACTCTTTTTATTTTTTTGTGGCCCTCTGAAGAATACCGATCTACAACTATAACGAGAGCGCATGTAAAACCCAACGCCCTAGTCTTATATAGCCGCATTACACTACCTATAAAAAATTACAAATCCAGAACCAACTCAAGGTGGAACTCACATTACAGAACTGAGTGTCACAATCCGCAGGTGTTCTCTTGATAACCAACATAGGCTCATAGAAAATCCTGCGAATATTTGCTGTTATAATTTCAGGTGCACAAACAATGTCCAAACTCTTTGTAAAACTGAGAGACAGCAAAAAAAACAAAAACAGGACTACAGAACGAAAAGTATTACATTATGTAGAACTGAGTGGGGAATGTGATCGACTGAGAATTAGGCAAGACATTGTAATTTGATCCAAATACAAAATGGTAGATACACAAAAAAGAATCCATCCTAGACAACGAGACGCATAACATTCTCAGGGATTTTGATATACAAACATATCATCTTATCTCAGCAAGAAGATCAGACACTGTTCTCATTAAGTAAAAGATAAAACATGCCGTATTGTAGATTTGGCCGTTCCAGCAATCGGCAGAGAGAAAAATCAAAGAAAGAGAAAACAAAGAAATTTACTTCGACCTTATCAGGAAAATAAGAAAACTGTGGAACATAATAAGGTCGGTCAGAATACGAATAGATGCTTTAACTTAGACTCCAGTGAGTGACTATCAGTTAACACTAAAGGAAAAACTTCTCAAATATATAATAATAATGACTAACGAGTGCAATGACAAAGGCTTACAAACTAAAGGCAAGACTACTTGATCATGTAAGAAGAAAAGGGAAATAATCGTACAAATAATCCATCATGTAAAAATCTGATAAAATCATCAAATCTATAAAAATCATTGTTTATTTAGATATATATATATATATATATATATATATAGAGAGAGAGAGAGAGAGAGACTGTATGACTTAGTCTTAGTGTCGACTTTGTCTATCTTCATAGATATTCATAAATATGTTTATGAACATCTATATTTCTATCTATCCCAGTTTCTTCAAATCCATTTATCTGTCATGTCATCATCCATCATCATGTCGTGCCGCCAGCATGGATATCACTGGCCCTCTCTCACCACCACTCCCTATCGTCCATTTCCTCTGGCAGGTCTTCAGGGCTGCATCCCGTATCCTTACAAAGCTGCTGGATGTATGTTCGAGCTGGTCGTCCTGCTTTTGTTCGGCCATATGTGGGGGTCCATAGGAGTACATCACTTATGAACTCGTCCCTGCTTCTCCAGCATTGTCCTGCATGTCTGGTTCGTCTAGCTTGGATAGTTTTCGTGATGGGAGTTAGGTGGCCGTATAGTTGCTGCCTTGTGGGGTGTTGCCGCCCGGACTTGTTCAATATTGCTCGCAACATTCTTGTGTAATTGTCGTCCAACTTCTTCTCCAGCCGTTTAGTTAGCGTCCAATTAGTGCATCCATATAGCAGTATCGACATGAACCCTGCCTGGAAAAAACTGCGTTTCATTTTATCGGTCAGGTCTGATTTCCATATGATTGATAGCTTACCGATAGCTGTCCATGCCATCGTTAGCCGCGTGTCGATCTTTTTCGGTTAGTGAGACACTGCTTCCTAGGAAGGTGAATTTGTCTACCACTTTCAGAGAGGTTCCGTCTAGTGTGGAAATGTCGCCTGTTTGATTATGCTCATATATTCAGTTGTGTGTGCATTGACATGGAGGCCAATGCCTGCGGTGGCTTGTTCCAGACTATGTAGTAGTATTTCAGCTTGGTTGGGCGTATTTGCCAGAAGCGCTATGTCATTGGCGTAGTCGGCGTCGGTAATTGTTTTTGCGGGGTACCTTCTGCTTCTTTTCTTTGTCAGCGCGAAGCCGTTTTCTTTGATTTTATCAATCGATGTTCTAAGCACGTAGTGTAGACAGATGATAAAGAGGTATAGGACTAGCGTGTCCCTTTGTAGTACAATGTCGAAGTATTCTGTGTCTCCATCCGGTGAACCTTCTTTCACGTTGGTGTTTCTATAGAGAATCGTTATTGCTGCTACAGTCTCTTTTGGTAGGCCGTATGCTAGTAGGATTTGTTCCATCTTCCCTCTGTGAATGGAATCAACGGCCTGGGTAAAGTCGACAAATAGTAATGTCACCTGTAGGTTTTTTCTCGTGCGCCTTCACAGATTCTACGGATGGTTAATATTTGTGAGGTCGTGGATCTCTTTCTTCGGAAGCCATTTTGGTTTTTCCTAAGGATGTTGTCAATTTTGGGTTCTATGCGGTTTCGTAGTTGGGCATTGTAGATTTTGGCCGTTATGGATGTAAGTGTTATACCTCGGTAGTTCGTGGCTAATCCGAGGTCCCCCTTTTTAGGGAAGAGGAGGATGAATCACTTCATCCATCTGTCTATCGGATTTTGATTATAGACTGAGTTGCAGTGTCGGAGCAGTATGTCGTTGAATTGTCTGGTCTTCCATACTTCTGGGGTAATCTCGTACAGCCGGGCGGCTTTCCAATTTTTAATTTTTCTAAGAACCGAGTCGAGTTCTTCTTGAGTGAACGGTCTTAGTTTAATGTCCTATTGCTTACTAATTATTCTGGTGATTGGTTCATGTGGTACTTTCGGTGGATTTCCAAGTAGGTTTTCGAAATGCTGTTTGCACAGTTTTATTCTTTCCTGTTGGTTTGCAGCTTTCAGTTTTGCTTTGACTGTGCTCTTCCTTCTACTCTCTTCGTTTATTCTTTGCCAGGCTATCCTAGATTGCATGTCTTCCACTGGGCCTCTAATCTTATCTATCTGATTTTGTGTGTATTCGGTCTGTTCAGGACCAGGTTAGTAATTGTGTTTGGCCGTCAAAAGGTTTATTCGCATGCTTTATGTCCATCATGCTGCTTCCCATATGTACGTTAAAAAAGGGGGGGCTTTCTTTCCCCGTAAGTTTTTACTTACTTAAAGTCCAAGACTAATGTATATTTATAAGAGTTTTTTGGTATATTTTCACTTGTCTTCTGATACTGGCCCTAAATGTGTTTTGTTTTGTTTTGTTTCTTTTTGGTATTGGAGACTTCCTTTACTTAACCTGTTTTTTTTTTTTTTGTTGTTTTTGTTTATTTTCTAAACTACTATGTGGGGGTGTTCAGTGGACATTCTAAGCATTTAGAAAAGACTCAAACATGTAGCGAGCAATCTAGTACCTCTGACCAGGGTCATATATTCAATTTGGATTTACGGTAAAAGTGTCTTTACATTTAAAACACACTGTACAAGCGGCATTTTACAAAGAATAAAACTGCATACAACTTTGTAAACCCCCAAAAAACTGTCATGTAAAGTTCATTTCTATTTATATATGTACCTATCTAGTCAGTTTCTTTATAATCTTTATATTATTTATATTCATATATCCATCAAAGATTATTTTTATCTATTTATCTATCTATTAATCTGTATGCATTCCCCACTTTGTGTCCATCATCATGTGCATGTGACTCTCTATGTATATGCATCCGAATTCATTTATAAACACTTCCATTTTAGCGTCAAAATCATATACAAATAGATAATTCTAATATTTTTATAATCAATCATTAAAGGCTGAAACGCCGCAATGAATTTTCCGATGATTAAATGTATATTACATTAAATATTGCACAGATTACCGTGAGAAAATGTGCAAAATCTACCCAATGGAAAATGAAAAATGTGCAAATTTAAATTTTGCCCAGCTTAGACGAATTGGTAAATGTTGTGAGCTTTTGTGAATAATAATTAATTTTCTAGCTTGATAGGCAAAAACAAATTGAAATTATACAATCATTGAACTAAAACAAAAAAGCTGTTTTCAAAGATAGATAGATAGATTAGAATAGATAAATACAGACAGGCAGAAATATAGATGGTTACATTACTACATCGAGTTGAGTGATTAGTAGATTTTATATATATATATATATATATATATATATATAGAGAGAGAGAGAGAGATTAAACAGATCAATATATATGATAGGTTATATATATATATATATGTAAATATAAATATATATATATATATGTTAATATGAATATATATATATGTGTGATTATGAATATATATATATATATATATATATATATATATATATATATATATATATATAGTACAATTTGATAGAGACTCAAATTCGGTTAAGTTGTCATAATAAATCTTATATATTGATCCGTCAAATCTCTCTTTCGCTTTCTCTTTAACTTTCACTCTCTCTCTCATTCTCTCTCTCTCTCTCTCTCTCTTTGTATATATATATAGACAGATAGACTTTTTTAAAGGCTGGGTATAGTAAAAAGCAAATAGTTTCCAAATTCGGGCCAGCACTTAACGATAAAAGGGGCCGAATATATATATATATATATATATATATATATATATATATATATATATATATATATATATTGCCCATACCCGTTGGCACTCGTGTGTGTGGCTTCACATCTTATTGATGTTGTATCGCTTTTACACTCCCTGAGTAGCAAATAAATATAGGGAATGTATTTTTTATTTTTTTTTTTTTTGCCCTCGGTGAATGCAGCGCCCAAAAGTTTGTAAATGAATCCCTGGAGATACTAACTCTTTAGTCACACCTCTGCCTTGCACTAAAAGCTAGAGATTCTGAAACACTCAGACGCCTTTGTCACTGTGGCAGCGTGATCAAGCCATCATGTTCATCCAGTCGTTTTGAGAACAATAAAGACTAATATTTGTTCTCCAGATAGTGGCTCTTTCTAGTTTATGATAATCTTTTGTTACATGACAAACAAAAGACATTAATGTACCTTATGACAACAATGATTGCACAGGGATAATGAATATCATTTGTATAAAAATGCTGGGTGTGGTCGAAAGATGCCGGAGAAAAAGACGCAATGGAGAGAGTTCATTATAAATGGAAAGAATAAGACATATTCCAACAAAAATACCACTCACGTTAATGTTTTGTTTCATCGTGCCGGCTTCAAAAGCAGCAACCCATTCATCTTGAACAGTAGAAAACACCGACGGAACCTCTGCAGAGGGGTAAGCTCCCCACACCAACGATTGTCCTGATATGACATTGAACCATCTTGTGGTGAGGCTCTAGTCCTGTAGTTTTAAGGAATGCAGAATTCCTGTTCATTGTCATTACTTCCAGGTCCACTGTGATTAGGAGTGATAGCACTTGTTTAGCATAATTACACAGTGTCAATGTCAAAAACAGTTCTTTTTCAAGCAACTCAGTTTAGTATCTGTACACATTTTCAATGTCAAAATTGTTGTATTTCAAACAATTCTGTTTAGCATAAGTACACAGTTTAGTTTTATTTAAACCATTGATAGGACCCTATTAGGTGCTACCATTCCAGGACAGAGTGGACCGGGGAGCGATGGCAATGAAGGAGTACTCCCCATTACTCAAAGCTCCAGTACTACTGGAGCATCACCATCATATTGTTTTGTGTCATTTCCAGGACATTTGTTGGTGGAGTCTTATCTGTCTGCAGTGATCCAGTCGGTGTATTCCATACCCCAGCTTACTGGCCAATCAATTCGCTTACAAATGAATATATATATATATATATATATATATATATATGGGGTGGTGTACTTTTTGTCGATGAAGGAAAGATTGGATAGTTCCATAACTCATTATGCCCCACCAATGTGCCTCTTTTACTCCGGAAAATACGTTCATAACTTGTCCTCTACATGTCATTAACTGACTGATTTACCCTTTTCAGTATTCCCAACTCTTATTTGTCGATTTTCCCACACAATACCAAAACTGCCATGGTTGACAATTTAAAGAGAGTTATTATTTCGATTATTCTCTTGTCAGCGAAACCATTACGTGGGTTCACTCAGGAGTGAAGGCCTGACAATAACAAGCATGTGGGCGAATACAATCATGTTTGAAAACGAAAATTTTTAAAAATATAATTGTTTGTTTATTTGTTTCTGTTTTTTTTTTATTCGAACTGCAGGAAGTTTATTTTCCTGTTATAATTTAATTGATTGTTGACGTCATTATTCTCTAGGCAGATTGATGGTCAACGGTTGAGAAAGAGCTACGGTGACAATATTGAAGAAGAGAAAAGGCCAGCTTATTTGGGGGTAAAGGTGAGAGAAGCCATTCACGGAAAGTAGAAGATCAAATATGGAGGGAGTGGAATTTATTATTGGAATCCAAATTAGGAGAAAATTGTTATCATCAATTGCACGACAAACCACCATCCCACGCTAGAGATAAAATGCTTATAAGCTCGGGATTTCTTTCTTTGATGGAGACCGGCGGTAGGTAGTCACAAGACTTCAAGTTACTTTGGGCCGTGACCTTGCGTCAGACTGCCCAGAATGAATAGGCAGAAAAAGGCTGTGATAATACGATACTTAGAGATAGCTTTGTACTAGAATGCCAAGAGTACAAAAGCAAAGAGGAATACTGAGAAAATACGATGCTTTGAGATGACCCTGTGCTAGACTCGTAAAAGTAAAGAAGCGAAGAGAAATCAAGATAATACGACGCTTAGAGAGTGGTATAGTAAGCCTGAGATAATATGAGACTTTGAGATAACCCAGAAGAGCGAGCACAATACTCTGCTTTACATCTTGTACCAGACTATCCACAGAAGAAAGAAGCCATCAGCAAGAAACAGAGAAAAGCTAAGATAACCGCCATATGAGATTTCCTTATACCAGACTATAGAAACCGAGGAAAGCCTAAACTTAATACGGTAATTTGAGAGGCATTGTACCTGATGCTGAATGCCTAGAAATTTACAGACGGTTAATTCGTGAGCAAGGTCCTCGTTCTATTACGACTACCCATCGGGAAGGGTGAATGTACGTGGTGCTTTCAATAAGTGTCCAGACTTTTTTTGTGCAGGTATCTAAAATTGTCGTAATCTCTTCAAAATTCAGTATGTTATTGCTATACATCTTATGAGATGACTTACCAATTTCTATGATTTCAGGTTCAAAAGAACAGCTACAGCAGCAATTGGAATACACCCAACAAAGCCTGATTGTCCCAGCTGGTGAATTTCATAAAATCAATGACACTTTAGAAGAAAGATGTGCGGTAGAATTCCGTTCTAAACTTGGAAGAAATGCCACAAAAACGTATGGAATGCATCAGACTGCTTTTCGACCATCTTGCATACATCGAGGAACAGTTTTTAAATGGCATAAGAGACTCAAGGAAGGCAGGGAGTCTGTGAGGGATGATGAGAGGTGTGGGAGGAGTAAGGAAGTCAATACCCCGGAGTTGATTGGCCAAAGGGTTAGGGTTACTATGTTGAGGTTCTAAGGGAGTTCAGGAAGAGTTTCCAAGGGATGAGGTCAGCACTCGGGTCAGTGGTATTTCCACCAGGACAATACACCTGTCCACAACTCCATCCTTGCCACAGACTATTTGACCAAGATGGTCATCAAGACAGTTCCTCAGCCTCCCTATAGTCCAGAGCTTGCTCCTTCTGACTTTTGGTTATTCCCTAAGCTCACAGGCTGTCGTTATGAGACAATTGAGGAGATGAAAGAGACTGTAACGAAGGTCAGTGACGCGCTCACACAAGAAGACTTCCATGGGTCCTTCCAGAAGTTATTTGACCAGTATCACAAGTGCATTGCAGCCGGAGAAGATTACTTCGAAGGAGACTATAGTTTCATGTGTGTACTATCAATAAAAGTGCCCATACGAAAAATGTCTGGAAATTCTCCTCGTATGTACCATTCTAAAGATTCTTTTATTTTAATAAACTAAATGATATCTTTTCTTACAAACCCGTGTCCAGTTCTCAGCTGGCGTTCGGCTTTTTTCTTACTTTCTTAATTGTGTGGTTTTATCAGTCCACTCATTGCATGCGACTCTGATTAGCGATCGAGCCACCGTCTGGATCGAAAACACAATGTGGACAGATAAGTAGATCAGCATTGGCGTCCAGTGACATGACCAACCAAGCCGAACAGTCAGCAGATCGAAATCAGACACCATAAATAGGACATTCGTAGAGAACTAATCGGTGAATTCTACAGCCCCAACCGACTGGGCAAGATAAATACAAGAACTATGTCAGAGAACGATAAAATCTGTGGAATATTTGGGTGACAGTGATATCAATTGTGTTTGGTTCCTTTGGGATCACTTCTCAAAGGCTAAAAAACAAGGCTGCCGGAACTGGAAATCAGAGGGAAAATCGAGACAAAAACCCAAGCATTGTTAAGATCGGCCAGAATACTGAGAAGAGTCCTGAAGACTTGAGGGAACTTGTGGTTACTAAAACTCAAGTAAATATCAATCAGCTACCGCTGGTGTGAAAATAGTGCATCAATTAAAATAATTATATTCATATTTTTAAAAAATCGGAAAAGAAAAATACTACTATGAATTTAAATATATGAATAATATTGTTATATATTGACCCTTGACTGAGCCATCAATCAGAGATGCACCAGTGTAAATAAGCAGAAGGAGCGGAAGCAAGTGGGCGATATGAAAGAATATAAGCAGATGCCGGTAGTCGTTGAGAGTTGGCGACAGGAAGGCCAGAGTGAGAACCAGCTTGCAGACTGAGAACGCCCACTGAGGGCCTTTTCTCTCAGCAACCTCCGGTGGAGCAACACCAGCCAAGATGTGGAAGAAGTGCTAAGTGGGTTCTTGAAGATAATACAGTGTTCTAAGGTCAAGAGAAGTAGTTGGGTCAATATAGCAGTCTGTCCCTCCCTCAACCCATCTCTCACACACCACAGAAACATCAACCCTTTCGAGAATAAAGTGTGAGAGATATATTTTTATAAAGAAGTGTGTTCGTTCATTTATTGAATTGCGTAAACCGTGGGTATATAACAATATTTTAATATATAAATATACATTTTAATGAATAGATAATATTTTCGAGATGATCGATTAGAAGTGAGGTTTCAACGATAACAGCTTGATCTCTGTTCCAAATCATTGACCTTAACTGATTCCTTTGGTTTGATAATTAAATGATGAAAAGCCAAATTTATGAGGATGTCGCATATTATTCATCATGTTATAATCGGGAAGTAATCACCAGAATTTAATGGGTTAAAAAAGAAAGAAATCACTTAATCAATCTAAATGAAAACATGCAACTTGATAATTCAATCCAAATTAAAGTTAGAAGCTGGAATATAGTTATGCTTTAAAAAAGTAAGTTTCCTAAAAATTAAACGTCGAGTAACTTGTGAATTCTGAAAGAAGACACAAGCAAAAACATTTAAATAATTTTTACAAAAGCGATTTAATTATATTTGGTTGTGAGACACTGTTACTTCATATTATAACCACGTACCAAATACATACACGTTGGTTTGGTTTGGTTTCTTTGTTTAATGGCATATCAACCTTTGTTGGTTATTTAATGTTAAAACTATTCTCCTCGAAGAACAGTAGTGGTAATATTTAAACCATAGTGTTCGCCAATCGCCCGGGAGACCTAGGTTCAATCCCCGGTCGAGTCATACCAAAGACTCAAAAAATGGTAATTGATGCCTCCTTGCTTAACACTCAGCATTATAAGGTACGGATCAAGGGTAAAGTGGAGAAATCCAGGGAAAGCTGGAGCGCCCTCCCCTACACCTTGGTGTAGTAAGCTATCGAAAAGGGAGCCTTCGGGTTACCCTCGACTAAAGGGAGACAACTTTACTTCCTTACCTTTTACTAGTTATCTAGAAGAGAGAAACAGCGTATGAAAGATGAGACGACTGCTTTAGGAAGAGAGAAATAAATCGTCGTGAAGAGAGGGAGAGATAGAGAGAAAGAGGGAGAGGGAGAGAGAGAGAGAGAGAGAGCAGACACAGAACTTGATATCAACTTTCTTATTTTCTCCTATCGTTCTCGCTCGTGTTTGTTCGGGGTTCTGTCTTCATATCTTCGCAGCGGGAGTTGGACCCATTCAACGAGCTCAGCCGAAAGAGTTACCGAAATTTTGGCCGTTTTCACATCGTTGCGTGAACTGACCATTTTGCTCTTTTCTATCCAGCGTCCCCTCAGGGGCTTTTTCGTTTGAGTTTATTCCAACCAATCAGCATCTGTCGTTAATTTGCTGTTGATACATTTTTATTTTTAACCCAGGTGTCCGCTGCTAGACCTTCCGAACAGTTATCGAGTGGTATACAAGTGATATGAAACGACGAATGTGAAGACCTCTACGACCACGGGAAGACGACATGGTCAAGCGATTCGGACCAACATGGATACGAAGAGTAAGATCCAGAACTAAATGAAACTGCTTTTGTGACCAGCGATGTGAAAAGGATCAGACAACATTGAATAAATTGAAATTAAGGTAATAACCAAAGATTGTTTGCCCAGTCGGCTGGGGCTGTAGAATACACAGACTGCGCCTCTGCAGAGGCGTAAGACCCACCACTAACGAGTGTCTTTGATATGACACTAAACAATATGATGGTGAGGTTCCAGCAGTGCTGGAGTTTTGGGGAATGCGGAGTACCCCTTCATTGCCATTGCTCCCAGGCCCACTCTGGCCCGGAGTGGTAGTACCTGATAGGGCCCTATCTGTGAGTTAAATAGAACTAACAGCATACTTATGCGAAAACGAATTGTTGGAGGAAGCTGAATAGCTTGAAATAGAAGTGTTTTTGACAATTAAACCGTACTTACATTTAAACTGCGTGCTTGTGCTTAACTGAATTATTTGAAATAGAACTGCTTTTCGACATTAAAACTGTATTTACACTTAACTGAATTGTTACATATAACTGCATGAATAGTTTGAAATGGAAATGTTTTTGACAGTTAAACTGTGTACTCATGCTAAACTGAATTGTTTTAAATAGAACAGATTATTTACATAAAAATGGATTTGGCGTTACATAACCTACAAAGGTTGATATGTCATAAAACCCAACAAACCAAACCAAACCTGGTACACTCTGGCCCGGTATGGTGGCACCTGACGGGGCCCATATCAATGGGTTAAATAGAAGTAACAGCATACTTATGCTAAACTGAATTGTTTGAGTAAACTGAATAGCTTGAAATAGAAGTGTTTTTGACAATTAAACCGTACTTACATTTAAACTGCGTGCTTATGTTTAACTGAATTATTTGAAATAGAACTGTTTTTCGATATTAAAACTGTATTTACACTTAACTGAATTGTTACATATAACTGCATGAATAGTTTGAAATGGAAATGTTTTTGAAAAACTGTTTACTTATGCTAAACTGAATTGTTTTAAATAGAACAGATTATTCACATAAAAATGGATTTGGTGTTAAATAACCTACAAAGGTTGATATGCCATAAAACCCAACAAAAAAACAAAGATTATGACTCTCACTTAAATTAAAGAATATTGTTTATTTGATGTGCATAAAGGTAATGTTTTTCCTTCGATGGTGATGGTAACTGTGCTTCTGGTACCAATAAATGTTTTATGGGGATTTTCGTGGCGTAGAGGCTAATGTGCTGCACTGCAATATTGTAGTGAGAGTTCGAATTTCAGTCGTGCTATTAAATCAATTTCCAGATTATTACCTTTGGAAAAGAAATGAAATCCTCTACACTTGACCAATAAACAATAACTAAAATAGTACAGTGTCTAACAAATGTATGAAGCATAAAATCCAGGTTCGCAGATACAACCAAAATAAACGCTCTCACTCCCCGGGGTTGGGGGGGGGGGTAAGCACTCTGGCGTAGGAATATGAC
>OY757928.1:20913308-20953308 GCA_963585895.1 Sepioteuthis lessoniana | reverse complement strand
AGAATCTTGCATGTCTTCCTCTTCTTAATTGCATGGAGTCAAGTGGACCGACTGCTACTCTTTTGTGTGGCGTTGCTTCCAGGATTTTTTTCAACAGAATACTCAGTATTCTTGTATAATTTCCATCTTGCTTTTTTTACATGCCCTTTATTAGTGCGAATGTGGTGAAGACAGAGTAGTATTGACACAGCTAAAGCTTGGAAAAATCCGGTTTAATTCGATCAGAGAGATCAGACGTCCATATGAACGATAACCAGTAAATTATTTTCCTCCTCTGATAAAAGTTGCCATTCCATGATTTAAAACCTTTTCTGCTCTACTGTTTACCAATAGCTGGAGAGAAAGTCACTGTATGTTTACTTTTTCCTAGAGTATTAGTGAAACGGAAACAGCATCGTCAATGAATTGAACTCGGGTCGTTGTGTCCATTTCCTATGATGACAGCCTTTACAAGACGAACACTTATAAATGATGAGACAATTATTAGCGTAGTAAGCCAGATATATATATATATATATATATATATATATATATATATATATATATATATATATATATATATATATATATATATATATAGAGAGAGAGAGAGAGAGAGAGAGAGATCGGAGGAGAGAGAAAGTAAGACAGAAAGATGAGAAAGAGAGAGATTAACAGTAACAACGAAATACAGCTCCAGCTATATATCTCTTTGACTCAAGGCTCTTGAATTTAAACAAGTTATTTAAGTTGTCATTTTGTCTGCCGTTGAAACTGTGGAAAAAAACCAAATCGATGTCTAGTCACGGTACCAACCCACCTCTTTCAGCCCTTTAGTGATTTTCTAGTCGACATTGTTCGATTCTATTTTGTCAGTGTCTGTTCGATACCACACTTTACCTCCGGGCAACTGTTCGTTGGTTCAAAAGAATTGTAGCGAAAAGCCAGTGAAACAGATGGTCTCCTTAATAACACTAAATCGACAATAAAAAAATAAAATATGAATATTAAAGAAAAGACTTCAACGGCTTTCATAAAACCGCAAAAGTCGATCACTGTAGTTGATTTTAATCTGTGAAGAAGAAAACCTATCATAGAAAGAAAGAAAGAAAGAAAGAAAGAAAGAAAGCAATCGGCAAACACCTACTGGTCACTAAATATCACATAGCGAAGAAAGAGTACTTGTCTAAAAAAACTTTGCATATATTAGATTATATCAGACCTATTGGTTATTTTTTTTCCAATCATCTGTATTTTCAATGATGGTGCAAAACTGTACATATAGCATATCCGAATAATTCTACAATTTTGTCAGTGTGCAAGTGTTCATGGCCAGGTGCAATTTTACATTGCATTTTAAAGCATTATATGCACAAATGAACGAAACGCATTTCTGTCTTTTATTATAAGAGAAAAGTCATTCCACTAAAAATGTCAAAATAATAATAATAATAATAATAATAATAATAATAATAATAATAATAATAAGAGATAAGCAAATTAGCACAGAAGGTGTATAAGACGAGACACGACTGGGTCGGCAAGGTGATCCACTGGGAAATGTGCAAGAAATTGAAATTTGACCATACTATCAACAAATGGTATATGCAAAACCCAGCACATGTCCTAGAAAATGACACACATAAACTCTTAGGGGACTTTGACATACACACGGCCAGAAGACCAGATCTAATAATAATCAACAAACAAAAAGAGAATATGCAAAATGGTCGACTTCGCTGTTTCGGTGGACCACAGAAAAAACCTGAAAGAATTTGAAAAGAAGGACAAGTACCTAGACCTTGCTAAAGAATTGAAAAAGCTATGGAACATGAAAGTGACGATTGTACCAATTGTGTTTGGTGCTTTTGGCACAATAACTAAAGGTTTATTAAAAGGCCTGGATGACTTGGAAATTGGCGGACGGGTAGAGACTATCCAAATGACAGCATTGATAAGAACGGCCAGAATAGTGACACGCGTCTTGGAGACTTGATGTCACTCAAACTCCAGTGAAAAACCATCAACTAACACTGATGTGAGAAACTCTAAAGGAGTAAATAATAATAAATGAGACTCACAAAATTATTTGGAATTTTGACGCACAATAGGAGCAACTAATCTCAACCAAACAACAAGACAAACAGAAAGTCTACAAAAAATGAGAATCTGCCGACAAATGGACTTTGCCGTTCTGGCTGACCACAGGGAAGAACTCGAGTGAATAGAGAGAAAAATACATAGACCTTGCTAGAGAACTAAAGAAACTATGGAACATGAGAATGCCATTGAAACTTATTGTAATTGGCGTGTTAGGTACAGTTACCGAAGGATTTATGGTAATGTTTTACCCTTCAACCCATAGTGAAAAGTAAAAATCAGATTCTATATTTTTTGACGAATACATGTAAATAGCCTGAAAAAATATCCGCAAAGAAGAAATTTTGAAGAAAACAACAATATTTTTAAAAATGGGTGGGGGTCACTTTGTTATATAGATTTAACGTAAAATGATCACCCACCTCCGGACCAGCAAGCATTTCTGATGACCACAGATAGCGATAAAGAGACCTGTAACCTATTTTTTAAAACTTAGGGAAATCAGACTGGGAGGGTTGAGGTGTTAACTTAGCTTATTTGGGGTAGGGATTTTTTTCGCTAAATAAAAAAGGGGCGAATGGAAACAATTATTGTCCATTTTTTACAATAAAATAAAAGTAGAGTGGCAAATAAAAAAAATATTGTTCTTTTTTTTCTTTTTTTATAAGTGATGAAAAGACATAAAATTAAAAAAAAAAAAACACGTTTCAGCAGGAAAAAAAATAAAAAGACAAACTCTGTGGTGTTGTGGGTACTAACCTTGGTAATTTTTTTTCTACTTACTTTTCTTACTGGTTTTAGGGGATTTTTTTAAAAATTGAAATAATCATTTTTATTCAATTATATCGTTTTTTTTTTTTCTTTTTCTGGGGTTCTTCTTCGTCGGAAGAAGCCGAAGAATCAGTTTCGACAGGTTGCAGCATGTGACGCTCGTGGTCTCAAAAAGGTGGGTACAATCTTGCCGCTTGAATAAGAAATTGATGAATCAGTTATGTTTTATCCGAAACGGAGGAAACAAACAAATATCATGTAAGGTACTGGTCACTTAATCCATTCTTTGAGGTCGCGCTAAAATCTCTCTATTGTCTGTGTGGATTTCTTCAGAAGTCACAAAATTCTCTAAGTGGTCGATGACAAAATGTTTGTAGCGTAAACCTAACAAACTGATGCTTTTGTACGCCGGCTAAGCATCACTGTTTTATGTACTTTTCTATTAAAGGAAGAAGTGCCGCGCTGTTACTTTTATCACCAGCGGGACCGTTTAACGTGTCAAAAAACCTTCATTTGTTTAACCTCTCAATTCCACTAAACAACCACAATTATTTTAGAAACCCCTGTTGAACTTACTGTTTCGTCGATTTCCACTTCAACTCCTTCGCCACAAATAGAGTCCTGGTTATTAAACCACGTATCCGTCAATTCCTAGCGAAATGACGGCCAGTCTACTGATGTTCTTGAAAAAATGTTTAAGCATTCCAACATAAACCTGTTGTCCCAGATATGGCTGAGGTAGTGATTAATAAATAAAACAATTTTCCAAGGCGGAATATTGGTATTCAGCAAAAAGAGCCTTTAAAGTCTGAAATGGTAAACCTGCACGTTGTTTTCTTGGACTTTGGTACACTAATCCTTTTTTGACAACGACGAATTTTCTGGTCTCTTCTAAAATAACATAAGGATTTACAATGGGCGCAGGTGACAGTCGTGGGTAAGACACCATGGGAACGCAGAAATTCCATACTTTTCTCATCGTTTTCAAAAAACTGGACAATACAACTGTAATAACTGAAGGAATACAATTGACAAGACATCTTGTTTCAACTAAATCCAAAAATTGACCCTATAGGAAATGATGCAATTTCCTTGTCAGAGAAATATCTGGAAAAAAAAAAAAAACAATCAAGAATGGCGCCAAAAAAAAAAAAAAACTCTAACAAACGCCTACGCATGTGCAAGGCAGAAAAAAAATGGGATAAACAATATGAATATGTAACCTCAACCGAAAAATATGACCCAAATAAGAAAAAGGAAAAAGAAAAAATTCATTTTTTTAAGAATCCTCTGAAGCTGTGCCTGTAAGAAAAGTAAGTACAAAGATGCAAAAAAATGGCCAAATTTAATACCCACCACCACCACCCAGTATGTCTTAATTTCTTTCTTTTTTCTACTGAACCATGGGTGCTTCTAAATTTAAAGTTTTTATATATTGAAAAAAAATTCCCCCCCACAATTTTTTTCTTAACCACATTATCTTTTTATTTTATTGCTAAAAAAATCCCTACACCAAATAAGCTTACTTAACACCCCACCCTCTCCATCTGATTTCCCTACAAAAATGAAAAAAAAAAAGGGTTACGCGTCCTTTTACCGCTATCTCTGGTCGTCAGTAATGATTGCTGGTCCTGAAGTGGGTGATCATTTTACATTAAATTTATATAACAAAATGACCCCCCCCACACCTGAATTCTTAAATACTGTGTTTTTTTTTTCAAAATTTCTTCTTTGCAGATAAATTTTCTGGCGGTTAACATGTATTTCTCAAAAAAAAGTAGAATCTGATTTTTAATTTTCGCTAAAATCCAATGGGTTAAAGGGTAAATATTGACAGATAAAGGGATTGATAAAGGGATTGGAGGACTTGGAAATAAAAGGACTCGTGGAGACATCTTTATTAATATCAGCCAGAATACTAAGAAGAGTCCTGGAGACATGAAAACACATGTTGCCATTTTAGCTCCAGTGAATAAACCATCAGCTAACTCTTGTGTGAGAAACTCTTCCACAATAATAATTATAATTAACTGGGATTCTGAGATGACCTAATCCCGGTAAAAAGACTTTGTGATAGTTATAAAAAAAATAAGAGAATGTGACGATTAGCGAACAGCAGAGAGAATATCATCATCATCACCATCATGTCGTGCCGCCAGCACGGATATCGTTGACTCTCTCTCTCGCCACTTCTCCCTATCGTTCATCGCCTCTGGCAGGTCTTCAGGGCTACATCCCGTATCCTCACAGACCTACTGTACGTATGTTCGAGCTGGTCGTCCTGCTTTAGCTCGGCCATATGTGGGTGTCATAGGAGTACATCACTTATGAGGCCGTCCCTTGTTCTCCAGCAGAGTCCTGCATGTCTAGTGCGTCTAACTTGGATAGTTTTCGTGATGGGAGAAAGGTGGTCGTATAGTTGGTGCCTTATGGGATGTTGCTTCCAAGACTTGTTCAATATTGCTCGCAGTATTCTTGTGTAATTGCCGTCCAACTCTTTCACCATCAAACAAAAAGAGAAACAAGTTCTTAGAACAAGCAAGAAAACTAAAAAAATCTATGGAACATGAAGGTGGCGGTGATGCTAATAGTAATTGATGAACATTGAACGATCCCCGAAGTTTTAGAAAGGGGGCTGGAAGAGGTGGAAATCGGAGGATGAGGCAAGACCATCCAAATTACAGTTTTCTTGTGGTCGGTAGGATACTATGAAGAGTCCTAGAGAGTTAAGAAGACTTTCTGTCACTTAGACTCCAGTGAAAGACCATCACCCTGGTATGTAAAAACACGAAAAAATTAATAATAATAATAATAATAATAATAATAATAATAATAAATACAACATTATTGGGATTACTGAGATTGGTCCTGAAAACCTGAGGAAATCTTCGCAAAAGCGAGTATAAGACAAGACACGACTGTGTGGAGAAGGTGATCCACTGGGAATTGTGCAAGAAAATGAGATTTAACCATCCGAACAAATGGTATGTGTACAACCTGGAATCCAGCCAGGAGAATGAGACGCATAGAATTCTTTGAGATTTTGGGATACAAACAGATCACCAAACCTACTGGTAGTCCATAAGTGAAGAGAACTTTCTAAAATAGCGGACTTTTCTGTCTTAGCGGACAAAAGAATAGAAATAAAAGAAATTGAAAAGAGAGATAAGGACTTAAACTTTGCCAAAGAACTAAAATATCTATGTAATATGAAATTGACTGTTATATCAATAGTAAAAGGTTCGTTCAGTGCAGTCACAAAAGGATTGTTAGATGGGTGAATGGAGACCATATAAACTACAGAACTATTAAGATTGGCCAGAATACTGAGAAACGTCCTGGAGACTTAAGGAGACTTGCTGTCACTCAAACTCCAGTGAGAAGACATCAGTTAACGCTGTTGTGAAATATCTTTAACAGAGTAAAATAATTATAAGCTTACAGATGAAATTTAAAAAATAACTTGTACTGGCGTTAAAGCCGTGAATTAGTTCTGGAAGAAGAGAAACGATACCACTAATGAAAAAGAGGAACAACATATCCTCGTCGAAGACAAAACTTATATAGAGCGATGAACCGATGAAATTGACAATCTATGAAATGAAAACCTCAAGAAAGAAACTAAATTGCAGTAAATAGCAGCAGGAAAAACACCATAAGGACCAATTACACTTGATCGATAATTGATAATACGCAAGAAAACAGCAAATGTAGTTTTTGACCAGAATGAGATAAAACGGTCAATCATATAATCAGCAAATATAGCAAATAAGCAAAAGAGAATTACAATACAATGCATCAATGAGTAAAGAAAGTGATCCACAGGGAATTATACAAAAGATTGAAATTTGACTTTACAACCAAATGTTATTTGCACAAACCAGAATCCATCTTAGAAAATAAGACGCATAGAATTCACAGGTATTTTGAGATACAAACGGTTCCTATTGTTGTATATTGACCTCCGACCCCGCCAAACATGCCATTCCAAAGACGGTGGACGCGCATATTCCATTGGCGTGGGCGAGCTTGGCTGACAATATGGGAGAGGGTTAAAATCCCACGGTAAAGCCCCAGACTGATGCACCAGAAGAGAGTGACCTGTGAACTGCTTGATGACGATCAAACATGCCATTCCAAAGACGGCAGACGAGCATATTGCGATGGCCAGTTATAGGGAGATATTGAGAAAGGCGGGAACTATTATATAACTGAGTGTACAGGAAATTCAATCAGTTTGGAGAGAAGATGTGGTAGAGAAAAACAGCACCCGGCAGAAGGGGCCCTCGGAAGCCCCGATTGAGTTTTGGAGACCTGACCAGTTAGTGACAAGATGCAATAGAGAAAGCAAAGACCTAGCAAATAGCTGGGCCCCTGTACCTCCGGTTGAGCAGCCCAGGAGAACGGGAAAGAAGCGCTGATGGCCAAAAGAGTGGAGGTCAATATGTTGCAGTTCTGTTCGGTCTCCAACTTCCTCTCACACACAACCCTTTTAAATAAAGTGAGTATATTTTTCTAAAAGACTGTGTCGCTCGTCGTTATCATTGCGTCTTTATTGTGTCGTCGTTATGGTTATGCATGCATATGCATATGAGTATACAACACTATGATCCTAGCCAGAAGACTAGACCTAATGTTCATTAAGAAAAAAAAACTTGGCATGCGGTGGATTTTGGCATCTGAGCAGAGACAGGGATTGAATACAAGAAAGCAAAAATGGACAAATTCTTAGACCTTGTGAAAGACATAAAATACCTGTGGAACATGTGGAAAAATAAGATACCAATTGTGGCATTGGAAAGATTCTTCCGAAAGAGACTGGAAGAATTGGAAATCAAAGAAAGAATCGGTAATATTCCATTTCTTATCTAGGAGGATGTAGTTTATCTGTGGTTTAGTGTTGTTTGTGCTGGAATTGGTCCATGTTTTTCCATCTCTTTCTGAAATTTAGTATTAGGGCATGTTAATCTATTTTCTTGAGTGAAATCTGTTAGATGTTCCACATTTCTGTTTGAAGAGTTGTGTAAGGTGAATTTGATGTTTACGTTTTTACGTATTCGTGCATTCATATCTCCACCGATGATGAGAACGTTGTGTTTCGGGATGTTACGAATAAGGAAGGATAGCTCATTATAGAAAGCGATGAGGTCTGTTTGTTTATTAACATTGGTAGGGCTGTATCGGGAGATGTTTCTGGCGCAAGGGTTGACATTAAACGTAGCTACCATAATTCTTGATTATTTTCTCGATGCTATTTAGTGGTTTTGGGGGCGGCAGTCCTATAAGCATACCTACACCTCCTATCGCAGCGTTGACAGAGGCTGGACACGCTCCTTTTTTACCCATGCAAAGTGCGATGGGTTGGTACAAGTGTTTGAGTATGAGTTATAGTAATATTTGGAGGCAGTATTTTTATTCACAGCTATAAAAACCACCCTAATAAATGAGCGGCAGTAGTTTCCGGATGGAACTGTTTGATCCGAGGGATTCGTACGCCCAGCACCTGGTTAGATATGGCTTTGACCAGTCATTGAGTTCATCCGCCTTTACGTCCACCATGCTGCTTCCCATGTTTTCCGAGAAAAAGTATATATATATATATATATATATATATATTGTCATGTAATATATATGATATAATATTATAATAATGAAGAATATAATTATACTTTATTAGATTATATATACAATATATATACTATTCATGATATAATATAAAATAATGATACGTAATATATATATATATAATATGTACATAATACATATATAATATTGTTATATATATATATATATATATGATATAGAATATCATATAATAATATTATTATTGATAAAAAAAATAATAATAATAAACATAATAATATTAAATATATGATCAGCTTCTGTAGAAGTCCCCTAGAAATAAGTAGGTAGATATAAACCATTAAGGTGATGCATGAAAACCTGATACAAATTAAGGGTCTTAAGTCAATACGTAGTATACCAAATAATGGAACAACGGACTTTAATTAAATTAAAACTTAGGGTGATAAACATACTCATTTCTTTTTTTGTGTGGCCTGCTGTTCATGAACAGTCATTATAGCTGTTCTTGATCACATCTGTGTCAGGCGCGCAGATCATTATCAACCCCTGGGTCTGGTATAGCCACATTATACCACCCATGATCAAAATGTCCAATCACAATATTACACAACGTAGGAGCCAGCCAACAGGCCTAGGTGTCACGATCAGCAGCTGCTCTCATGATAGCCAACACGGGAGAACTGATGGTCATCCTACGAATGTTGGCTGCTCTTTTTTCATGTACATAAACGACGACGTAAGAAATCACAACGATTAGAGACCTTAACGGAAAACATGGACAAGGGAAGATAATCAACTTGCACTACAATGCTATTTTTGGAGCAACCCTTCACTAAGGAGATGCGGGAAAAGAATGATAGTGATTTGGCAAGAATGTGCGAAATTACAGACAGCTAGCCAAAGGCTGGCCGATCAAGTGAGAACAATAATTAAGAAGGGTTGGTTTTCTAACCTTGAAATACTAGAAATCCATCTAAAAACACATAAACAAAACTATAATACATTACCAGACACATCAATTAGCGTCAAAAGCAATCCAAGGAAAAAGAACACTCAACTTCGGAAAATGAAAACACCACACTTCCAAATGATACACTACCAAGCAACCAGGAAGAAACACTATCACAAGAACGAAAGATAAATCTACAAAATGAAAATAGAATCATGAGTAGTGAAAAGACTACTCTACCATCATTAAGAAACATAGAATGGAAGAAACTTAAGATAGAAACGAATAAAATAAATCACATACTACCTTATTTACTGACGAATAATATAAACGAGTTAAATGAATTAATCTTTGCAGGGGCAAAATTAGTTTGTAAGAAAAGTGGTATCCCCTCTAAAAGCGCAAAGAAACAACCAAAACCAGGATGGGAAATTTGACTGTAAATGCAAATAAAAAAACTACGAAAACAAGCCAGAATGATAGACAAGAAAGACGCTGGCATATACGAAAACTAAGCAGGCTTCAGAAGAAAAAAATAGCAGTACAACTTGAGGAAATAAACCAGAAAGTGCTGGCGAAAGAAAGAAGATTAAATAGATATCGACAAAAGGTAAAACAATACAGACAAAACCCAACGTTCCAAAACAACGGAAGAAAATTCTATCAAAAATTGGGATGGAGTAACACGAAAACATACCAACAGCCAGATGCCAAAGAAACCGAACGATTTTGGACGAAAATATGGCAACAAAAACATAACGAAAATGCTGAATGGATAAACAATATTACAAGAAAACTAGAGGGACTTGAAGAAGGCCGCAAAACGGAAATACACATCGACTTACTCAAAACGACACGAAAAAGAATATCAAACTGAAAAACGTCAGGCCATGAAGGAATACATGGCTTCTGATTCAAGAAGTTCACCTCCATTCACGACAGAGTAGCACTAGAAATGAACAGATGCCTACAAGGCGCACAAGTACCTGACTGAGTGACCAAAGAAAAGACTACAATAATCCAAAAGGACCCAAGCAAAGGAACTGCTCCAAACAATTACAGACCCATAACCTGCCTACCAATGATGTGGAAAACCTAACAGCACAAATAAGGGAAAAGATTTACTACTCGCTAACAAGCCGCGGATAGTTCCCTGACGAACAGAAAGGATGCCGCAAAGGATCCAGAGGCACAGCAGAATTACTCAACATAGATCAACACATCCTAAATGAGAGCAAGACAAGACGGAAAAATCTAGCTAGGGCCTGGATTGACTACAAAAAGGCATATGATATGGTTCCACAAAGCTGGATAAAACACTGTCTGAAAATGTACAAAATATCACATGAAGTCATTAACTTTATCAAAAACACCATGCAAACCTAAAGAGTGTAGCTGACAGCAGAAAGAAGAAGCTTAGCTGAAACAAAGATCCAAAGAGGGATGTTCCAAGGAGATGAGCTCTCACCCTTACTATCCATGATAGCCATGATCCCACTTCACCATATACTCAGAAAATTCACAGCCGGATACAAACTTAGCAGATCGCAAGAGAAGATCAAACACCTAATGTATATGGATGACATTAAACTATTTGCAAAAATGAAAAAGAACTAGAAACTCTCATACACGCCGTTAGAATATACAGCTAGGACATAGGAATGGAATGTGGCATAGAAAAATGTACTATGCTCGTCAGGAAACGTGGCAAACGATATATGACAAATACTTGGGAATCTTGGATGCTGACACCGTCAAACAAGTGGAGATAAAAGGAAAAATTAAGAAAGAATATCTCAGGAGAAATAAAAAAAACACTCGAGAAAAAATTGTCTAGCAGAAACCTCATCAAAGGAATAAATACCTTTGTTAGATATTTTTGAAGTGGACCAGAGATGGACTTAAACAAATGGACGAAAGAACAAGAAAACTAATGACCACACATAAGGCATTACATTCCATAGACGACGTTGACAGACTATTTGTATAAAGAAAAGAGAGAAGAGGAATCGTCAGCATCGAAGACAGCGTTGACGCATCGATACAACGGCTCGAAAACTACAAAGAAAAACACGAACGGGGACTGATTACAGCCACCAGAAGTTATACTGAAAACACGATGGATAAAAGAATGACAATAACTAGGAAACAAAAATGGAAAGAAAAAACGACTCCATGGGCGTTTTAAACGACTAATAAACATCTTACATGAGAAAACCTGGACCTGGCTAAGAAATAGAAACCTTAAGAGAGAAACGGAATCTCTCCTAGTAGCAGCACAAAACAGCGCCATAAGAACCAATCATATCAAAGCGTGAATAGATAAGACGCAACAAAACAGTAAATATAGGTTATGTTGTGATAGAGACGAAACCATCAATCACATAAGCAATTTTGCGGAGAAGGAGTATACGACTATAAACAACTAGGCGGACAAGGTGATCCACTAGGAGATGTGCAAGAAATCGAAATTTGACCATACGAACAAATGGTATATGCGCAACCCAGCATCTGTCCTAGAGAATGACACACACAAATTCCTATGTGACTTTGACATACAAACGGATAACCTAATCTCAGCCAGAAGACCAGACCATATAATAATAAACAAAAAAAAGAGACCTTGCAATATTGTGTCGGCTGACCACATAATAAAACTGAAAGAATCGGAAAAGAAGGATAAGTACCAAGACCTTGCTAGGAAATTGAAAAAACTATTGAACATGAAGGAGACAATTACACCAATCGTGATTGTTGCTTTTGTTACATTCACCAAAGGATTATTAAAGGGACTAGAGTACTTGGAGGTGGGAGCCAGAGTGGAAATCATCCAAACTACAGCATTATTGAGAACGGCTAGTATACTGAGAAGTGTCCTGGAGACTTGAGGAGACTTACTGTCACTCAAACCTTAATAAAAACCATCTGTTTACGCTGATATGAAAAGCTCTTAAGGTGTAAAAGTAATAATAACACACCAACTTAGAAATGCATTAGGATACTCGGGGAAAAATATAAGCATTTGGGAATATTAGACGCAAATTTATCAAACAAATAACAACTTCTAGGAATTAAACTCTGCAAAAGAAATCATATTAAAAGAATAAACACTTTGTTAAATCCCTTTGTAAGATTTCCATTGTTTAAACGAGGTATTTGAGTCAAATAATCCAAAGGACAAATAAATTGTTAATGATGCACAAAACTTTAGTGTTGACAAACAATATAAGAAAAGAAGGTGTAAGATGACTAGTTTGCATTGAGAAATGTGTAGAGGTAACAATTGAAGGAGTTGAGACCGGGTTCGTTCTCTAATTTCGACAAAACTCTACATCTAATTTCCACGTATTTTGCCGACACTTGGCCTTGTGCAAATATTAGACATTTGAAGTTATCCGCTGACAATTCGCCGAGTTTAAAATCGTCGCAGTTTTTATTGACGATCGAGGCAAACTCTAAATAATCATCACTGACCCTTTTTGTTAAGTTGAGACATTTCCATCTTTTGAGGAATAGAGACGTTTTGGAGCTGAATAATTATGACAGTAATTTAACTGTTTCTAAAAAGCCAAGTTCGCAATTTTTTTTTGGTAAGATATAATCAACGAACTTGTTGTGTTCCACAGTTCCTAGGTTTTGTAGAAGTAGCCGAACTTTCTTTGCATCAGTCCAATCGGCACAGTCAGTAATATAGATATCTTCATATCTTCCGTAATATGCCTCAAAGGTCTTATCCTCATCTGGTGCGTACGAAAATGTTTCAAATGCGTTCTACACTGCATTTTGAGAGAAAATAGTAGTACTATCTCTAGGCTGGTTATTACTTAGAATTTTAAAAAGTGATTCTTTTTGTTTTTGTCTGTCAAGGAAGAACCGTTGTTGTTTTTCCTCGTTTTTTAAGATTATTTCTTCGTTTTCTTTCTGAAGTTGTTGTTTTTCCTCGTTTTTTTTTTTTTTTAATATTCTTTCTTCGTTTTCTTTCTGAAGTTGAAGGAGATTTTCCTCATTTTTTGTTGAGACTCCATTTGGAACTTTATCATTTGTGCAAACATTCCTTTAAGCTCTTCCATTTTTTTTTTTTTTTTTTAGGGTGGAAGTTTTTTTGTTTTTTTTTTTCATCAGTAAATATCACCAGAAATCTTGTATAATTACTCTGTGTGTGTGTGTGTGTGTGTGTGTGTGTGTGTGTGTGTGTGTGTGTGTGTGTTTTGTACAACACAAAACTGTAAGCACCGAAATAAATTTTTCTCTCTGAAGTGGGAAGAAAGAAAAATTTGAAAATCACTTTTTGATTACGTGACAATCTTACTTACAGATTTTTTTTGACATCCGCTATCCGACACACACTGTCGTTTGTGCAATTTGATACCTTGTAGTTGTTTAACAAAAATCTTGTTCGGTTCGTTGTATGTTGGAACTTTGTTGTAGATTATTTAACAACTTGTAGTTGGATATCTCATTGTTGTTGTGATGTATCTTCGCCAGTATGTTGTGCGATTAACCCCTTTTGCTTGTTGGAGAGTCACTTTTTCGTTTGAGTTCCTCATCACCAGTATGTTTTGGCCCCGGAAAGGGTCACTAATGAAAGCACAAACACAGATATTAGATAACAGATCATATTACACAAGAAAGATAGAGTTTCATAGAAAAGATAAGAAGTCTCCTACTGTTCGGATAACACCGATACTGATCTGCCCCTTGGCAGCGAAATCTCTCCGTACTCATAACGATGAGAAGAGTCCATTATGGTAAGATGAGTAAGGCTCCCACAACATTAACCCTATACAGAGGTGCAGTCGGTGTATTATACAGCCCCAGCCAAATGGGCAATTATTTCAATTAACAACGAAAAAAGATTTTATCTTCTGATTGATAATGCTTTTCTATCGGGCCATTGAAAGAATATGAAAAAAAGAAGAAATAGAGACAAATACTTGAGAGACCTAAAGTCATGAATGAGACGATTATAACAATAATAATTCCCACACTCAGAACAATCTTTAAGGGATTTGAAAAAAGACTGGTGGAAATGAAAATCAGAGGAAGAAACGAGGTCATATAGACTACAGAAGTGTTGAGATCGGCTAAAATACTGAGAATAGCACCAGGAAAGATTTATTGTCACTCGTATTTCAGTCAAAAATCAAAAGCTGAGGCTGGTGGGATTTAATCGCAAGCAATAAAATAATAATAATTATAATAGATGCAGGTTATGTGGTGACAGAGACATAACCATCAATCACATAATCAGTGAATGCAGCAAATTAGCACAGAAAGAGTATAAGACTAGACACGACTAAATGGGCAAAGTAATTAACTGGGAATTGTGCAAGAGATATTAATTTGACCATACGAACACATGGCATATGAATAGCCCAACATATGTCCTGGAGAACAACACGAACATACTCCTCTGGGATTTTTATATGAAAATGGATCACCTAATCTCAGCAGATGAGCAGATCTTATGATAATCAACAAAAAGAAAAAACGAAACTTGAAAAATTGTGAACTCTGTTGTCCCGGCTGACCATAGAGTAAAATTGAAAGAAAGTGAAAAGAAGCATAGATATATCGACCTTATTTTGTAATTAAAGAAACTGTGTAATATGAATTGTATTTGGTACCCTTGGTACAGTCACCAAAGGATTTAAACGGGACTGGAGGACTTGAAAATAAGAGGACGAGTGGAGACTACTCAAACTACTGCATTATTGAGATTGGCCAAAGATTTCTGGAGACTTGACGAGACTTGCTGTCACTCAACCTCCAGTGAAAAACCATCATTAAAGCTGATATGAAAAGCTCAAGAAGTAAATAATAATACAACTTTGAGATCAAAACAGATCACCCACTTCCGGACAGAAACCATGTTTAGTTTTAATACACAAGAAAAGACACCCATATCAGCGATTGAGTCGTTCCAGCCGAACAAAGAATTTTCATACAAAAAATGCAAAAATCTTTAAAATTTTTACCAACTTACCAAAATGTTGTTGAGTATAAATGTAACAATTTCACGATTTATAATCGAAGCACTTGGATGCACAAAACCTTAAACATAAAGTGTGATTTTCAGAGAAATTACTGGCAAGAAGAGAAGAAAGATGCCTTGTCAGCATTGACGACTTCATGGATTCAATATTTCAGGGATTGGAAGAAGATTTAAAAACGTTAAAGAAAGACTAACTGCAACCATGTAGCAGTTAATGAAAGCAATATTAGCAGAATTCACTCGAGGATAAATAGGAAAATAAGAAACAAAATATCAAGTAAACACATATTGGAAGATTTTTTCGTTCGGTTTGGTTTGATAGCATATCAACCATTCTAGTTTATTTAACACCAAGTCCATTTTTATACATATGACCATTTTTATTTCAGACAATTCAGTTTATCAAAGGTACACTGTTTAGTTCAATTCAACACATAGAAAGGACCCTATAAGGTGCCTACACCTGGCCAGAGTAGACCTTGGAGCGATGGTTATAAAATGGTACCCTACATTTCCCAAAGATCGATCATTACTGGAGTTTCACTATCGGATTGTTTAGTGTCATACCCAGGACACACGTTGGGGAAGTCTTAACCTTCTGCAGAGTTGCAGTCAGTGTATTCTGCTTCCCCAGCCAACAAGGTCACAAATTGGAAGAAAACTAACTGTA
This sequence comes from Sepioteuthis lessoniana, assembly GCA_963585895.1. Classification (NCBI taxonomy): domain Eukaryota; kingdom Metazoa; phylum Mollusca; class Cephalopoda; order Myopsida; family Loliginidae; genus Sepioteuthis; species Sepioteuthis lessoniana. The sequence continues at coordinate 20,937,258 of OY757928.1, read as the reverse complement.
TGGATTTGTTAAAAGTTTGTAAGTTAGCTACTACACCAATCTGTAGGCAAGGGTGCTACTCATTTCTCTGGATTGCTCCTGTTAGAATCGATCCGTACCTTGTAATGCAGATTATTAAAGAAGGAGCCATCAAGTACCATTATTGAGCCTTTGGTATGACTCGATCTGGGATTGAAACCAGGTCTCACGAGCCATTAGCGAAGACTTATACCATAATATCAATGGGCTGGTCGAAAGTTAGATTTGACTAATTTCGCACGAGATGATCTGGGCATGGCTAAGAAAAGGAAACCTAAAAAGAGAAATGAATCTCTTTTGACTGTAGCACAAATTTATATCATAAGAAGCGAGTATACCACTGAAAAATTGATACAACAAAGCCAAATTGCCAGTGTAGGTTTTTTGATAACAGATATAAAAGGGTTAATGACAAAATAAGTAAATGCCAAAAAATCAAATGAAGGAATAAAAATCTGAAAATGGCAAGGTAGGAGAGCTGATCTATTTGAGATTTTGTAAAGGCCTAAAGTCTGGGCGTGTTTATATATTTAAATAGTCTGTCCGAGAAAAATCCTCAGGGATTTTCAAATAAAAATTGATCACATGATCCAAAGACTTGACCTATTGTTAACATGAAAATAAATTGTCAAATAATGGATGTTGTTATAGTAAAGCCGAAAGTAAAAACGAAAGAAAGTGAAAAAGAATAGGAAAAATACTTGGATTTTACAAAGTTCTTCTTAATTGGACTTAGAACTTGTATTCATTGACCCGCCGTATGTTCATGTAATAGTCGCTCGATTTGAAACTAATATAGTATTTGAAAAAAAATATCTTTAAATAAACCAAAGTATTTTTCATATACACGGGAATCTATGGACAATTCATGTTTGGCTATTAAGTAAAAGAGATAACTACCACTATCTTTTTGTTTACGAAGTGAATAAGTCATATATTATTACACACCGGGTAGAATACCAGCATTTTATCATTTTGTCAAACATCATAAAATAAAAAGATTATTATTATTATTTACTCCTTGGGAGTTTTTCCCATCAGTTTTAGCTGATGGTTTTTCACTGGAAGTGAAACAGCAAGTCTCCTCAAGTCCTCAAAACTCTTCTTAGTATTCTGGCCGTTCTCAATAATGCTGTTTGGATGGTCTCCACCCGTCCTCTAACTTCCATGTCCTCCAGTCTCTTTAATAATACTGTAGTTACTGTACTGAAATCACCAATTATAATTGGTATAATTGTCCCCTTCGTGTTCCTTTTTCTTTTTCAATTCCCTAACCAAGGTCGAGGTATTTTCATTCTTTTCACATTCTTTCAGTTTTATTCTATGGTCAGTCGGGACAGCAAAGTCCACAATATTGCATGGACTCTTTTTGTTGTTGTTGTTGTTGTTGTTGTTGTTGATTATTGTATGGTCTGGTCTTCTGGTCGAGATTAAATAATCTGTTTGTTATTCAAAGTCACATAGGAATTTATGTGTGTCATTTTCTAGGGCAGATGCTGGGTTGTGACTATACCATTTGTTCGTATGGTCAAATTTCAATTGCACATCTCCCAGTGGATCACGTTGCCCACCTTGTTAAGTCTAGACTTATACTCTTTCTGTGCTAATTTGTTGCAATTGTAACGGGTTTCCACCCGTATTTTTAATTTTTCGAGATATAGACGGAGTCCTATGTGTGGGTTACTAAGACCACGGACGAATGAGGGTTTGAAGGTTAAAGAGGTCGACGTGTTATGAATGAACACGTGGGGAATTCTGAACCGGACAAACAATATAACGTGGAGTTGGTTTTCTCCTTTTCTTTATATATGTATCATTCATACATTTTTTTTCATTTAAAAGAAAGCACAACTGTGACAACAGACAAACAAAGAGCAAAACGAACACAACAAAAAATATACAGCAATGTGGAGGACAAGTCGCTCCCAATAGTATCTGACTAGGTCCTTCCGATAAGACAAAGTATTTTTTTTCTTTGTATTTTTTTTTCTTCTTTCACCGAAGAACAAGAGTCTCTCCTCTTCGTCTTTATGGATATAAAAATTTTAACCAAATAGGTTTTCCGCCGAAACTAGCTGCTGATGAACAGCCTCAAAAATGTTTCTTTGGAATAGTCTTGATACGGACCTTTATTTAGGTTACGTATATTATTCTTGATAAAAATTTTGACTAACCTTTTTTTTTTTTATCTTTCCTTTCTTTTGTTAATTTTTTCTTTTTTGCTTATATTCGTTAATCTCCTATTAACGAGTTGCAAGGCACCAGTTTTTGTTTTCCTTTTCTTTTACGTTGAGCCTCAGGTTCTTACCCAACGGAGCTGACTTCTATAAGCCGAATTTCCCCTTTCACTGGACCCCGTGAAAAGGCGACCTTTCTCTTCCTTGACGAAGCTCGAAACTGACTTTTTGGGTTTGGTTTCTTTTTGGCGGCAAAGCGCCCTCCCTGCCTCGACCAATGGCATGTCTTCTCCTTATCCGGGTCAAGACCTTTGCCCCTTCTCGGCTGCTTCTTCCACTGTTGCTAGGGCTCGAAGACTCGCCAATTTCCTGCCCCACTTCCGATTCTCATAGTAGTCCTTGCATTATAATCCTCCCGTGGCCGGTGGCCGTAACACAATCGCTTATTATGTAATTGATGATTTCATATCGATCACCACATAACCTCTATTTACTATTTTGTTCACGTTATCTATTTTCACTTTGATATGCTTGGTTGTTATGGCTTTGCTTTGTGCTGCTATTAGGATAGATTCTGTTTCTCTCTTAGCCACGTCCAGGTTTTCTTGTGTGAGATGTTATTTATTAGTCGTTTAAAAGTTGTTTTTCTTCCCATTTTTATTTTGAAATATGAAACAAAATAAATTGTAAAAAAAATCAGATTACTTTAGAATCTATAAAGAGGTATTCATTAATTATAAACTGAGATATATTTGCATTTTTCAATACCATTGCTTTATGGATTGGTGATTAGTAATACCTCATAATATCCGTTGGAAACATATATATATAATTATATATATTTAATATATTATATATTATAAATAATATATAATAATAAGTAATGCCTCATAATATCCTTTAGACGGAAAATAGAATAATTCTAGTGTCTTTTTTTTATAAGATATTTTTTATGTTTAGAGAATTTATAGGGATTATTCTTATTGGTGGGGTATTTTATTTTTGAAATTTTCATTTGATTTTCTTTGAGTGAGCGCTGAAAAAGCAGAATCTGTGTGACTTGGGAGTAAATAATAGATTCGTATTTTGCCTTTGGGAATTCGTCTTCTCTTTAATCTTCTTCGAACTGGCCAACTAGCTGTCAATCTCTGATCACATGGAATAGATTTAGTTTTTTCAAGATGAAAACATACCCTTGCGGAGAAACTAAGTCAAAGTGATGTAGAAAAACAGTCGTTGGCTCATCGATTTACTTTATTCTTCGTATGTTTCTTTTATAATATAATCACACCTAATCTTTTTCAGTCTCTCTCCCCCCCCTCTCTCTCTCTATATATATATATATATGTATGTATATATATATATATATCATCAACAAAGTAAGGTTGGTTGTTTTACGGCATATCAACCCTTTTGGGGTCATTTACCGTCAAATCAAATTTCAGACAATTCAATTTTGTATGAGTATAGTTTTTGTTTACAAGCAGTTAAATGTCAAAACAGTTATATTTCAAACAATTCAGTTTATCAGGAGTACACAGTTTAGTTCTATTTTAAAGAGTTCTTTTTCAGACTGTACAGATTAACATAAGTACGTAATTTCAATGTTAAAATAGCTATATTTCAAACAATTCAGGGTAAAACAAGTACACAGTTTAAATGAAGAAAAAACAAACAAAACCGATATATTTCTAGCAACTCAGATTAACAAAAGTTTAGTTCTATTTGACTCACAGATAGGACCCTATCAGGTACTACCACTCAGGGTCAGAATAAAGCTGGGAGCGAAAGTAATGCAGGGTTACTCCGAATTCCCCAAAGCCCCCAGCCTAACTGGAACCTCACCATCATATTGTTTAGTGTCATATACAGGATAAACTGAATTAATTTTTAAAATCAAATTTCATTTTTCATCCATCTTAGTTTCTGTGAAAATCTCTTTGCTAATGTTATTGAAGCTGATACAGATAAAAGAAAAGGTGAGACTTTTTAATTAAATCATCTATGTAAATAGATGAAAGATGTGTGTGTGTGTGTGTGTGTGTGTGTGTGTGTGTGTGTGTGTGTGTGTGTGTGTGTGTCTAAGTGTGTAAAACAAACGAAGATAAGCAAAGAATACGTCGAATGCAAAGGGGTAAGACAGCCTCAAACGTGTGTCCTGAATATGACACTAAACAATCTAACGATGAGGCTCCAATAATGCTGGAGCTTTGGGGAGTGTGGAGAACTCCTTTATTGCCATTACTCCCAGGTGTTCTTTAAACTAGAGTGGTAGCACCTGATAGGGTCCTATCAATGGATCAAATAGATCCGTTTGACATTTTATCGTGTAGAAACAATAGCAATATTAGTGTGCAAACAATTGAGTTCTGACTCATTTTAAAACGAAATTACCTACAAACTATTCACTTACATATCATATGTACATCCATTTAAATGTGTGCAAACAAATGCCAGATATTAAATTGTTACTGTCACATAGCAACACTTGAAACCATTTAATTTTGAGCAAACTACTTATTAATAGTAAATAGTATGATTTATATTAGATAGAAATACTTATAACTATTTAATTGTGTACAAGAAATGAACTCATTTAACAATATGTTTATAGTACATCTATATTCAATGTATGTGTATTAGGTATTAAATAATGATATACCATTAAACCAGGATTGTTGTATACTCATATGCATATACAACTATACATGCAGAATGCATACTGACGTAATAATGAAGTCAAACGACACAGTTCTTTTGAAAAATATACCTCTCACTTCATTTGAAAGGTTGCGTGTGAGAGGGAGTTGGAGACCGAACAAAGACTGCAACATATTGACCCCCACTCTTATGGCCATCAGCGTTGTGTCTCTCTAGTTCTCCAGGGCTGCTCCTGGAGGCCTGGGGACCAGCCTCTCTGGGTGCTGGCTTCCTCTACCGCATCTTGTCTCTAACTCACCTGATCTCCAACTAACTGACTTCCTGTCTTCACCGAGTTATATAATAGTTCAATCGCCTACTCAATCTTTGGAATGGTATGTTTGTTCGTTATCAAGCGGAAATAACTGTCATGCAGTTCACAGGTCACTCTCTTCCGGTGCATCAGTCTATGAGTGTACCATGGGATTTTACCTTGTCCCATATTGTCAGCCAAGCCCGCCTACGCGATTTCTTCTCATAACTGCCATCGGAATATGTCACTTCCTTCCGGTGCATCACTTTGGAATGGCATGTTTGGCCGGGTCGAAGGTCAATATACAACAGAATCTTTCTGAACGTCATTTTTTATTCAACTCATTGTCAGCCGCATCTTCCAATTTATTGCATCGTTTTGTGCTATTTTTACAGTTAAAGAAAAAATAAAAGAATAAAAGCAGTTTGAAAAATATCATTTAAAAACCTTGGAAATATTTTCTCTATAAAATATTGTTATCCTGATTTTCCTTCTTATTCTATAGTGTATATTACGTACAACGTAAGTCTGCATTAAACACTGTCCTCATAATCTGCCTCGAATTTTCCTGGGTCACTTTATTAAGTTGTATAAAATCTGCTCAGTACGAATTGACGTATAAAGTTTTCGTCTATGTGTTTTCACAGTAAATGGTTTCTTTAAAAATATGACAAAAATAATCGAAATTTCTTTCAAAATAACGCAAGTATTTTCAGCAAAATTATCCAACACATGGAACATACCTGCCTGCAATTCAATGTTTTTTGCGTACGACTTTTATATTTCTTGCTCGAATTCGTTTAAATTAAGCAGCTTACTCTTACAGGAAGTCAGTTAGTTGGAGATCAGGTGAGTTAGAGACAAGATGCGGTAGAGGAAGCCAGCACCCAGAGAGGCTGGTCCCCAGGCCTCCAGGAGCAGCCCTGGAGAACTAGAAAGACACAACGCTGATGGCCATAAGAGTGGGGGTCAAAATTAAGCAGCTTACTCTTAACAGTAAATCAATTCGAGATATATAAATAATTCGATATATCCTCCCTGATAATTCAAATCCATTTAATAATTTTTACATTAATTAATTTATTAGTATTCTTTGGACCAACATATTGGTATAAAAAGTGTGAAATATTCGGTGTGTTAAACATAATCTCGTGCAGTATCATAAATACATAGGGTTAAGGATATGTAGGAGGAACAAAAAGCCATGACTCAAACGTTGGGGGATGTTGATAAGACTTAAAACGAGATAGCCGTCCATGTGGTATGCTCTCAACCTGCCTTCTTAAAGATAAGACGATTTTTTTTTTCAAAAGAGTTTAACTACAGTTACAAACCCAAGAAAAATGCCACAGATGAATAAAAGCTGAAGAAGTTTTTTTTTTTTCCAATCGAATTTCCTGTTAAGGTGAAATTTTCAAGACCTGGAATTATGCCGACGTAGCTTTTTCGAGATCTTCAACACTTCGAAAATTCCATTAGCTTGGATATAATAACAATATATGCATTTCTGAGCTACTAAAAATAATTACAAAGAAACAAACTCTTCAAAATATATTTGCTGATCAATAGAACCAAGATATCTTCAGTGATGAATCAAGATTCTGTATTTCCCCCGGTGTTTATAGTCTCCGCCTCGGAAGAAATCCCAGGAGATATATAATGCCAAATACAGGATAAGCGCGTGAAAGTCCATCAATCTGTAAAGGTTTGGTATGGCATTTTTATCACCGAGGTCGGAGAGTTCTGTTTCTTGAAAAGATCAATTAATACTACTGACTATTAGAATATCCTAGATCATTTCTTCATCCCATGCATTGAAGACAAGTTTGGGAACAAAGAATTCACTTTCTAACATGACAGCGAAATCTACAAAAGAATGGTTCGGGGCGAAGATGTTACCTGTACTTGATTGGGCTGCGAAAAGCTCAAATGCATATCCAGTAGAAAACCTATGGGGAATCCTCAACTAGAGATTCAGGAAATGCTATCCATCAAATCTTGAAGAACAGAGGCGAGTCATTATTGAAGTGTGGACATCGATGTCCCTTGACACTTGTCGTGAATGGATCAGTTTATAACCAGAACAAATACAAGCAATAATCAATTCAAAAGGTGATGCGACAAAATATTTAATGTACTTTTACTGTTTGTCAAAAGTCTGTTCACTAGTAAATTATTTTCCGGTTGAACATTGCTTTTTGTGTTACGAAATATGACAATTTTCAAATTTCGAAAACATTACATTTTAAAGAAAACGTGATTTCTTATGAGATACTAGCAGGTTATCGTTCACATATTGGACTGATATACTGATAAAAGTTAATTGTTGAAATTCTAACAATTTTGAAGGAGAAATATGAAAGTTATTTGATAATAAATAAATATTTCATTTCATTGAATTGATGTAGGATAATGAAATTTCACAAAGTTTGCACACTACACAGCGTTAGGTATTTAACTAAAATCACCGACGTCACAATGTTAGAAATTCATTGATTGTTCCACACAGCACAGTTCTAATTAATTGCCTATCTTTATACATAGTATGCTCGTGGGAATTTAGTTATTGTAACACATGTCAATCAAAGATTATTATTATTATTATCATTTACACCTTGAGAGTTTTTCACATCAGTTTTAGCTGATGGTCTTTCACTGGAGTTTGAGTAACAGCAAGTCTCCTCAAGTCTCCGGGACTCTTCTCGGTATTCTGGTCGTTCTCAATAATGCTATAGTTTGGATGGTTTCCACTTGTCCGACAACTTCCAAGTCCTCCAGTCCCTTTACTAATCTTTTATTTACTGTTCCAAACGCACCAATTACAATTGGTATAGTTGTTACCTTCATGTTCCATAGATTTTTCAATTCCCTAGCAAGGTCGAGGTACTTATCCTTCTTTTCACATTCTTTCAGTTTTATTCTCTGATCAGCCGGGACATCAAAGTCGACAATTATTATTATTATTATTATTATTATTATTATTATTTTTATTATTATCATTATTATTATTATTATTATTATCTACTATTTTTATATGAATATTTACTTCTAGTTTATATAAAGAAATAAAATGTCCTTTTTATACCCTAATTGGTTTCATTTAATATCTGCTTGTTTTCATCTGTCTCTTTCCTCGTTTCCTATTAATTATGTTGAATTGTGTGTGGGAGGATCTTATATGTACAAGTCGTTTATTTGTCGCTGCCTCCCACCAGACACGACTTGACACAAGGTTAAAAGCCCGAAGGCCGATTAAAGTTGGGATAAAGGGGAGGGGGGTCGGGAACGAGTCGAGACTCGAACCCTGCTGGTCCGTGCTGCTCATCTGCTCACTTAGTGCAATGTAAGCCTGATGAGGCAAGCAGTTTCACGAACACAAATGTGGGTCCGGGCACGTATGCCAGTTTACGACTTAAACTGGACGCTCGGTCTAGTGCCATACATGGGTGACAAAGCGCAGCTCGCCCACCCGAGGGTAGCCTAGTCGAAACTAGGTGCCTAATAAAAGGCCTCAAGTCTGCTATTGTTCCTTTTGCAGAGCCACGCTCCGTTTATTTGTCGCTGCCTCCCACCAGACACGACTTGACACAAGGTCAAAAGCCCGAAGGCCGATTAAAGTGGGGATAAAGGGGAGGGGAGGTCGGGAACGAGTCGAGACTCGAACCCTGCTTGTCAGTGCTGCTCATTGGCTCACTTAGTGCAATGTGAGCCTGATGAGGCAAGCAGTTTCACGAACCCAAATGTGGGTCCGGGCACGTATGCCAGTTTACGACATAAACTAGACGCATGGTCTAGTGCCGTACAAGGGAGACAAAGGAGACAAACATGCAGCTCGCCCACCCGAAGGTAGCCTAGTCGAAACTAGGTGCCTAATTAAAGGCCCCAAGTCTGCCATTGTTCCTTTTGCAGAGCCACGCTCCGGAACGAAGTCCAGAACAGGCCCCCCGTCTCTAAATTTAGAACAAGTATTTTTGACTTGCCATTTAACAGCAGTAGTCGATAAGCCAATCAGAGATGACTAGAAACGAGGAGGGGCAATGTACTGCATAGTATCAAAACGTATTCCATGTTCGAACTGACAAGGCTGCGAACACGTTCCTCAAGCCTCAGGGGGGCCGTCCTCCCAGGCTCTAACCCTCCATGAAGGGGCTAGGTTTATTGCCTGGTGTCTGAGGTGCCCATTTTTAGGACAATGCCGATGTGGCCCGAGACATTTTTGTGCTCACCAGGTGTGTGTGGCGTGGTCTACGCCTGGACCCATCAAAAAAAGACCTTGTGCTACACTCGCCCGGTCGTTGAGATGTACGATGAATATCGAAACGTATTTCAGCCTTTCTACTGTCGAGACGTGCCTTTTGTATGAAGAATCCTACAAGAATGAGGTGCGAGTAGATAAGCAACTTTTTAAAGAGAATATCTGGAAGAGAGACGAATGAAAAAGCTAAGGGAAAAATGGTTACTACTTAAACGAAGTATCTTCCCCACATATCGTTTCCCTTATTCATTGAAACATATATATATATATATATATATATATATATATATATATATATATATATATATATTTGTTAGCAGCTCACGTTTCGCTGATTTTTCTGAAGCATTTAAACTACGCTACATTACTACGCCATTTTTAGAAAAAAACATTTTTCATCTCCCCCAAACTTTTCGGATAATGAGCTGAGTTCGAAAATGTTTTAGAAGCCTTCAAAGTAGATACTACAAAGAAATAGTTCTATTTGTCTGCTAACTGTTATGTATTTCTGTCTGTCTCTGTCTCTCTTCCTCTCTCTTTGTGTGCGTTTCTCTCTCTCTCTCTCTCTCTCTCTCTCTTTGTATATATAGATATGTTTGTGTGTACGCGTGAGTGTGTGTGTCAACGACGGTCCAATAAATAAGATGATTTACTTTGAAAAAGTAAAATATATTTTTCCAGAATTTGTCTGCATATATATATATATATATAAACTTCGGATTCCATAGAATTGGTTTACAGCAAAAATTAGTTTAATCCCATAGAAATATTTTATCGTGGCTTTTTAAAATAATGGCAAATTAAATTGCTCCAGGCATGAATAGAAAGGAAGTTATCAAATTTTTGATGGTTGAGAAGTCAAACCCTGTGAAATTTACAGGTGAATGTGTTATGCGCACAGAAAGCGTGCTTTAGCAAAAAAGATATATAGAAATGACCAAAAGATGATTTTGCCACTTCGAACTGGAGTCGATAACAGAGTTCATCTGGAAGAACATACTGATTCCCCTATAAAGAAAAAAGTTATGTTTGCAGTGGTTATTAAAAAAAGGTCATATTGACAATCTTCAGAGATACGAAAGGGTCCATCACTATTTATTTCCAAAAATCGTGCAACCGTAAACAGTGAGTTCTATTGTCTAGTCCCTGGGCAAAATTAACCTTACATTATTGAATGACCCTCGTACACACACGCAGATACACGCTCATATATATATATATATATATATATATATATATATATATATATATATATTATGCATTTGTGTGTTTATGGTATTTGATTTAAAACTTTTCAACGCTATAGGAACGAGGAAAGAAACAAAAAATGAAAATTATAGCAAAGTAAATGGTTATAGCAGTAAACATACGAAGTTTTTCCCAAAGAAAACCAAGAATAGAGATTTATGTAAGCGAAGAAAATTACTTGATCAAGATAATTCGTTTTGTTATATGGCATTACAGATTTTGCCTAGTGGGCAGAGTGTTCACCAATGATCTAGGAGACCGGGGTCCAATCCAAGGTCGAGTCATACCAAAGACTATAAAAATGGTACTTAATACTTCCTTGCTTAACACTCAGCATTATGAGGTACCTATCAAGTGTAAAGTGAGGCAATACAGGAGAAGAAGTTGCGCCCTCCAATACACCTCGGTGTAGTAGCTATTGAAAAGGGAGCCTTCTGGTCGCCCTCGACTAACAACTATTATTGTTAAAGGAGTAGCGCTCTCCCCTACACCTCGGTGTAATAGCTATTGAAACGGGAGCCTTCTGGTCGCTCTCGACTACAGACTATTGTAGGTAAAGGAGTAGCGCCCTCTTCAACACCTCGGTGTAATAGCTATTGAAAAGGGGGCCTTCGGGTCTCCGTCTACTACTGACGCCAACTTTACTTTACAGACGGTGGAGCTTTAAATATGTCTAATGCATTCCATGCAAAAGCAGCAATCCATTCTTAAAAGGGTGTCTTGAGTTTGACATTAAACTGCATTCAGCGGTGAGGCATTTAGTCCGAAGATCTAGTGAGTGTGACGTACCAATGTTAAGCAATTTTCCCGAGTCCACACTGATGGTAGAACCTGTTAAAAGCACACATATGAGTAAAATAGATTTTTAACAATCAGTAATATTTGTTGATCAGACATTGTCATGATGGTCAGAGTGTTTGCCAATGGCCCGGGAGACCTGGGTTCAATCCCAAGTCGAGTCATACCAAAGACTCAAAAAATGGTGCTTGTTTCCACCTTGCTTAACACTCAGCATTATAACGTAGTTATCAAGGGTAAAACGGAGCAATCAAGGGAATGGAGTAGCACCCTCCCCTACGGGGTGCTTTTGGATAACCCTCAACTAAGATCGTCAACTTTACTTACTGCAAATTTTAGATTGGAATAATTGATTTCAAATTACGATGTGCAAACAAGTCTTTAGTAATAAATAGTAATAGTTACTTGAAACCATATAATTGTGTATATATTTTTAGTATTTGATAGGAATGCTTGAAACCATTTAATAATTAAAGCTATATAACTATGTGCAAATTTTTTGTATTAGAAAAAATACTTGATACCACATAATTGTGCAAGTAATGGGATATGGTAGGTCAAAGAGAACAAGAGACTAGCATCTGGGGAAGAAGGGAGAGAAAGAAGAAGAATGGTAGGACGAAACAGCAGACAGTGATTCTACGGGAACAGGTTGCTGACCTCTGAGTGACCAAGTCTGAAGCACTGGTTGTGGGTCAGCCAGTTACGGGTGAATGACTGCGTTAGTTGAGGATGACAAGAACAATCGAAGGTAAGAGATGACTTGGGTTCGAAGGAGGTTGCTAGAAGACGTGATGAGGTAAAGGAATGCAGCAGAATATTAGCCACGCAGGACAGAAGAAAATTTACGGCATCCCTCCAAAAAAAGAGGCCTTACACCAGAAGCTAACATGTGAATACAAATCCAGCGAAAAAACACGTAAGAAAATACAGAAAGAATATTCAAGGTCTATGTCTGCTCTTTCTTTCTTCTCGTGCCGTGTTGTCTCTCTTTGTCCAGCTAACGTGATCAACTCAACTTTCATACTCCCTTTCGTTCTCTCGGCAAGGACTTACAAATTGTAAGTTGTCGTCAGTAGTCGAGGGTGACCTGAAGGCTCCCTTTTCAATAGCTGGTACACCGAGATGTAGGGGAGGGCGCTACTCTTCTCCTTGGATTGCTCCACTTTACCCTTGAAACGAACCTTATAATGTTGAGTATTAAGCAAGGAGGTATCAAGTACCACTTTTTAAGTCTTTGATATGCCTCGTCCTGGAACTGAACACTGGTCTCTCGGACCATTGCCTAACACTCTAAGCACTAGTCAAATGAGCTGGTTACCAATAAACCTTAGTTAGTGAACTAAGAAAGAGTTTCCCTGGTTCGTCAACTTTTCCCACGGTTAGGTCACAACAGGGTCCGACTACTACTATAGACGTACTGAAACGGTCATTAAAATGCTTGGTGTAATGGTGCAAATGTCTATTTAGTACCGTTAAGTTATATGCAGGCAAAGGGTTATCATTATTAGATAGAAATAGTTCCTCGTCTGATTAGCCTAGTGGGTAGAGTGTTTGCTAAACGCTCGAGAGACATGGCTTCAATTCAAGGTTGCCTCATAGCAAAGACTTTAAAAATGGTACTTGATACCTCCTTGCTTAACAATCAGCAATATAAGGTACGTATCAAGAGTAAAGTGGAGCAATCCAGGGAAAGGAGTAGTGTCCTCCGCTACATCTCGGCGTAGTAGCTATTGAAAAAGGAGCCTTCTAGTCGCCCCCGACTACGGTCGCAAACTTTCCTTACTTACCCTTATAGATTATTAGTAACGGGTAGAATTCTAGAAGTCATGCAACAATATGCAAATTATTTGCATTAGATAGGAAAACTTGATATCATATCACTTTGTGTAAATGAAATATTATTATAAAATAAAGGAAAAGGAGTAATGCAATTGATTGACTCATACAAAATTGAAGCTGAAAAAAAGATATGTAAGGAAAAAGCAGATAGTGTCCGAACGGCCGGGATAAAGCACTCGTTGTAAATAAATATGGCAAGAAAAAACAACGGGGGTCGAAAACCTTCTGTGCATGTGTGGAACCATCAGAAACGGATATGTTTCTCCCCCGACACCACAAGTAGAAGTGAGAGGACGACCAGTCTTTGAAAAGCAGAATTGTAGCGAATTCCGTAAAGGATATTCGGCTGTAAGTTTATCTCAATTGGAGCTGCGACCTTTTAATTGGAAATATTAATCAATCTTTCTCTCTTTTATCGGTTTACTCACGGTAGCAAGTCATCTATAAATACTACAAACTACAAAAGTGTCTGTGTTGTTTTGCTCTATCAACCTTCACGTTATCCAACATATGCCTGAGTTACCACGTGACGTACTTATCCCTGCTGGAGACTTAAAATTATGTCTGCGCTACAAATGGAAATCTCAGTATATCGATATTTGTTTCATAAATTCTTAATTCATCGACTAAATAAACCCTTCCCGAATTTGAAAGTCTTAAAATATAGAAGCTGTCGGAATTCACTTACGTTTTATTAATTTGTTGAGACTTAATCAATTTTCTCCATTCAATAAGCAGTCTGAAAATGTTCATATTTACTGACAGCTTAGCAACCACGATATTGAACCGCAGAATAAGATGTCATAAGGTACAAATCGAATGTCTGCAGCAGTTATCGCTGATTAATAAGCAGGACAGTCAAACTCACCCGGTTTTCAAAATAAACAAAGATTAGGTAAAAGTCACTGTTCTGTAGAAGCGAACCAATTGTACAACAATCTTTTTTAGATATAAAATCCATTGTTCCTCAATTTTTTTGTTGTATCTACCACTTCAAAAACTGATTGGTCTCTTGTCAAATAAATAATTCAAAAACATTTTTTCCGATTATTTTTCTTGTTTAACATTCAGAAGAACTTCCTCTATTCATGTATTGTTGCAAGGGTCTCGAAAAAATATACTGGTGACGAGGGTACCAAGACATGATCAAGAGATGACAACAAGATTAGAAAAGAAATATTTAGACACATAGCCTCAGAAAATACCACCCACTTTATTGCCAATTTTACACGTTTTTCAGCACTGATCTAAAAATCTGGGAGATTTGACGTTGTATTTTCAAGTCAATCAAGGTAAAACACGTTCTCCTTCAAATTGTAGCTAACCTTTACAGTAAAGAAAGGGGTTGCTTTGCTTATCTCAGCAGCTTAAGCGATAACTTGTCGATATTCCCGTAAGTAACTGATTGTCCCCTTTAATAATATCCTCATGTCCTGTGTGTGATTGTTTCTTGCGCTCAAATCAAGAGTTCTCGTAATTGACCTTTTGTTGTCAGTCAGGCAGCTGAATACGAAGATCAGTTTGAGGGAGGCGACCAAAATATTATTCTTAAACAATCTTCAGATTTGAAAAAAAAAGCTGGTGGTTTTATTCAAAAAATAAATACAATCTCGAAAAGTTCTCTGACTTTTCAACATAGATGTATACACTTCAAATTTCTCTTCCTTTTATTTTCAAAAGTCAAAATATGCTGAACATCAGAAAATCTTTTGATGTATTTAAATTGTAAAGTGGATTTATTGTGTACAATGATAGCAAACTCATTTTTTTTTTCAAACGGAAAAATTACCAAGGCAGAGAAAAATATTCCTAACAAATCTATCAAATTTTTTGAGGGGGGAAGGTCCCTGTGACTTAACGTCTAAAGTGCTCGTGACTTCGTGGCGAGTGAGTATCAGGTTCCAGTCTCGATGTTACGTTCACTTTAGGATTAATATCCTTGGGAAAGGTAAGAATTCCCTTACTCTCTCGGCAATGAATTAAATAGTTCTACAACTGTTCTACAAGGATGGTTTTAATATTAAATGATATACGAAGGTTTATATGCCATTAAACAAAGAAATCCAAGCAAACCATTTTTTAGAAGTGAGCAATCCGGTTCAGCTGTGTTGGGTATCATTGAGAGAGCCTGGAAAGTTGGAATTAGTAAATATTGCATTGGCAAAGTTATGTCTTGAGTTGAGGAATTAGTGTATTTCTTGATTTAAAAAAAAATATCTGTCTAAACCTCTGTTACGGTACTTCTCTGTCAGTTTCATCTGCTACTAATTCTCAAATAAATCTGAAAGCGTAGTCTGTAGATATATGCCAGTGTTAACTTTTTTTTGGCCAATTCATTTATGAATGAATGTGTTATATATTGACCCTTGACCGAGCCATCAATCAAGAGATGCACCTGTGTAAATAAGCGGTAGAACAGCGGAACCAGGTAGACGTCAGAAAATAATATAACTTGGTGCAAGACGGCTCGAGTCAGTTTGAGACAAGATGCCGGATTGAGAACCAGCGGCAGACAGAGGGCTTTGGGCCCTTAGTGACCCACGGTTGAGCAACCCCAGCCAAGATGAGATAGAAGCGCTGCTCTGGTCGAAGAAGAACTTGGGGTCAATATAGCAGTCTGTCCCCGTCTCCAGCTCATCTCTCACACACAAAAACCATCACCTTTTCGAGAATAAAGTGTGAGAGATACATTTTTATAAAGAAGCGTATTTGTTCGTTCATTGAGGTTCGTACATTATGTTTGATTATGTTTCCGCATATATTTGTACATGTATGAGGCTATAAAACATATGTGGATTAATTTAGCCTGAATATATCTTTACAATAAAATTATAGAAAATTGAGTATCAAATTTGATTTCGATGATAGATTCCCTGTAATATTGTCAATTGTCTAGTAGACAATCTAGGCCCACATTAAATGCCATGCCTTTTAGTTTACAATATATCATTACATCGTAAATGCAGTTGAAATAATTTGTACACTCTTCACAATTCTTACTCATATACCATTTAAAATTTTGCTGCATATTGGCCCTCAACCGAGCCGTCAATCAAGAGATGCACCCGTGTAAATAAGCAGAAGAAACAGGTGCATCTGGTCGAGGATGTTTGAATATCACCTTGATCTGGGACGTGGTTGAATTCGGTGCAGATGCGTACGCCCACAGGAAGTAGGTGGATGTCAAACAATTATATAACCAGGTGCCACAGACGTCTTGGGCAGTTGGAGTTCCAGTTGGAGTAAAAGGTGCCAGAGTGAGAACCAGCTCCAGCCAGAGGGATTTTGCCCTCAGGACCCATGGTTGAGCAGCCCAGCCAGAATGCGAAAGAAGTGCTGCTATGGTCAGAGGAACTTGGGCTCAATATGTGGCAGTCTGTCTCCGTCTCCAACTCACCTCTAACACACAAGAAACATCAACCCTTTCGAATAAAGTGTGAGAGGTATATTTTTATAAAGAAGTGTGTTCGTTCGTTCATTGAAGTTCGTCATTATGTTTCTGCTTACATCTGCATGTATACAACAATTTGCCGTTGATATTTTTCAAATTATTTTTTTCGAAATCTAAAACAAAACGCTTTTTCATTCATGCCAAATCAAATATAGTCAAAAATATGTGAAATCGTTATTACCGATAAAATAAAACGCAGTTTCTTCCAAACAACAGTCGTGCAGATACTGCTATATGGATGCAGTACATGATAGCTAACTAAACATATGGAGAAAAAACTTGACGGCTACTACACAAGAATTCTGCGAGCAATACTGAACAAGTCTAGGAGGCAGCACCCCACAAAGCAGCAACTATACGGCTACCTACCACCCATCAGTAAAACTATCAAAATGAGACGAAGCAGATATGTGTGACACTGCTGGAGAATTTGGAACGAGCTCAAAAGAGATGTACTTCTGTGTACTCCTTTACATGGACGAGCAAAGGCAGGACCACTAGCTCGAACCTACATACAGCACCTCTTTGCCGATACGGGGTGTAGCCCTGAAGACCTGCTGGAAGCAATGGATGATAGAGAGGTGTGGCGAAAGAGGGTCAAGTATATCCGTGTTGATGGCGTGACGTGCTCTCCCATGGGGGTTGAGCACTCTGGCGAAGGAATTTTCGGCTGCCGCTCGCATAATGCTCTACGAACAAATTGAGGACTCTGGTATCCGTTAGGGTAGAAAATGTAAACAAACGAACGCTGTTGCTGCGGCTGTTGTTGCTACAAAATACTTTATAATTCCCTAAACCGACATAATACGCTTGTTGGCCGAGCAGTATGATAGTAAGTCTAACGTAAAGTTGCACGGGTTTCGATCCCAGCTTCGAGCTTCATATGTGTCTAGCCACACTGAAACGTTGTGATACAACGAAACAGTCTGTCTGTGGATGGCAATATATATATATATATATATATATTGACACGGTTGCTGAGAATATTTCTCATTCTCTAGTTTCATTTGCTACAAAAATATCGTATTATTACCTCCCAATGGATGTCTTTTGTAGAATTCCGAAAGACCTTCAATGAGCAAAACATGCGATTTTTTCAGAAAAAATAGCATTTGTCAAAATGAACGTTAAATTGATCATTGATAAAATTAGATGAAAAACACAAGAATTTGACATAAATTATTTTTTATTCGTGTTTATTTGCTATCAACTTTAAAGTAAATACCCTAAGTTCGACTTTCATCAATTTATTGCAAAGATTTTATATATTCCTGATTACCAATTTATCTCATGGTGATCAATCAAAAATTGTTTAAGTCAACACTTCAGTACTTTTATATCATTAATGTTTAAATTTGTGATTTTCAAAGCGATTCGCTTAGTGGAGAACTTGACTCTTCACAAACAATTTCACGCACAACTGAAAATGTCCATGTCATTAAATTTCGAATTAAATCAAGTGTGACTTTTGCTGCATGCGGATCAATGTGAGGCAAGACACTGAGCAAATTTGATTTTTCAATTTAGAGTGAGGGAGGATGTAAGGAAAGATGTAATGCACAAACGGATCACTGTAATTGGAGTGAAAAATTATTGCGACACTGAAAATGTGGGAGGACTCTAGGAAAGTCTGTATCTACAAGGAAGGGATACTGTGTCGGCACAGATTAGAATAAGCCGAATACATCATCTGTGGACACATTTCGTTGATTACTTAATGTAAAATTCGTCCTTGAAGAACAGTAGTAATGCTATTTAATTTATAGCTGGGGGTATAACGGGGTTCGTACCTTTTCCATGGGTCCTCATGTGAATGTTATAAAGCGACTGGATTTCGAACTCACTGACTTTGAGGCTGTAGTCCAGCACTTTAGGCATTACACAACTGGGACTCACCAACTTATTGCTATTACTTACTTAGGACCATATAACTCTGGGGAAAAATAACTATAATTAAATAGAAAAAAAATACTTCAAACAATATAATCATTTTGCGAAAAGTATTTTCATTAGATAGGAATTCTGTATATATAACAGTAAATTATTTGTATTAAGAATAGTTACTTGAAGCTATAATTTTTAACTAAGTATCATTAATATAATTATTAGTTTCTCGAAACCATATAAAAGTGTAAACAAACAATTATTATAAGATAGAAAAATTACTCGAAAGCATAGGACTATATACAACTCCATACTATATGGTGGTTCTCTGTAACTAGTGGACAAATTCACCAACATTGGAAGCAGTGTCTCACCCACAAAAAATGACATGAATACACAACTAGCAAAGGCATTGACAGTTGTAGATTGGTTAGCGGTCATATGAAAGTCAGAACTATCCGATAAAATAAAACGCAATTTTTTCAAAGCAGTGGTCGTGTCCATTCTACTATATGGATGCACCACGTGGATGCTGACAAAGCGTATCAAGAAAAAACTTGACGGCAATTGCACAAGAATTCTACGAGGTATATTGAACAAATCTTGGATGCAACATCCCACAAAAAAACAGTTGTATGGCCAACAACCTCCCATCTTCAAAACCATCGAAATCAGCCGAATAAGACTTGTGGTACAAGCGGCGTTATCCTGCTGACGCCTTCATACAAGCGAGAACGAACTCAGGATGTAGTCTGGAGGTCTTGCCGGAAGCGATGGACGATAGAGACGGGTGACGTCAGAGAGTCAGGGAATCCTTGCTAGTGGCACATGATGATGTTGCGCATCCGGTAAGACAAAAATGTGAACAAAGGAAAGCTACTACATAATGGCTTATAATTTCCGAGCTGATGTGGTTCGCTTGCCGGCTGAGTGGTATGATACTAAGTCTAACGTAAAGTTGGGCGGGTTTCGATCCCAGCTTCAAGCGTCCTATGAGTGTAGTTACACTAAAGAGTTGTGATACAAAGAACCCGTCTGACTGAGGATGACAATATATACATATATATATATATATATATATATATATATATATATATATATAAAATCTGAAACCGATTACCTTGTCTCTCAACGTAAAATATAGCAAGATGGGTTGACATGTCTTTAAATAAATAAATAAATCATATTATGAATATAACTGTTGCTACTGATAAATACTTCTTTCATCTATTTAAAATGGAGAAAGAATTGGGGAAAGCACTGAACTCCAGGGAATTAATATAAACTTGTGAAATGATAAAATGTTTCACCAACTCCAAATTAATTTGAGGAAAACAGTAATCACAAGGGGATGAATGTGAGTGGGAAGGACTGATAAATACTTTTTTTATCAATTCAGAATGGTGGAGAAATTGAAGAAATATACTATCACAAAGTGGTGAATGTAAGCTGAAATGCTAATAAACAATGAGAGAACATTTAGAGAAAGCTGAAATCGAAAGAGGGTTGATGAGATCTAGTTCACTGATGAAGACTATTTTACGAAAAAGTAATTAGGAAGACTTTGGAGATCACTCTGATGTATGAGAATAAATAAGAGCTGCGACATTGATTACCTTTGTTAAATACTAATGATAGTGAGTATCGTTAATAGAAGAAATATATGTATATATATATATATATATATATATGAAAGTAAATATGGATCAAAATCTGACAGTATGTAGAAAGCAGAAAAACAGAAAAATCCAAATAGGGGAATTTATTGTGATGTAAAGTCGACGTCAAACGTTTCGGTTTCAATGACCATCATCAGGACTTTGGTGTCAGGAACATCGTTCACACAGTGATGGATGCTTGTCAAAATAACAGGAGCAAATAAAATGTATACAACGAAAACATACAAACGTGCATAGAGCGTTATTGCCCCGTGGAAACATATTTGAAAATGTTGGAATTTTTTGAAAGAAGAGAAAAATCCTCCCGTCTTTTGATATATATATATATATATATATATATATATATATATATATATATATATATATATATATCGTTTTCTCTCTGAACGTCAGTATAATGTGGTAGGAAAATAAATTTCAATATAGAGATCTTTGCAGAAGATTGGTTTGTTTTTATGGTACATCAACTATTATAGGTTATTAATGCCAAATCCATTTTTACACACATAAACAGTTCAGTATAAAAAAAAAATTCAGTTTAGCATAAGTACACTGTTTTAATAGTAAAAAACAGTTATATTTCAAACAATTCAGTTTAACGTAAGTATACTATATAGTTCTATTTGATAGGACCCTATCAGGTGCAACCACTCCTGGCCAGAGTGGACCTGGGAGCGATGGCAATGAAGGGGTACTCCGCATTTCCCAAAGCTCCAGCATCACAGGAACTTCCTCATCAGATTATTTAGTGTCATATCAGGGCACTCGTTGTGAGTGGGTATTACCCCTCTGTAGAGAAGCAGCGGGTGTATTCTACAGCACCAGCCAGCTGGGCCACTTAGCCAAAGAGAAAATGGGAATATGGAATGTCTTTACAGAATTAATACGGCTGGTTAGAAATTTTTTTGAGCAAACCGTTTATAATAACTTATATATTCATAAGCCTTTTTTTTAACAATGTTCGTGTGAACGCTAACTTATTATCACTTCATTGAAAATGGAGAACGAAAAAGAGATGAGAATGAAAAAATAAGAAAGACAAACTTGAAAGAAATGATGAGATTAGTTGAAGAAAGAAAGAAAGAAAGAAAGAAAGAAAGAAAGAAAAAAGGTAGTTGGAAAATGAAACAAATCAAGAGAGGAGGAAAGATAGCGATCGGTGAAAGATAAAAGAGAAGACTTACAGAAAAGAAAGGATATGAAAAAAAAAATTGATATAACTTAATTTTTAAGACGAATTACAAATTTATTTCTGTGAACGTTTTATCTGTTCTTGAACATAAAATGCTTAAAATCCTCTGCGACTTTCAGATACAAACGGATCATCCAATCTAGGCCAGAAGACATTTCAAATCTGAAAATTTATATCTCTGAACATAACATTTCCTCTAGAAAATAAAATAGCTATTAAGAATGAGTGAGATTTTTTAGTGACTGTCTCGCATGGGAATTAATATGACCTGTGACACAATTTACTACCAAAATCAGAGAATAATCTTTAGAAAAAAACTCTTTTTGCATGAATATATTTTAAAATGATTCATCTCGGAATTCATTCACCAAATAAAATGGAACTTACTTGATGTCTTTATATTTTATTTATTTTCGAACACACTGCCTGCATCCCCTGAACGGGGTAAAGGAACCTCCAGGAATGGTGGATTGAGTATGACACTAAATTGCCTCTGATAGTTAGGCTCCAGTCTTGGAACTTTTTGGAATGTGGAATACCACTTCATTGCTATTAATCCCAGGTCCACTCAGACTCTTTGAGGTAATCCATTTTAAGGTCATATCTCGGAGACAAAATGAATCATTTACATAAGTAAAAAGTTAAGTTAGCAACCGTAGTCGAGGGCGAGCAGAAGGCTCCCTTATCAATAGCTACTACACCAGGGGAGGGCAATACTCTTTTCACTGGATCACTCCACTTTGCCTTTGATACGTACCTTTTATTGCTGAGTGTTAAGCAAGGAAGCATCAAGTACCATTTTTAAAGTCTTTGGTATGATGCGACCTGGGATTGAACCCATGTCTCCCGGAATATTGATGAACACTCTACCCACTAGACAAATGAGCCAGTGTACCGGACATAGGAATAATTGGTTAGAGTGTTCGCCACTGGCCTGGGACACCTGGGTTCAATCCTAGGTCGAGTCGTACCAAATACTCAAAAATGGTACTTGATGCTACCTTGCTTAACACTCTGCATTATAAAGTAAGGATCAAGGGTAAAATCCAACAGAAGGAGTAGCACCATCCCCTACACATTAGTGTTGTAGCTATCGAAAAGGAGCCTTGGGATCACCCTCGGCTAATGTCTCCAATTTTACTAATTATTTACATGAAAACATTTAACTATGTGCAAATAAATGATAAATGTTAAATTTGAATTATTAGTATTACATAGCAGATTATAGGGACATTTAACAGTTTTCAAAGCCTTGAATTTTTACTAAATATTACTATTAATGTTAAATGATATCAATAGTGATTCATACTTGAAACCATTTAGCTGTAGGCAAATATAACTGTTAGTGTTAGATAGCATTATTTGGAAACCTTTAATTCTTTTATACAAATGATTAATATTAAAAAGAATTCTATGCGCTGGATAACAATAAGTAAACACATTTGAAAACGAATGAGCACCGATTTGTTTAGAAATAGTTCCCTACAAATTATTCGCATTTAGTCATCCACAGACAGATCTGTTTCGTTCTATCAGAACTATTCAGTGTGGCTAGACAGTATCTTTACGTAGCTGGGATCGAAACCCGGTTGACTCAAACGCCAAGCCAAAGCTTCCAACCATTCAGCCACGAGGAGACATTAGCTACGAAGAAAATTTTAAACGGTTATGAATAACAATTACTATTGTTTACATACATCCGTTGAAACGGTTGCCGAGACCTCAATTCATCTACGAAGAGGCTTGCCATAAGTGCTAATGGCAACACGATTAATTCTTCGCCAGAGAACTCAACCCTACATACATAATACATACATACATACATATATATATATATATATATATATATATATATATATGTGTGTGTGTGTGTGTGTATGTATTATTTAGTCCACTTAAACAGGAGTCGGGAATAATTCCGCCAGGACAAAAAATCATTCAATTATGAACATTTAAATTTTCCTGATAAAGAGCTCAATGTAAGTGATATCACAGAGCAATAATTTCTTTAGGATAAACAAAAACCGGTTACATTAGGATTATAAATTTATTTCCATGCTGTTATGGGTATTGATGTGAATGAATAACACCAAAAATAACAGGACATCTTCAGATCTAGTGGATAAAATAATTACAGTTAGAATAGACACAGGAAGGAGGGGTGGGAGGGATAGAAGAAGGGTAAAGTGTTTCCTCCCCATTTACCTACTTCCGGTTTTTTCTTTTTTTTACTGGTTGGAATCACATTAATATAATTGGACTTATATTCAAAATTCACTTTCTACAGTAAATCAAATTTTTCAATTTTTAAATTCTAAATACATTTCAACGTAAAACTCCAGATTTTATCATAATTTAGCGAATTACAATATTTCTTAATAAGTTTATGTAAAGATTACAGCAGTACTTATCTTAAATTAAATTCAAAATTTAAAATCAAAATCTTAAATTCA
>OY757928.1:20885808-20908308 GCA_963585895.1 Sepioteuthis lessoniana | reverse complement strand
ACAAATCGCTGGAATTAAAATCTAGATTGGAACTAAACAAGGGTTTTGATTGTTATTTTGAACTAATCCTAGACGTACTATCCCGCAAGAAAGTAGTTGTTTTATCACCTACATTTCTTCTCATAAACAACCCAAGACAGACAAAACACACCGAATACTGCTGAAGAATTTAGGACGAACTGATAAACAACTTTCCCTTCTGGACTCCTAAACTTGGTCATGTAACACTACTGATCTTGATGATCATGAGGATAGATAGATAGATAGATAGATAGATAGATAGATAGATTGACTGGTTGATAAATTTTCGATATCTACAATAAATAAAAATTGGAATAAAGGATTGTAAAAGGAAAAAAATATATTTGATACCGGTAAATATTTTCAAAGTCAATAGTAAATCCAAAGGTTGGTGATCATCTGCGTACCCTTGCTGCCAGTATAGGTGAAAGCAATAGAAAGCCATGTTCACAATTCTTATCTAAACTCATATACTTTTCTAAAACCAGTACAAGTAATTAAGTGTCAAACTAAACGCATACGTTGTTGCCAATGCGAAGGGATTATGCATTCAACGTTTTTCATGAAGATAGTGGTGCTTTTGGTGAGAAGAAATCAGTCAGACAAGAACGTATAGGGTATGTCTCCAACATGGCAGAAAAGATGGACAGGTGCAGCGTTCAACTGTTTTCCTGTAAACAAAAAAAATCTTTGGTTAGCAGTTCCTAGACAGAGAAGAGTAACGAGGAAACATAAAGAAATCTAAGACTTGAGTTCCTGCAAAATGTTATCATAAAAATCACTCATGTATTTCCTTCTCCCATTCTACCTCTCTCTTTCTCGCACCCTTCTCTCTCTCTCTCTCTCTCTCTCTCTTTTAGAGTCTAACCCCTCTTCATCAATATTCAGTAACAAATATGCATATGTATAATTTCGAGCACAATATATATATATATATATATATATATATATATGTATATATGTGTGTGTGTGTGTGTGTGTGTGTGTGTGTGTATACACACTCATGCACACATATATATTCATGCATGAAATGCATACACACGGAGACGCGCACGCATTCAAACACATATAGTTCTCTTTTCTTTTTCTCTTTCTCTCTCTCTCTCTCTCACTCTTTTCTTACTCTCTCTCTCTCTCTCACACACACACACACACACACATACATATATATATATATATATATATATATATATATATATAAGCAAAGAAGGTTATTTAAACTCTCAAAGCCTCACCCAGATTTTAGATTTGCACGCAGCTCTAACTTTTGCATGGACCTCACTTTATCAAAGAGTTAAACAGACATCAAACTTTGTTTTTACAGTTTTATTAGAAGGGATAGTCTATTGCCACAAAAATTTGCCTAGCTATGAATCTTCTTTCTGTATGAGGCATAGAACTGTTTGTACGACTCTCGTATCTGTGTTCGTGTGTGCATGCGTGAATGTATACCAGTAATCAGAAGCACACACACACACACACACACACGTATATATATATATATATATATATTATCTTTTAACGAATAGGTCCCTAAAGAGATTTATTTTTTCTAATTATTTATTTATTTTACTTTAACAAATCTTTCTAGCTTCTTGCTTTCTTCAGTGAACCTTCTTTTGGCTTCGTGGTTTTTTTATTTTATTTATATACTGGCGACAAAGGGACAGTCCAGATGAGGCTGCTCGTCATTTTCATTTCTGTGATAGATTTTTTCCAGGTATTAGTTCTCTCTTTCTTTTTTTTCCTCTTCATTTTCCCTTTCCGTATTGTGCCTAGTGTGTTTTTATGGGTATGAGTTTTTCCTAACCAGTCTTTGATATTTGATATGCCATAAAGTTAAGGTGTTGTTTTGGTCTGGGTCATTGTGAATGTGTTTGTCTGTGTATATGTATTGGGCCATTGTGTATGAGTATGTTTGTGAGCGTGTATTTATGGTGGGGTGGTTTTTCTCTGTACGAGTGTTGGATAATTCTGCTTAATGTTTAGGACTTTTTAATTTTGACTGCCTTTTATTTATTCATTTTTCCTCTGTGTGTGTGTATTTTTTGTGTGTGAGAGTGTGTGAGTGTTTGTTTTGTCTTTGTGTGTGTATAGTTGATATATCATACAGTTAACTAGGAGTTTCCTTTGGGTTATTATGTATGTGTCTTTTTAGTCGTTGTGTGTGTGTGTGTGTGTGTCCATGTATGTTTTGGTGAGGTTTTTTATCATATGTGTGTTGGTTAGTTCTATTTAATGTTTTAGGGTTTTGAACTTTAACAGCCTTTTATTTTTTTCTCTGGGTGCGTGTGTGTTTGTGCGTATTTGTGATTGTTTTTGTCTGTGTGCATGTATAGTTGATATGCCATAGATTTTATTAGTCGTTTTCTTTGGGTCATTGTGTGTGCGTTGATGAGATGTTCTCTAAGTGTGCGTGTGCGTGCGTGTGTGTTTAGTTGATATGCCATAGTGATTATTAATAGTTTTCTTTAGGTTTCTCCATCCGCCCTCTCATTCTTTGTTGGGAAAAGTTCTGTGATTTTTAATGTGGTTGAAAATTTGACTGACAGCTCCTTTTTACTTTTTTCTTTGAGTATGTTTATGCATATTTGCGTGTGTTTATTTCTGTTTGTGTGTCTCTATAGTTTCAGTTTTAGTTAGAGTAGACATGATTTTTCTAGGAAGTTTTTTCTTCTTTTTTTTCTGAATTATTTATAGTTTTCAGTCTAGTATATTGGCATTGTTTCGAATAATCCATTGCTACATTCTTATAGGTGATTAGGTTAATTAAGTTTCCTATTTCCTAGTAATGTAATATTGTTTTTGGGATGTGATATTCTAGTATTAGGAGCTAGTCTTGATACTATGGACACTCTTGTATATCTGTTGCATTCGATTATGTAGATTATGTTTTTTGAATTGCAGGTTCCATTTCTGTTTATTATAAATTTTATCTTTGGGTTTTTATCATTTCTCCTCGTATGCTTTAAAATGGAAAAAAACTCAGAAAACGGTCTCTGTCTTAAGAAGTTCGAGACGAAATAAAGCCGAAGGAAGTATTACACATGTACATTAGAGTTAAGTGTTTTTGAGTTATTCAACTTTCCACATATTCCTATCATATATATATATATATATATAACTAAAGAGGGTGCGATGGGTAAAATGTCACAAAGCCCACAAAGCTCAGATGTATACATATATATATATAGTCATTCACAGACAGATCTGTTTCGTTCTATCAGAACTCATCAATGTTGCTAGACATTAGCTCCCAATGGCTGGGATCGAAACCCGATTGACTCAAACGCCAAGCCAAACCTTCTAACCATTCAGCCACGTGGAGCCATTAGCTGCGAAGTAAATTTTAAACGGTTATGAATCACAATTACTATTGTTTACATACATCCGTTCAACGGCTACGGAGATCTCAATTCATATACAAAGAGGCTTAAGACAGAGAAAGTCTGCTTCTGTCTTACGATTTTCTCTAATATGGAAGGGCTCATATTTTTCCGTGTACACTGATTTCACATAAAATGATTATTACGCATCTTCAGACGAATTGGCAAAGCTGGCTTAAAAATTTGCGCATAAACTTTCTCTGACTAAATTGGTAATCAGGGCAGAAATCTAGATCGTAAAAACTTCAGTTTCTAATTACTAATGCTTTATTTGGTGAAACAGAAAAGGAACTCTACATATTTGCCTGTAATATGAAAAAGAAATTCACTATATATATATATATATATATATATATATATATATATATATATATTAAAAAGAATTAGATTTTTCTGAAAATATCTGCTGTGTACTGAATGCTTTTTATTTTTAAAGCTGAAAAAAAAATGATGTCGGTCATTGTTAATGAAAAATATTCAGAAGTTTCGCCTCTTGGCATATTTCATTTTCATTCGTTTGTCTCTGTTGAGAATTAAATTTTATATGCGAAAAAAAGTAGAATTTCTTTGAAATTTACTTTTCAAACAACTGCTGTTACATCGTTATACACTTACTTGCTTTGCCGATATTTATACAAAGAGATGCACGCACAGACACATGTTTATATGTATGTATGTATGTATGTATGTATGTCTTTTCTTCACTTTCTCTCTCTCTCACTCTCTTTCTATATATATATATATATATAAATATAGCGCCTCTCTCTCTCAACTAGAGCTATACACCGACTATATCTCTTCAGAGGGTTAAGACATCCCACATACACACTCAACGAGTGTACTGATATGACACCAAACGGCATATGATGGTGAGGCTCCTGTCCTCTCCTGCACTCAATGAAATGTTGAGTCCATCGTCATTGTCATTACCCCAGGGTCCGCTCAGACTCCGATGGTAGCACCTTTTCGGGTCCCCTCTAGGGGTCAAATAAAACGTTTTAATAATTTACACACTTGAAATTATCTTACTCCGTGCAGAAAAATTATTAATATTCAACTGAATTGTTTGTGTTAGGTAACAATACTTGAAAGCATGGACTTCAATGATAATAAATGAGATTTGAAACATTTTAAAATGTGACACACAAACTATTAGTTAAAAATCATATACAGTATATGTATAAAGAGGATTTGGCTTGAGATAAGGGAGAAGGGTAAATACGCCATAACACAGCCAATCAAACTTTTCAATCAATACATATATTGTACTTGATTTTTTAAAGAATAGTTTGTGTGTCACATTTTTAAGGTGTCAAATCTCATTTGTTATCATACAAGTAAACGCTTTCAAGTACTGTTACCTAACACTAATAATTTAGTTTAATATTAATCATTTTCTGCTCGGAGTAAGATAATTTCAAGAATGTAAATGATTATACGTTTTATTTGACCACTAGATAGGACCCTAATCAACAAAAAAATATGTAGACAAAATGTCTGTTACTTTCAACAATATATATATATATATAAAGTTGGCGACCATAGTCGAGGGTAACCCGAAGGCTCCCTTTTCGATAGCTACTACACCAAGGTGTAGGGGAGGGCGCTACTCCTTCCCTGGATTGCTCTACTTTACCCTTGATCCGTACCTTATAATGCTGAGTTTTAAGCAAGGAGGCATCAAGTACCATTTTTTGAGTCTTTGGTATGACTCGACCTGGGACTGAACCCAGGTCTCCCGGGCCATTGGCGAACACTCTAACCACTAGGACAAATGCTGCGTGCAATCCTGAACAAGTCCTGGCAGCAAAACCCCACAAGACACCAACCGTACGGCCACCTGCCCCCTATCACGAAAACTATTCAAGTTAGACGAAACAGACATGCAGGACACTGCTGGAGAAGTAGAGATGAACTCATAAGAGATGTACTCTTATGGATCCCCACACATGGCCGCGCAAAAGCAGGGCGACCAGCTCGAACGTACATTCAGCAGCTATGTGAGGATACAGGATGTTGTCCTGAAGACCTACCTAGGGCGATGAACGATAGGGAGGAGTGGCGAGAGAGGGTCAGGGATATCTGTGCTACCAGCACGATATGATGATGATGATGATGATGATACATATATATATATATATATATATATATATATAAGAGGATCATTAGATAAGTTTTCAGATTTTTTCGTATGGGTACTTTTATTGATAGTAAACACATGAAACTCAAGTCCACTTCGAGGTAATCTCCTCTGGCTGCAATGCACACGTTATACCGTTCCAACAACTTCTAGAAGGCCACATGGAAGTCCTCTTGTGTTAGCATGTCAATGACCTTCGTCAGAGCTTCTTTCATCTTCTCAATTGTCTCAAAAACTGATGGTCGATTCTTGCAAGATCCTCCAAAAGCAGTCTGAAGCATTATATACATGCCTGTGGCATTTTTCCAAGTTTAAAACTGAATTTTATTGTATGTCTTTCTTCTAAAGTGTCCTAACATCCAGATTGCATTTTTGAAATTCACGAGCTGTGACAATCAGGCTTAATTAGGGTGTATTCCAATTCCTGCAGTACCTTTTTATTTGAACCTGAAATCATAAAAATTAGTCAGTCAGCTCATAAGATGTGTAGCAATAACATACTGAATTTTGAAGAGTCTACCACAATTTTAAATACCTGTACAAAAAAGTCAGGAAACTTATTGAAGGCACTACGTATATTGGAGTTTTGTGAAGAGCTACAAGATCATGTAAATGATCTACAATTAAACGGAAACGCTTCTTGAAATTGTATTTATGATATATAATTCTCCTAGCACATGATAGTCAATCATTGCCGCAGGTCCTGAGCATTAAAAAACAATTATAGACGCATCAGCGTATGGTATTTCAAAAGCTGATTTTCTATCCAACTCTTCTATCACAACATTATACACATTTTTGCTAGTTTCGTTAAACAGAACACCGTGAAAAAAGAACGTATAACATTAGCATTCTTTTAACAAAGATTAAGTATAATATGGTGTTGTAATTGCTTTCCTCAAAAGTGACTTCCTAAATTTTTCTTTCTGACAAATCTCAAAAGCAACCCATTCTCAAGAGCATTAGTTATCTCTTGTTGCTTAAAATTAATTCTTGTGAGCTTTTGTCAAAGGTGATTCATTAGAATATGGCTGCTGTTCTGTTGGTTGACATTTTTTCTTCACTTTGACATTTGAATTAAAGTCAGAAAAAGCCGTGCTTTGCCACAGCAGATTCGCTGTAAGAAATCATAAAAAAAACCTTTTCAAAATACAAAATTGCAATGCATGGATATAGAGTAGGTATTGACAACTATAAGGAAGTAGGAATAATATATTGAAGTGTAAATCTTTACATTAGAGTTACAAGATAATTATGCAAACATTAACTAAATTCAATGAAACATATATATATATATGAACATATATATATATATATATATATATATATATATACAGGGTCAGGAAAAATGATGTGAAACACCTAATTTAAATCCGTGCGATTTTTTTCCCTGGGGATACTCCAAGTCAAAGGTATACAGTAATCTCCCTCAATCTATTGGACAACTTAAAGATGCAATTTGTCAAGATATTACTGCTATTCCACTTGAAATGACCCGCCGAGTTATAGACAACTTTCGTGAACGCCTTCGACAGTGTGTAGACAATAACAGATCCCATTTGACTGATTTAATTTTCAAAACTTGATGAAAAAGAATGGCATTATATGTACTTTTCGAAAATAAAAAACACTTTTTTGTTTCTTTGCTTTATTTGTCTTTTATTAAACCAACAAATTTGTCAGATCATTTTGCGTGATCCTATATATATATATATATATATATATATATATATATATATATATATATATATATATTTGTGTGTGTGTGTGCGTGTGTGCCTTCAATAACTTTCCATACTTTTTTTGTTATTTTTTTTTATTTAACGTTCAAATGAACAGCAACAGTAGCAATTGGAATATACCCTACACAGCTCATGAATATCAAAATTGCAATCTGGACGTCAGAACACTTTAGAAGAACGATATGTAATAAAATTCCGTTTTAAACTAGCAAAAATGCTACAGAAACGTATAGAATGCTTCCCACTGCTTTTGGGGCATCTTGCATGAATCGAGCATCAGTTTTTGAGTGGCATAATAGACTCAAGAAAGGCAGGGAGTTTGTTAGGGATGATGAGAGGTGTGGGTGGAGTAAGGAAGTCAATACACTGGAGTTGATTGGCCAAAGGGTTAGGGTTAGGGTTACTATGTTGAGGTTTTAAGGGAGTTCAGGAAGAGATTCCGTCAGAAGAGGCCAGCACTCTTCAAATCGGGTCAGTGGCATTTCCACCTGGACAATGCACCAGTCCATAACTCCATCCTTGTCACAGACTATTTGACCAAGATTGGCATCAAGACAGTTCCTTAGCCTCCCTATAGTCCAGACCTTGCTCCCTGTGACTTTTGCTTATTCCCTAAGCCCAGAGGCTGTCGTTATGAGACAATTGAGAAGATGAAAGAAGCTCTGACGAAGGCCATTGACATGCTCACACAAGAGGACTTCCATGTGGCCTTCTAGAAGTTGTTGGAACGGTACAACGTGTGCATTGCAGCCGGAGGCGATTACTTCGAATGAGACTATAGTTTCATGTGTGTACTTTCAATTAAGGTGCCCATACGAAAAATTCTGGAAACTTATCTAATGATCCTCGTATATATATATATATACTAATGCATGAAGTGGCGTTTGATATTTGATAAGTTGTATATATATATATATATATATGTTGACTACAGAAAAGAACTGAAAATAACGCCGATCGGCAAAAATATAATCTTCTTTTCTTTTCCTTTTATTACCTGAAATGTTCGTAAAAGCCGGTGAGAGTCGAAGACGGCTGAGATGTACACACAGGGTGAGATTCAAATCTTCAGTGAGCTCCTTTTTATTCATTTGGCTTCAGGAAGACTGGTACATGGCTATCTCAAGGCATTAAATAATCTCATTTTATGACAGCTGCTCTACTATCATGAGTCTAGCATAGAGCCATTTCAAGGCATCGAATCATCTTAGATTTTTGTTGGTTTTTTTCACTTCTCGACTTTTGCAAGTCTAGTATTATATCAATATATATATGCGTCTTGTACAGCTCAGGATTTTCTCTACTTTTCAACCCAAAACAGTCTATCACAGGGTAAGCCCCAAGAGTGACACAACGTCTAGTATTCCTTTTGGCGAACGTATTCATTGTCTCAAAAGAGTCGAAATCTTCCAGGTTTATATAATTTTTCGGATGCCCATGCAATCCTCATTGTCATGTCTTGCGTGTACACACCGTATGTTGACACACCTCATGTCTATTATGCGACCAACACGACTTAAGCAGCACTTATGATGAGGAAATACCTGCGTTCTGTTTAATTTGTAAATGGTTGCAAATCCTGTTCTGTCCCCAAAGCAACATACGCAGCATTTCCACTTTGGCATCTGCATTCTGCTTACTTATAAAAAAACAGCTGCATATCCTTTCATGCTACCAACAAAACTTATGCAACATACGGAATGAAATATTCCGGTCGATATCCAAAATATAGACGACGTTGCTTACACACCCACACAAACACACAAACACACACACACACACACACACAATTATATATATATATATATATATGTGTGTGTGTGTGTGTGTGTGTGGATAGATAGGGAAATAGTACGGCCGATAACGTTCTTTAATCTTTGTTAGGCAACTAATCTGCGATAATGAAAAACTCTGTATTTAAACCGCTAACAACTTAGCCTAATGCCTCAACTTTTTCTTGGTGGTGAGATTAGGGAAATACCTTCACGCAAACACATAAACTGACATATATATATATATATATATATATATATATATATATATAAACACGCACATACACATTTATATATAAATTTATATATATATATATATATATAAATATAAACTGCTAATATATATATATATATATATATATACACATATATATATATATATATATATATATATATGCAGTTTAAAAATAATGTCTTGTCATTTTGGTTCTTATTTGTGTCTCATGCTTGAAACCTGGCCCCCACACTTACGGCATACTATTTTCAATTATACGAGGGTTCGATTCAGAACGCCTTCTAGTCCTGTTTTCTTTTCCAAAAGTAAACAAAGCTTACTTTACACACACACACACACACACGCACACACACACACACTCACACACAGACACACACACGCACACACATATATATATATATATATAAGGAGGGAGAGAGAGGTAGAGAGTGGTGGAGAGTGACATATGGAGGTCATTATTATATATATATATATATATGTGTGTGTGTGTGTGTGTGTGTGTGTGTGTGTGTGTGTGTGTGTTCAACGTGATAAAATGACATATTGTCCGTGTGACAATGCTGTTAAACATCCGAACTTTAGGTGCATCTTTTGAATGTCAACAAAAACTTGCGTGTGATAGAAGTTTTTTCACTCTAGCATGATTACTCTCTAAATGTTTAAACAGATAGCATCAAACTTAATCTGCATAATCACGTTAATACCCATTTGAGAGTGTCATAAAGTTATTTTATTCTTTACACCAGGATTCACTCGCTTTCAAACCCCATTTATCGCTGCCTCTTTGAACCCAAACGCACACATCACGCCGCTTAAGCAAAAGCAACGGCTGTTTATCACTCAGCACAAACGGTCTGGCAAATGCAACTTAGATAAGCTTTGATAAAAAAAAATGAAAAAACTCGTATTTACGACCTTTCTTACGTCAGCCATGTCTGGAAAACTGTGCCTAGAAATCAGGGCATTAACACAAGAGAAGCGAAAGGCATTAACAATAGAGGTAATAACAATATATTAGGATTAGCTTCAGACTGATAGGGATTTGCGTGATACGGTCAGCCGAAAAGTAAAAATTTTCAATCACAAGGAAAAAAACACCACAGTTTCCGATGCTGATTTTCGAGTCTGCATCACTTAAAAACGGTATACACAAAAGTTCTCTCAGTCTGATCATTTGAAAGTATTTTGTATTTATTGAAGCTTGTCAGAGAAGTGCTGAAATATCACGGCCCAAAACAAAAACCAGAAAGTTATCATAGAGAGGTTTTAAATTTCGAGGACAGTTCAGAAATTGATCTTAAAAAGTTAACGAATAAAATCTTAAATTGATTGATAGAATTATTTAGAAATTATTTTGATTATATTAAAAAAGATTAAATTAAATAAAAGAACTTACATTCCTCTCTTTACAAGACGGTCTTTTTGAAAATGGAGTAATAGTACCGCAAACGTTTGATAGTACGAAGTAATTTGTAATTCTTTTATATTTCAGTAGGCCATAACTAAGTTTTCCATTCAATTCGAGACGAAGCGTGCAGAAAATAATTCCTCTTATATGCTAGCTAACCAGTGTATATATAGTAAAACTTCTTTTCTCACAGCGAACTGTTTACAACTTACAAAGTTATCCATGCATGTGAACGGCAATAATACTAATTAACTCATAACCGTGTAGATAAGAGTTCATAAATTTGCCATGGGTATTTGCTCTATGTTAAAATGCGAACAGTCTCACCCAGGACTTGAATTCGGTTCATCGTGTCCATTTCCTTGGATGGTAACGGTTTTACACCGAGCACCTCCCCCTCGATATATATATATTTATTGGATAGAACGATAAAATCATCGCCTCGATACGGATCCGGAACTGGGAGCATGCCTTTTCCACAAGCGCCGGCGGGAGCTCGGCGAATACTCGTCGGATGGCAGTGATCAGGCTGGCTTTGGTATTGTAGGAGGTATGTTGGTGATGATCTCGACGTATAACCAAACGAAGTAATCCAGCAGGTTCAGGTCGGGAGAGGAGGGTGGCCACTGAGAGAAGGGTACAAAGTCGTAGCACTCCTTCTGAAGCCATGTCTGGGTCTGTTTGGACTTGTGGGCCGGAGTTGAGTCCTGCTGCCACACCCAGGGTCTGCCACCGGCCACGTGATTGCACCAGGGCATCACCACAACCTTCAGCACATCCAGGTACACTTTGGTGTTGACTTTTAAGCCGACTTCGAAGATGTGAGGTGGCATGATGTGGCCCTCACTTGAAACCACACCAAAGACCATAACCGTAGCCGGAAACTTAGTTTTCATCCCCTTGGGCTCGTCCCTGTTATTCTTGGCTATCAAGATTTGCATTTTGAGGGTGCTGTCAATGGTCCTGTTGTCATAACTTGGATCGGTAGAGCGCATGAGTTGTACTGCGGCACATCTCCGATCTCGCTCGTTGAACATTGTGTCACTTTAAGACAGGATAGAAGGCTCCTATCGGTCTTGGGATTTCTACACAACTGGCCAACTAGTAGATAGTCTGCAACAAAAAAAACAAAAAAAACAAAACAAAACGGAATCATGTCTTTTCTAGGGCGACAGTTTTATCGTTCCACTATATATATATATATATATATATATATATATGAAGAGTAAATAAAGGATGGTCCTATTTACCAACCCCTCCGCTCGGGCAGGATATGACACAAGGTCAATTTT
Organism: Sepioteuthis lessoniana; assembly: GCA_963585895.1. Taxonomy (NCBI): domain Eukaryota; kingdom Metazoa; phylum Mollusca; class Cephalopoda; order Myopsida; family Loliginidae; genus Sepioteuthis; species Sepioteuthis lessoniana. The sequence continues at coordinate 20,896,312 of OY757928.1, read as the reverse complement.
AAGCGGAGTTTAACAGGTTTGAATTCAGAGTTTTCCTTCTCCTAGACTAGTCGCCTCACCAAGGCTGTCATATCCTACCCGAGCGGAGGGGTTGGGTAAATAGTACCAAGGCTGAAGAACCTAGTCTGCCCTACTATTTACCCATAGCTGGAGGGAGAATATTTGGATTCATACCTTTCTCAAGGGTATTAGTGCTATGTGAAATGTAATCAGGCTCGTCCAGGATTTGAACTCGTGTCGTCGTGTCCACATCCTGCGACGATAAACATTACACCACGGGCACCTCCAAGTAAATAAAGGATGGTAATCCGACAATATGTAGAAAAACTGATAACAAAGATCCAAGTGGAAGGAATGATTTATTAACGGGTCAACACTATAGCGTTTCGGTTCTACTGAACCATCATCAGGACCATGAGGGATGATATTAATAATTTTAAGTTAACGATGGATGATTAGAAATGTGAAATACAAAAACCTACGGGAAAATATGTATAGTAAGAAAAAGTTAAACAAACTACCGTGTAAGACATCCTCATTAAAAATTAAAATAGCCAATTTATCAGATATTAACCACAAACTCACAGATACCCAACAATTCCTCTTTTTAAGAGCCCTCACGCAAAAAGCTCCAAAGAGTCTCCCCGTTAAACCCTAACACGTAGAATATGCACCATAATGACTTACAGAGGTATGACAAACTCGCCTAGAAGAATCATGCCTACTCCTCTACAAGAGATGATATTCTGCGACGCAAATAAGAGATTCGAAATTATAGAAAAATGACATTAAAAATTAAAATAGCCAATTTATCAGATATTAACCACAAATTCACAGATACCCAACAATTCCTCTTTTTAAGAGCCCTCACGCAAAAAGCTCCAAAGAGTCTCCCCGTTAAACCCTAACACGTAGAATATGCACCATAATGACTTACAGAGGTATGACAAACTCGACTAGAAGAATCATGCCTAATCCTCTACAAGAGATGATATTCTGCGACGCAAATAAGAGATTCGAAATTATAGAAAAATGACATTAAAAATTAAAATAGCCAATTTATCAGATATTAACCACAAACTCACAGATACCCAACAATTCCTCTTTTTAAGAGCCCTCACGCAAAAAGCTCCAAAGAGTCTCCCCGTTAAACCCTAACACGTAGAATATGCACCATAATGACTTACAGAGGTATGACAAACTCGACTAGAAGAATCATGCCTAATCCTCTACAAGAGATGATATTCTGCGACGCAAATAAGAGATTCGAAATTATAGAAAAATGACATTAAAAATTAAAATAGCCAATTTATCAGATATTAACCACAAATTCACAGATACCCAACAATTCCTCTTTTTAAGAGCCCTCACGCAAAAAGCTCCAAAGAGTCTCCCCGTTGAACCCTAACACGTAGAATATGCACCATAATGACTTACAGAGGTATGACGAACTCGACTAGAAGAATCATGCCTAATCCTCTACAAGAGATGATATTCTGCGACGCAAATAAAAGATTCGAAATTATAGAAAAATGATATTAAAAGAACTACAAACTCCCAAAAACGAAGCAACAATCAACTCTTAACAAATATCTCAGCATACACCAAAAACAACCCAGAATTATTCAAATAAATATTGAAAAATATAGATCAACTTAACAATAATAATAGATTTAAAAAAAATACATACTAGACAAAACAAAAATAAAATAAAAGCAAGCGGCAACAACCTACAAACTTAAAACAGACACTAACATCATCTAAATTTTAGGAACACTCAATGCATGGTGTCTCAAAATACAAAAAGAAAACTGAAATATATGAATGATGTAACATAATCATAAAAGGGAAGTCTATACCTTCGAAAACAACATTCATAATAAAAAATATAAGATGCCATTCAGAAAATATATTTTCCCAAATCAAATATACAAAATGTAATGAATTCTATATTGAATGTATAAAACACTGAACTATATTTTCTCCTCGCACAAAAACAAAATTAAATTGCCAGAAAATAGAAAGATTTATGTATTAAAGCACTTTCATGAATGCCGCAAGAAATACGTTAATATAATGCCAATATACCAGACGGATGAAAACTCATCACTCTAAATAACAGAAAAGATTTTGATGCATAGACTTAAACCAACACTTAACCGAGCCTAACTATATACAAGCTTGAGCGCGCACACACATACTCAAACACAAACTTGTACACACACCAACTAGCAGAAACACATCTTCTTATCAGGTCTAAATTCTGCCGAATGACTTTTAAGATATATGTGTATTTATACATAAGTGTACATACATATAGTCATGTGAGTTCACACACAAAGAATTCGTGTATGAATATTTTTTCCATTAACATAGATTAAAAAACGAACAAAGAACAAAGAGTAAACATCCACCCGACACTCTTGAAAATATATGAGTTTAAGCGCACGTATTTACACGCATGGAATGCACCCCCCCATATATATTTATATATATATATATATATATATATATATATATATATATAGTACAATTTAATGGAGACACAAACTCGGTTAAGTCGTCATAATAAATTTATTTCGGCGGAGAATATTACTATACTCTCCGTCTCGTCAGATGACTTTTTACATGCTTCTCTCTCGTCACAGAGTAGCAAATGTGGAGTTACAGTTCGTATTCAGAAGATAAAATGAAGGAATTAAAAGATTATAAAATAAGAAAGTAAAATAAAAATTAGAAAATAAAAAAAATAAAAAATAAACAATAAAAATAAAAATAAGAATAAGGTGGAAATCAAATTACCAATTATTTCATTCATAGGCGTGGGCAGAGGGGGTTAACATGTTATGTGTTAGAACGATTAAGAAAGAGGAGTGGAATTAATCTACTGGTCATTGGTTTGCTTTGGTTTCATGGTACATCAATCATTGTAGATGGTTTAAGGCCAAACCCAGCTAATAATTATTTATTAGAAATATACCATTTGTAAACATAAATCACCAAAACTGAATAATATCAAGTTAACTAGCAAATTAATGAAACATCAGTCACTTGTTTACACACAGTTAAATAATCAAAATGTTCAATTTCAAACAATTTAATTTAGCATTAGTCAAAGTTAAAAGCTTCTAAGCATTGCTATGTCCCACAAACATCAGTCACTTGTTTACACACGGTTAAATAATCAAAAGGTTCAATTTCAAACAATTCAATTTAGCATAAGTCAAAGTTAAAAGGTTCCAAGCATTGCTATGTCCCACAAACATCAGTCATTTGTTTACACACAGTTTAGTGATCAAACAGTTCTATTTAAAACAATTCAATTTAGCATAGGTCATAGGTAAACGATTCCAAGTATTCTATGTATTACCAACAGTTCAATTAAACATCAGTTATTTATGTACACACAGTTAAGAGACCAAACAATTTTTTTAAACAATTCAGTTTAGCATAAGTCATTTATTTACACTTAGTTTAAACGTCAAACAGTTATATTTGACCCATTGATAGGAATCTTTCAGTTTCTACCATTCTAGGCCTGATTGGACCTGGAAGCGATGGCAATGAAGGGGGACTCCGCATTCCCCAATGCTTCAGGATTACTTGAAACTCACAGTCATATTGTTTAGCGTCATATCCAGAGCACTGCCTGGAGTGGTCTTATTTCTCTGCAAAGATGCCGTCAGTATATTTACTACCCCAGTCGACTGGGCTATTAATTTGTAAGCGAAAAGCTTTTGAGAAACTTATTTAAACAAAATAGAGCTTAGTTGTTTGTGTATGGTTAATTGGTTTCGAGTAGGTTAATTGGTTTCGAGTATTGAAATCGAAAACTAATACTTCTATTACACACAACTCTATAGTTCCAATTATTGCGATTAAACACTAATCATCATCATCATCATATCGTGCTGGCAGCACGGATATCCCTGACCCTCTCTCGCCACTCCTCCCTATCGTTCATCGCCCTAGGTAGGTCTTCAGGACAACAACCTGTAACCTCACATAGCTGCTGAATGTACGTTCGTGCTGGTCGTCCTGCTTTTGCGCGGCCATGTGTGGGGATCCATAAGAGTACATCTCTTATGAGTTCATCTCTGCTTCTCCAGCAATGTCCTGCATGTCTGGTTCGCTTAACTTGAATAGTTTTCGTGATAGGGGGCAGGTGGCCGTACAGTTGGTGTCTTGTGGGGTGTTGCTGCCAGGACTTGTTCAGGATTGCACGCAGCATTCTTGTGTAATTGCCATCTAGTTTCTTCTCCAGCCGTTTTGTTAGCGTCCATGTAGTGCATCCATATAGCAGTATCGATGTGACCGCTGCCTGGAAGAAACTGCGTTTCATTTTATCGGTTAGGTCTGATTTCCATATAGTCGATAGCCTATTGATAGCTGTCCATGCTTTCGTTAACCTCGTTTCGATGTCCTTTTCGGTTGATTCGACGCTGCTTCCTAGGTATGTGAATTTGTCTACTAGTTCAAGAGGGGTTCCTTTTAGAGTGGAGATGTCCCCCGTTTAATAATAATAATAATAATAATAATAATAATAATCCCTTGGAAAGGATTGAACATTTCCATTTAACCCACTGAATGCACTATATATATATATATATATATATATATATATATAGTGCATTCAATGGGTTAAATGGAAATGTTCAATCCTTTCCAAGGGATTATTATTATATATATATATATATATATATATATATATATATATATATATATATATATAAACATAATTTGGCATTAAATAACCTGAAAGGTTTTATAAAACACAATATCACGGATTTGAGGATAACTTTATTATCCTAAATAAATAATCATAGGACTTGAATTATTGGACGTAATTGATTTTCTTCCGAAAAGGATTTTGATATTTGATTAATTTGATATATCGCTCAGTCGGCTGGGGTTATTACATCCGCCGACTGTACTCTATTACAGAGGTAAGATCATCTCCAAAGTGTGACTTTTATATGACATTAAATCATCTGCTGGTAAGAGTCCAGTCCTGTAGCTTTCGTAAGTGGGGATTACGGATGATTTCTATTACTCTCAGGCCCACTCCAACCGGTAATCGTAGGAGGAGATTACTTCGAAGGGGACTAGAGTTTCAAGAGTGTACTATCAATAAAAGTACTCATACGAAAAAGGTCTGGAAACTTATCGTATGCACCTCGTATATGAATAAGCCAGATCTCAATTGTTAGCATACTGTATAATGGTTTTAAGTATTGCTATCTAAGACTAATCTTTCTATTTAATATTAATCATTGATTTACACACAGATGCTTTGAAGTGTACTTATCTAAAATGAATGAGTTTGTTTTAGTATTAACCATTGGTTTATACATTGTTATATTGTTTCAAGTATTGCTACGTAATAATCATAACTTTATTTGCACACTGATATATGGCATCAAGAATTGCTATGTATACTAACAATTAAACATCAGTTATTTGTTTTCACACAGTTTGGACCCTATCAGATACTGTGACTCCAGGTCAGAGCAGACCTAAGAGTAATAGCAATGAAGAATTACTCAACATTCTCCAAATCTTCCGGACAGGAGCCACACCATCATTTGCAGTTTTTTATCATACATAGAATATTAGATTCTTTTTGACTCAGAGATCGGACCTAACAGATACTACCATTTAGGGTCAGAGTTAGCCTGGGAGTAATGGCAATGACGAGCTATTCCACGTCACTAAAAGGCTCAGGACTTTAACCTCAACATCAGGGGGTTTAGTAACTTATCCAGGACATCCGTTGGAATGTGGTCTTATCCTTCTGCAGGGATCCTGTCGGTGTATTCTTCAGGCACAACCAACAGGAGTGCCATGATATTAAAGCGCATAGAGAGAGAGAGAGATAGAGACAGAACGAAAGACAGGGAGTGATAGATAGATAGATAGATAGATAGATAGATAGATAGATAGATAGATAGAAAGCAGCAGCTGAGCTGTCATCCTATGATTAAAAGCTGTTATTTACAAAAGACAGTTTTATCTTTCAACATAACCTTTTTCCTTGTAAGTTCAGCAAATAAGTAAAAATTATACAAGTCAACATTTATCTAAAGCCTTTGTGTAAGTATCTGGATTTATTGGTTCTCTCTCACACACACAGACACATACATATATATATATATATATATATATATATATATATATATATATATATATATATATTCATCTATTTTGGTTTATATATTCATATATATGTATATGTATCTATATGCTCCTGAGGTACCTCTAAGAGGAAGCCATCATCTCTTACAATGCATTTTCAAGAGCAATGAACAAGAACTTGCACGCCGAGTGTATCCATCTGTATATCATGATTTATTTTGTATTATGTAATACTAGAAAGTCAGACGTTGGCGGTAGAGGTTGAATTTCCTTTATAATGAAAGATCATTTTTTTCTTACCTTGTTATAGATCATCTAAGTGTATCGGAATATTCGGCAGAATGGGCCGTGGAGGAAAATGCGTTTCAATTATGTGAATGCAGCACATCTTAAACATCTGTTCATGTAAAACATCAAAAAATAAAAAAAATAAAAATATACCGAAACCAAAAAAAAAAAAAAAAAAATTAATAGATTTGTATTGCTTTTGTCAATAGAGAAGGAAAAATGAAACAATGATCGAGCCAATGATAAGATTGTTCTCTCCCCTATTTGTATCTCTCGCTTTAAGCACACAATCCCTCTCTCTTTTTCACTCTCTCTCTCTCTTTCCCTCTCTCCCCTCTCTCTCTCTCTCTCTCTCACACACACACACACACACACACACATACACATGGGAGTGTCTCTACAAACGAATAGAAATCCAGGTCCATTATTCAGTCAAAGTTAAGTCTCTCATTGATCAAAGGACAGAAAAAGAATCTCTTTCGCCTCCCACACACAAGTCTTCACAATGAGAATGCTGTTTTCTGCATTTTCTTACTTTAACTTTTAATATTAATAATGTATTTATAATGTCACCATACAATCTGAAAGATACACTTGATGGCAATTACACTCCGACAGCCGCTCAATTCACAACCTGCACAGCAGTTAAGTAACCTTTAAATAAACGTTATTAACTGAACATAAACACTTATGATAAATTTCTGAAAGATCCACAAGTTTCGAACGACAGGCGTTTGTCCTTGGCGTTGTTGTGACAGTGTACGATGTCCTTATTATTGTGGTATTTGGATTGTAAACATGTTTTGTGTCTGATGCGATAGACGACATCCTTGTGAACCAAGCGTTGTCAATAAAGTTATGGATCGGAGTCAGATATAAAAATAATGATTTTCGTCAAATTTCATTATTTGCCGGCAGAGAACACTGAAATCTTCCATCCTGATCACATTTGCCACGTGTGCCTTTATTCTCATGTACATAAACATGGCAATAGGTACATCATACACAAACAACTTTTTACAGCCAAGATGTTTTAGAACGGTGTAGATTCGGCTGCACGAATACATTCATACGCACACAACCGCATACACACATATTACAAGCACACACATTCACTGGCATTCAATTTGGAAACAGACAACTTGGAGAAGATTTCCAAGTCTACAGAAAATTTCACTTATTTCTTGGTAGGTTTTATAGCATTTCAACCCTTGTTGAGTCATTAAATTCAATTTTTTAAGAATATTTTTTTTCAAAGAAATATATCTTTCAAGTAACAAATTTCAGTGGCTAACTTGATCCGAAGTTAGTTTATTCTCTATACCTGTGTTTAAAGCGTATTGAGTCTGTTCGTCTGCCGGTGTTTTTGTTGCTAAAATCCTTAGAATCAGGAAAGACATAATTTTAGCAGGAGTAGAATTATACTAATCAAGAACCAAAGTTTTGTTTTTCTTTCAATAAGAAAGTAAAATATACTTTTGTGATTCTTTTATATCTAAGCAAATAATTATACACATAATCTTACATATAAATTAAGTCTTACGCAAGAATGAATTATATTTCGATTTCAAAAAATAAAAATTAAATTTCGAAAGAAACTATTTTAACTATGAAATTCAACCAAATCTTTTTTTGATCCTTTTTTTTTTTTCTGTGCAAAATTCAAAATAATGATCTTGTAAAAAACTGCTTGTGGAAAACAAAATTTTGACTGTGCATTAAAAAAAAACTTTGGTTAATAATGAGTGCTGAAATGGAATGATCTTTTTTTATTTTTTATTTACTTTTTTCGGTATTTTGATGTGGCTTTTTTAATACCTTGCAGAAAGATTTTTCGAATAGCACAGAAGAGATTTTAATGAGACCTGAAAGGTTTTAAAAAATGTCATGAGAAAAAAATTTTCTAACTTTATTCATCCATATCCCTTTTAAGATTGAAAATATATTCAGTAAACTATTATTCGAATCACACTATTAAATTACGCACTAGTTCTGCATATTCGTTTTTATATTCCCATGAAGATTATTGTTGAGGTTTAATTTGTAGCTATGGCATGTAAAGGTTTCTCTTAGAATTAAGTCATGCTTACTGCACTGGTTTTCACTATAATAGGTGTACGTGCGTGTATTAACAATATATATATATACATATATATATATATATATATATATATATATATATATATATATATATATATATATATATATATATCGTGAAGTGCATGTGTGTATATATGTGTGCATATATTTGTTTATCTATTCATATATGCATTTATATACATGTATATATATATATGCGTGTATATAGGAATATATGTTTATATATGCATATATATATATATATATATATATATATATACATATGTGCTATTATGTGTGTATATATATATATATATATATATATATATATATATTCATGCAAGTACATGTGTGTGAATATCTATGTATATATATACGTATATATATATATATATATATATATATATATATATATATATATATATATATATTATTCTTATATATATATACGTTTTTGTGCGTGTGCTTTGTGTGTGTGTGTGTGTGTGTGTGTGTGTGTGTGTGTGTGTGTGTGTGTGTGTGTGTGTGTGTGTGTGTGTGTATGCTTTGTGTGTGTGTGTGTGTGTTTGATTGTTCTGGGTCCAAAGAAGCAATATTAGAAAATAACATATTTAATAACCTCATATTTTGTTGAAATTCTTTGACAACATTTGTTAATAAGGAATACTCACTTTATAAAAATGTTTTCATCACAGAAGTTCGGATCTCCGATTCATGAAACAAAGCGAACTGTTGATATTAAGCACCACCTGATGGTGAGGTTCTGAATTCTGGAGATCTGGAAAGAGTAGAGTACACGTTCATTGCCATTACTCTAATGTCCACTCTAAATAGGTGTAGAAGTCCAGCCTCCTGTGGTTGGTCAAAATAATGGAAGCTCCCAGACTCTTAGTATCATAATTTTTAATCTCCTATACAACCATCAAACGTTTGTTATTTTTGTTTTTTAGATTAATTTTCTCGCCTTGTCTTAATAAATTTGCTGTTGTTTTTTTACTGATAGCATCAGAAGAAATTAATCAAAATTCTTTAAGACGGTAGATCTATCAGATTTTAAAAGAGATCAAATTGTTGGTGCTCGTATGGCAGGTGCTAGTGTAACGAAAACCGCCGAATTATTTGGTGTAGCAAGGAATAATATCTCGAAAGTAATGACAACATTTGAGAATGGAGGAAAAAGCTCCTCACTGATGAAGAATCCTGGAAGAAAGTCAAAGCTATATGATAGGGGCCGTCGGACAATTAGACGAATTGTTAAGAATGACCACAAGAATATACAGCGCCAAAAATTACAGTTGAGCTTAATGATCATCTTGAGAACCCATTTTTTAAAAAAAAGACCTGTGGAAAGGATCGGCACAAAGCCGGATTTCACAGGAGGGCCGCAATCAGAAAACCCTATTAAAATAAATTTGTTTGAAATTTCAAGATGTTTCTATAATTTTTTCCAAACCCTGTATGTGTCAAATAGATGTTTGAAAAGGACTCATGTTACCATTCCGGGTTATATTGTATTAAAAAGTACTGTGACAAGAAGAAAACCACACTGTCCATATTTCCAGAAGTGGAGCCTCACCACCGGACGCACTTTAGGGAAATAATCATGACACAAGACGCTATTGAGTGTATTTGTGTACTCTGTGGGTCATATTCATTCAGAAGGAATAATTCCGTGAATTTCATTGTAAAGATTTTGCAAAACATCACATGACTAAAGTCTTTCAATTTTGGGGATAGCCTCCATGGCGTTGTGTCTAACATTCTGGACTGCAACATTTTTAGTTCCAGTCGTGCAATTATGTTAATCTTCGTTGAAAAACGATATGAACGACGTTATATCCCTCCCAGCTATGCATTAAAATGTATTATTACAGATGTTCTTAAAAATGACTTTACCGTCAAATAATCCACAGATGTTGCTTAACAAAGAAACCAAACCCAACCAGTCCAAAGTAAATTAAATCTATAATCCAGATTTGTGACTTCTGAATAATGACTTTGA
>OY757928.1:20860808-20883308 GCA_963585895.1 Sepioteuthis lessoniana | reverse complement strand
AAGAGAATTTGAAAAAGTGAATACAAGATTTAGCTAGCAGTGTAATGAGGACAGAGATCTTCTAAAAAAAAGATGAACCGATGAAGGTTTTTGTTCTCTTTTTCTGACTTTCACAAAAAAAGTGAAAGAACACTGATATTTCTATAAATCATACAAGACAGGTGAATTACACTAACACCTGAACATTTATTTCTTCTGAATAGAATTACACTTGTTTTTGAATACTCAGATTGATGTATGGCCAAGTGTGTCTTAACTGAGAAAGGATAAATTCATATTTTTTTTACCTTTATCAGAAAATCCTTTCTTAAGTTAAGTTCAGCATTGACATTACAGTGCTACAAATTGCAACTGACATATTAATCACAAAACACTTAAACGCTAAGAATACATAAAAAAGAGATAACTTATACCGGTGACAATGAATGTTTACACCATACTCCCAAGCAATAGGTCATCAATAGACAATTCCATGGGCCGAATTGCACCTGAGACTAATCAGCACCGATAATTACTCCTGAGTTATTAAAATATCCCTTCAGCAATACCTCTAGAAGAGACAATTCCACGCTGTAAATGCACCAGCATATACCCTTCAGCAAATCGTCACCAAGATATAATTACGGAGACCGAATTTTACCAAGAGACTCCTCTACGTACATAAAGACACCAGAAACAATTCAGAGAAAAAAGATTACACCTGAAACATTCAGCGAAAACCTATAAGCAAAACGAAACCGATATACAAAATTTTTCGGACAGAATTGCACCAGAGACAATTCAGCACCAACGATTGTACCAGAAACTATACAGCACCAACAATTGAACCAGACACATTCAACACAGAAGCCAACGTCACCAAGAACAATTTCCCCAGACACATTTCGCTAAAAAGCTTTCAGCAATTCGTCGAAAACATTTCGAACAACTACACCAGAGATAATACGGTGACAGTAAGTCAACGACAAAAATTCAGTAGAATGCGTCCGGCATTAAATTGCATTAGATGTCAGAATTTAATTACAATAATTGCACCAGAGAAAATTCATCAGCACTAAATTGGACCCAATATAATTTGGTAGCATTAATAGTGCCATAGAAAACTTTTTAATGCCAACAATTTGGAACCAAATTGCCCTAGAAAAAATTCTTCGGAAGCAATTTGTCGCCAACCACTTGGCATTGAATTGCACGAGAAAAGCATTGCCAACAATTTGTCATCAACAGATTCACCGGAGATTATTCAGCGCCAAAAATTAAGTACCAAAATGCATCAGTGAAAATTCGCCATCGAATTGTTTAAAAGATGAATCAGCACAAACAAATGTGCGAGAAGCGATTTGTTGAAAAGAAATCTGCACTGATTTGTACTGAGTAAAATTCGGCAACAACCAATTGCACGCTATTAAGTATCAAATTATGAAAGAGTGTGATAGAAGCAATTTGTCAGCAAAAATTCACCACCATCAATTCGGTAACAGGGACAAGGAATTGTGCCAGAACGGATTTCGCGCAAATATTTCAACTTCAGTATTTGCGCTAGAAAATATTCACCTCACAGACCTAGCTTAATTACTATTGGCTGCTAAATTTGCATCAGAAACAATTCAGTACCATCAATTTAGTGCCTAAAATTCGATACTAACAATTCCCTCCAACAATACCGACCAACAATTCAGTACCTTTATTGCACAAGAAACAATTTGACACTAACAACATAGCAGAAAAACTACTTTGTCAACAATTTAGCACCAACAATATAGAACCAACAACTGTGCAACAATTTCAGGCCTGTTATTTGGCACCTAAAACTTCTCTTGAAACAATGTGGTGTCAACAATTTGACACACAATTATGCCAAGTTGTCGCCAGTAATTTTACTGGTCATTATTCGTCATCAACAATTCGTAGAATATTGTTAAATAATGGACAGTAATAACATATTACTCAGGAGTTTCTCTACTTAGTCCGCTGCGTAAATATATCTGCTTGAAAACATTTTTTAGCGATAAGTTTTAATCATAATTATATTCAGAATTCAGAATTCAACCATTTATCCACAACAATCCTTGACCAACAATTACTACTGAAAAAAAACACTAAAAATGAACAAGTAACGTAGCTTATATATATATATATATATATATATATATATTTGTGTGTGTGTGTGTGTGTGTGTGTGTGTGTGGCAATGTTTGTAGAAAATGGACCCGGCAACCCCTGTTCAAATCCTGAAGGAGACTGTTGACATTTTTCATAGCACTTATGCCGTTGGGAGAGATACCCATCGAACGATTTCCCCTCCAACTAGGGGTAAATAGGAGTCTAAACTGGGTTCTTTGGCCTTGGTATAGAAACTGCTCTAGGAGAAGGAAAATTCTGAATTCAAACCTGTTAAAATCCACTTAAATGTCATCTGGTCCCCCATTCGGTTCACAGATATACAGTGCTACGCATAAGTATTGGATACATACTATTTTCTGTTATAACTCTAGTTTATATTTGCCATTTTGCCTGATATTTGGTAAGTAATATCTTGTAAAGTTTTTTTTGTTAAATGTGGAAGGAAAGTTAAAAATTCATGGTTGTATCCTTTTTTCTTAATCAAAGTTCAAAATTACCCAATGCAAAAGTATTGGATACATCAATTTAATATCTTGTTGCGTAGCCTCTGTTTTGTTTCACTGCTTCCAGTCGCTTTTGATAGTTGGCCACAAGTTTTCCACTCTGATCCAGCTTTACTTTACCCCATTCTTCCTTGCATAATTCCTCTAATTGCTTGATATTTTGTGAATTCCGCTTATGAACTTTAACCTTCAAAGTATTCCACAATTTCTTAATTGGATTCAAGTCAGGAGACTGAAGTGGCCAATTGAGAGTACGACTACCAGTATTTTCAAACCATTCCTTTGTAAGTTTTGCGGTATGTTTGGGATCATTGTCGTGTTGAAGTACGAAATTCTTAGCATGTTCTAAAGAAGTTGCAGATATCTGAAGGTTCTTCTCTAGAATCTCCCTGTACATGCTACCATTCATTCTACCATGGATAACTTGTATATCACCAGTGCCCTTGGATGAAAAGCATCCCCATATCATAATGGAACCACCCCAAAACTTAACTGTTGGGGTGGTATTGTGCTTCTTGAAGGCAGTGCCATTTTTTCGCCAAACACTTGTTGCCGTGTTCCTTCCGAATAGTTTAACATTCGTTTCATCCGACCAGATTATCTTTTCCCAAAACTGCATACCTTTGTTTTCATAAGTTTCAACAAACTTTAATAGGTCTTTGACATGTTTGGTTTTCAGTAAAGGTGATCTTGAATGAAAGCCTGTGCAATATAGAGCTCTGCTAATGGTATCCTTAATGATATTAATTCCGGCACCTTCAAGATCAGTTTTAATTTCAGAACGAGTAATGAAGGGGTTTATTTGCACATTTCTGCTGACCCACCTTGAAGTACGCTCATTTATTTTTTTCTGTCTTCCATTTCTTGGAAGATTTGCTGTACCGTCGCCATACTTCTTATCCTTTTAGATGATATTTCCTATTGTACTTAGTGCTAGTTTCATTTCCTTGCTATTTTTTTGGCAACATTGTCCACCTTTGTGATGTTCAATGCTTCTATCTTGTATATCTCTAGATAATTCTTCAGTTTTTGCCATATTTAATCCTTGAATTGCAAAATGCACATCAAAGAGTCAGATGATTAGTAACTATCTAGTAAAATTGTGTACTTCTCTAATTGATTAGAGATAACATTCTAATACTATGCAAAATTTGAATATTTAAAGTCTTTTAAAATACAAATTTTCGTTCGGAAATTTGACAAAAGTGTCATGTATTAAATACTTTTGCATAGGGTAATTTGGAACTTTGATAACAAAAAGGATCAACCAAGAGTTTTTAATTTAATGGATGTTTAAAACATTTATGCAAAAACCTAGGGAAAATTTATATATCGGGGGAGAGTTAGCCGTTTAATGCGTAAATCAGCGTTTGTTTTCAAAATTACGTCATGTAATGGTTTCCTTTTGTTTAATGGCATATCAAACTTTGTAGGTTATTTAATGCCAAAGCCATTCTCCTAGAAGAACGGTAGTGGTACTATTTAACCCATAGCTGGGAGGATAAGGGTGTTCATAACTTTCCCAAGGGTATTTTCCCCGAAAGTGAACGTAATAACGCGACCGGAGTACGAACTTGTTTTCTACGAGTCCGTAGTCCATCGCTTTAACCGTTATACCATGGGGACCCCACTACATCATGTGATTTGTTGGGCATATTAAATAGACATTATGTGTTCCATTTGCTCAATAAGAAAAATTCCGAACCAAAAGGAGGAAGTAAAAGAAAAAGAGAAGGAAAGAAAAAGAAAGGAAGAAGGAAGGAAAAGAGAAGAGAAAGACGGAAGTAATAAGAGGTAAAAGAATAGAAGAAAGACGGGGGAGGAAAGAAGTGAAGAGGAAAAAACAAATGAAAGAAATATGAATAGCAGAATAACAAAGTAATGTGATAGAAATAAAAGAAAGTGAATTGATATCATCAAAAATAAAAAAGTTAAAAGGAGGATAAACGGTAGATGTTGGAAAAAAAGGAAGGTAAAAATGTATATACATACAGTGACAAGCATTAGTATTGGATACATGTTATTTTCTGTTTTTAATTTTCCTTCCACATACACCCAAAACAACTTTACGTGATATTACTTACCAAATATCAGACAAAATGGCGAACATAAACTTGAGTTATAACAGAAAATAACATGTATCCAATACTTATGCGTGTCACTGTATATATATATATAGAGAGAGAGAGAGAAAGAGAGAGAAATACACAGATCTAACGGAATTGCAATGAGTAATTTGTGACTATAATCGTTAAAATAAAATACATAAAATATATAATAAAAATTATATTACTTTCAAGAAATTTATTATTACCTTAAATGTGGACAACACATATAAGAATACAACAATATAAGTATACTACACAATATTTACCTCTTAAATCGAGCAAATTTAGCTTTTTAACCAATTACGGTTTCTCATTACAAAAGCAGCACCCATATTCGTGCGTTTTTGCCCCTAACAATATAAACTATTATATAATAATATATATAATAATATAACAATATAAAATAACAATGTAAATGATTTTTCTAGGCTTGGCCATGTGAATCTCAAACCACAAAAGCCAATGCTGGAAATTCAGAAGACCATTTTATTCATAATTTTCTCATAATGTTCAGTGGATTGATTCTTGGACCTTCTATGTGGAAACAAACAAACAAATACAAAAAAAGAAAAATATTTTTTGTCTGAATAATTTTTAGACTATTTACAATCATCAAACCAATCAGTTGGGAAAAATCTTAGTGAAGGACAATTGCGAACCTAATTTAATTCTTCGACCATGAATAATATTTCGCTGGTAAATTAGTTGTGAGAGAATAGAGGTTAACTTGATTTATTTATCAAATTTCATCTTTCTCTCGTGTCCGGACGATATTCTCGATAGTGTGATATTCTTTGTCCCAGACACGTCGGCGAAGAAGTACGTAGATAAACAAAAGTTTATAATTTATCCGATTTATTCGAGTTGGTTCGAAAGGATATTTCACGTGTAATAATGATAAAAAAAAAGATATCGACAACAGGATGAGTAATTATTGTACAGGAACAATGTAGCAGAATGACAGGCAACATATAATTAAACACAACGGCAATTTCAACCACGTATAAGATACATTTTTTTCCGTTAGCATTCATTAAACAAAATAATATAAACATATAATAAACTTCAAAATATATACGGATAGGACTTATCTCAGGAGCGATGTTTAATGTGAATACTCAATATAGGTATGTTAGAAAATAATGTTCTATTAGGCTTCTTCTCAGTGTCCATTTTTAAGTACTTGGTCATGCCTTTTCTTCCCGACTGCTTATATGGCATTTCACTTTTTAACTCTTCGCGCCATTTGTCTCCTTCCAACTTTATCATTTTCCTCTACCCAACCCCCGCGTTCTAATTTGAGCCTACAACGCAAAAGTATTCTCATATTTTTACTCCAGGGTTTTCCGGTCTGCAACCTTCAACTACTCCTCTCCCAGTTGGTCTGCGGTTTGATGCTATGTCTATACGTCACAAGTACACTCTACGAGACATCTCCACCGTATCAAATAAAAAAGAGTCTGAGAAAACAGAAGATATTCTGTTATATCTCTTTTTTTTTCTTTTTTTCTTCATTTGTTTTCCTCAAGTGGTTCAGCATATAGTTTACGCTCTCGACAACGTATCTGCGCTTACATTAAGTACTTCTACTACTTTATTGGGTATATCCTTTAATTTACGTCTTACGTCTAATAATATCTCGGAATTTTCTGATTTAGAGAACAAATTCTGGTTTGTATCTAAATCCAACCTCTTCTCGGGTTGACCCGTTACAAATGCTAATATTTCACCCTCTCTTCTCCGGCAAGCATTTTTCATGTTAATGTGGCAAGATTGCGTTTTCTTTCGGTGATCAGGGTTTGAAACAATGAAATTTAAGTTATGTAATTTTCTCAAAATTCTGTATGGTCCTTGAGATTTCGCCGTAAATGGGTCATATATCAGGGCGTAATGCCTGTATTTCATGCCCCACCTCAAACTTCAATTTTACGGCGTTCTTTTAATAACGCTCTTTCATTCTTACTCATGCAGGTTGCAGGTTTTCCTTTGCTTTTTGATTGGCTTTCGTAATTCTACTTCGAAATTCTTCAATATAATCAGTTGGATTCTCTGGGTAAGGTCTAGCTTATGCACTTCTTAACTATCTTAAGTGGTCTTCTTGCTGAATGCAGAAAGGTTTTTTTCAAACGGGCTAAACTCTAATGCTTCCCGTCTCCCCTCTTGTGAAGCAAATATCAAAATGGGTAGACCTTCATCCTGGTCTTTCTGCTGATCTCTGCAGTAAGTTTTCTTCATCGTTGTGAGAGGGGAATTAAATCTCTCAAGAGCCCCTTGTGATTGTAGGTGATATGTACTCGCCTGTACGCAACTGATACCCAAACATTTCAAAGCCTGCTGGAATGTACTAGACTTGATCCGTAGTCCATATGTATCTACTTAGGTAATCCTAACTTTGTGAAGAAAATAATCAGCGTCCCACTTAGTTTCTTAGTTGATATATATCTGAGTAGAATAGCCTCCGGAAATCTTGGGGTTGAGGATAAAAATGTAAGTATGTATTTGTTACCGTTTTTGTCATCGGTAATGGTCCGACACAATCTACAATGGTTTTATTGAAGGGTTCATCGAATATGGGAATGAGTTCTAACAGTGCAAGTGGGATTTTCCAATTCGGCATCCTGACCATCTGACATATTTGTCATGACTTATAGAACTTGATAAATATCTCGTCATCTCGTGGTACTTGTTTATTCCCAAGTACCGCGCTAATGGTATTTCGTGCGCAGTTTTTAATTATGACACTTCTTTATTTCTTTGGAGGTACGACTTGTTCACGCGTAGTCCAGTCTTCCTCGTTTGGTATTTCTCGCGGTTTCCATTTCCTCGTAAGGATTCCTTTCCGTGTGTAGTATTTTGAAAATGATTCGAACTTACTTTCCTTCTCAGCTATTCTGAAGTATTCCTTTTTTTCTGTTCTCTCTTTGATTTCTGATGAGGTCCTTCTTAGGTATGGAATTTTTTCACATTTCGCTTCCCTGTATTTCGTTATTTCTCTTCCCCGATATTTCCTTTTCTCGCTCTTTCGCTTAACGTGTTTTACTGGTCTCGTGGCCGCATACATCTTATTTTCATCCTTAGGAGGAAATCTGCTTTTTCCACGAGCGTCTTTGTGGTTTTGATCGGGTCCTCACACCTTTTATTACCGCCAAATCATTTCTTAATAGCAGGTTTATTCCTCGCATCGGTAGTTCGTCGACAACTCTGACATCTACAGTATCGGAAATTATTTTTAACTGCAATTTGATTCGGTCAATGGAGATTTCTTTGAATTTATTTTCTATTCCTCTAATATAAACTCGTTTTGTTACGGCTGAACTTTGTCCTCTTCGTAAACATTTCCGCGTTAACAGTGACTGAGATAATCCCGTATCTCTTATTATATTTATAACCCTGTATTCCTCAATGTCTGGGTGAGCTAGTTTTCTTTTGGATGTAAATGCTCTGTATCCAATCAATATCTTTCTTGCGGCAATTATGCCTAGTAGCTTTTTTGGCATACTTCTTTCATTCCATCATTAATGACAGTAAAAACAGGTTATGTCATTTATATTCCATCCATTTTGCGCCACTGTTATTCCTGTTCGTCCGTGACCTGTCTATTCTCTATTATATTCGAATTTGCTGTCGTCACATGTAAGTTGTTCGAGCGGTTCGGTCTTCATCGGGTTCTTCCGTGTGTCACGGTATATTCATCTGCTAGAGTTGCTGGTTCGTAAGCATTTTCTACTTTTTTTTTGTCGATGTAAAGCTATAATCCGTTCGTTAATTCTTCTATCGGGATTATCTATTTTAATTATAGTAGGTTCTTCTTATTTGTTCTGCTAAAATCCATCGCTCAAATATGTCTCCTTTTGTCTTAAGAAGTCTGTGTATGTTTGCGTCTCTAATTTTTTTAAATATTTCCTAAATATTTGTTTATATGCTTCTGGTACTAATTCGGAGCTTTTTAATATTGCCCGCTTCACGACGTTATAATTCGCACATTCTTCTATTGATAGTATTCTGTGCACTCGCTGTAATTTCTACTCACAGCTGTTTGTAATAGCATGGGCCACGCTGCTTTCAGCCATTCCAGGTGTATCACAGTTTTTTCAAAATGTTGAAAGTAGTCGTCCACCTCAGATTCTTGAGGTGCCCGTGGTGTAGTCGTTATCGTCGTAGGAAATGGACACGGCGACACGAGTTCAAATCCTGGACGAGACTGATTGCATTTCACATAGCACTAAAACCTTTGGGAAAGGTATGAATCCAATTATTCTCCCTCCAGCTATGGGTAAATAGTAGGACAGACTAGGTTCTTCAGCCTTGGTTAAGCAACTAGTCTAGGAGAAGGAAAACTCTGAATTCAAACCTGTTAAACTCCGCTTAGAAATTGACCTTGTGCCATATCCTGCCCGAGCGGAAGGGTTGGTAAATAGTACCTCAGTTTCTTGAGGTAGTGTCCTCGTGGTATAATGGTTAAAGCGATGGACTGCGGAATCGTAGTAAGCGAGTTCATACTCCAGTCGCGCTATTATGTTCACTTTCGGGCAAATACCCTTGGAAAAGGTATGAACCTCCTTATCCTCCCAACAATGGGTTAAATAGCACCACTGCTGTTCTTCTAGGAGAATAGTTTTGGCATTAAATAACTTACAAAGAGTTGATATGCTATTTAACAAAGAAACCAAACAAACAAATCAGATTCTTGAAATTTTGGTAGCAAATTGACTCGCTTCGATATGTTAAATTTCCTCAAGTGTTATTTATTCTTGGGGCTTCTTTAATGTTATTCCTTTCATTCAAAAATTCCAGCTCCATCGGTTTTTTAATCACCCTTTTGCATCAATTTTTACTTTTTCCAAGTCCAACTATGTCAGCGTCAATTCTCACATGTCTCATCCCAGTCGGTTTAATATTTCTTCTTCAAAAAATATCATTGTCCAACACTTACTTTGCTATTTTTCTCATATGTCTCAGTACGTTCAAGAGTAGTTTTTGTCTTATCAGGAATGCGTCGTCTTTCTTTAATTTCAGAATTTTTTTTTTTCTGCTGTAGGTTTTCTTAGATATTCTTCAACCACCGCCATTTTTTCGTTTGTTTTCTTCTTGAATTTTTTTTTTTCTTTGTGTGTGTAGGTTTTTTTTCTTATTTTTTCTATTGCAAGTTATTGTTTCTGTGTTCCTCAGTTGTTCAATCCCAGGACGATAACCCCCATAATTGTTACTCCTCTTCTCTCATGCCTGGATGATATTCTCAATATTTTGATGTTCTTTGTCCCAGACACGTCGGCAAAGAACTACGTAGACAAACAAAAATTTATACCCGAGTTGGCTCGAAGGGATATTTCATGGGTAATAATGATAAAAAAAAAAAGTTATCGACAGCATGTTGAGTAAGTATTGCACGGGAACAATGTATCAGAATGACGGGCAAAGTAAAACTAAACACAACGTTAATTTCAACAGCAGATAAAACACATTTATTCAGTCAGCATTCAGCAAACAAAGGGATAAAAGCATAAAATAAAGTTCAAAAGATATACAGATAGGACTTATCGCTGGAACGACGTCTAACGTTAATACTCCATATAGGCATGATAGAAAATAATGTTCTACCAGGCTTCCAATTTGTTGTCCCTTTTCTAGCAAGTGTCCATGCCTTTTCTTCCCAAATGCTTACGTCACATTTCTCTTTTCAACCGTTGAGGCTGTGAGTCTCCTTCTAACTTTGTCATTTCAATCTATCCTACCCCCGCGTCCCAATTTACGCCGGTGAAAAATATGAGACCCTTTTTGGCAAAAAAAGGGTCTCATATTTTTACTCCTGTGTCTTTTGGTCGACAATCTCCCACTATTCCTCTCCCAGTGGGTCTGCGGCTTGCTACTTTGTCTATCCATCTCAAGAACCCCGTATGATATAGGAAGCGCCAGAACTTTATATATTATTCGAGGAACATTAAATAAGTTTCTAGACTTTTTTGTATGGGCATTTTTATTGATAGTACACACATGAAAATACAGTCCCCTTCGAAGTAGTCTCCTCCGACTGGAATGCACTTATTGTACCGTTCCAAAAACTTCCGGAAGGCTCCATGGAAGTCCTTTTGCGTGAGCGTGTCAATTACCTTCTTCACAGCGACTTTCATCTCCTCAATTGTCTCATAACGACAGCCTCTGAGCTTTGGGAAGAAGCAAAAGTCACAGGAAGCAAGGTCTGGACTATAGGAAGGCTGAGGAACTGTCTTGATGCCCATCTTGGTAAAATAGTCTGTGACAAGGATGAAGTTGTGGACTTGTGCATTGTGCCGGTGGAAATACCACTGACCCGATTTCAAGAGTGCTGGCCTCTTCCCTTAGGCCAATAAACTCTTGTGTATTGACTTCCTTACTCCTCCCACAGCTCTCATTATCCATCAGACTCTCTGCCTTCCTTGAATCTCTTATGCCTCTCAAAAGCTGATGCTCGATTCATTCAAGATGGTGGAAAAGCAGTCTGAAGCATTCCAAAGATTTCTGTGGCCTTTTTTCCGAGTTTACAACACAATTTCATTGCATATCGTTCTTCTAAAGTGTTTAGTAGGGTGTATTCCAATTTCTGCTGTAGCTGTTCATTTGAACCTGAAATCTTAAACATTGGTCAGTCATCTCATAAGATGTATAGCAATAACATACTGAATTATCGAGTGTCTACGACAATTTTAAATGTCTGTACACCTCTGCACCTCGTATATTTATATATATATTCGATGCGAAAGCAAAATATGGAATCATTTTTAAAACGTTCTTTTTTAGTCTGAGTAGTCCAATTAAAAAAAAACGCAATGAGTCTAAATTTTCATGATGAGCTCTATTATTCAAGCACTATTTTGGGGCAAAAGTTAGCCCAATATGAATGAGCAAGAAAATAAACGACAAAATATTTATGATTTGATTAGCACCAACACTAAGTTAAAACAACTGTAAGTTTGTCGCCAATGTGTTCATAGTGTTTTGAACACAAATGCGAGAAACAGAAATTTGCAATGCACCACTTATTCAGTTACTACGCTATTACTAATTATATACATATATAATAGCACCAAATAAATATTCCAATGTGCCTTAAAACTTTTACTTTTCTTAGATTGATAGACAGATGGATTGATAGACTTAAAAATAAGTTCAAAGAGCCCGAAGGAAATAGATTGCTAATCTGAGCAATGACTAAAACTAATCGTACACTATTTAAAGTTCGAATTCCCTGTGAGTTCTTTGAAGCAAAAGTCATGAACTGATTAAAAATGTCTTTTTTTCTTTTATTAGCAGAATTTTTTCTTGCTAACAATGTAATCGCATAGCTTTCTTTTTTGGTTGTTTTACTACCGTAAGAAGTGATTAGACAAGCAAAATCGGAGATGACTTCGTGATAAGAGCCGTACATGTCTGATTCTTTTTTTCTAAAAATGTATTCTTGCTAGTTGGACATAAAAGCAAAACTTCATCGCTCTATGCTTACTATTAACATTCAAATATTCATTATATTTTGGTTATAACGTGTAAATGATAATATCAATTTCATATATAGGCTGCCTTTCCGGTTTCTTCGACTACATATCAAGCCGTTCAAAAGCCACAATAATTCCATTTTCCATTGTTTAAAGTCGAGGTCAAAGTACAGTTCCTTATGTTTTTATTTTTCATCATTTCAGTCAAGGCTACTGTTCACAAAACAAATATATATTCGGCTGACATCTTTTTCCGAAACGCTATTAAAAAGATGCTCTGACCGTTTAAATTCCGAGTTTACACCTACCTTTCCGACGAATATTATCGCCGGGGAAAATAATAATATCTAATCCCACACAATCTTTCCGACTGCTGCTTTTGAAAATTACTTTACTTTCCTATAATATAACACACACCGGTATTCTCGAAAAGCCACTTACCTTGTTACAATGTTATATTAAAAAGTATTGAGGGATGTATATAGAATAATATTTTTTGGTAAAATTCGTTACAAATAGGCTAAAAATGGGTTTTCCACCACAAAATGACAGACCATGGAAGGGAAATACTTTGACTATCCGGTATAGAAAATGTTCTGGGCGCAGCTTTTAGTAAAGAAGGTCGTGATGGCAGTCTTTTTGCATATGAAAAGAATCTATCAATTTATATTCTTGAAAATTTACAACCGTAGTTAGAGTTTCATATTGACAGCTTATTAGGCAAAACTGTCCTTATATATCGAATGACGCTGATATATATATATATATATATATATACTTCAAATGAGGTAGCGTAAAAAGCAGAAGAATTCCATCAAAATATTCATCCTCCATTGACTCTAAAGAATTGAAAATTTATAATCATTTTCTTAAATAATTCCTTGCATAACTACCACGAGGCCTTAGAAGTTTTATTTCTTCTAAAAATGAAATGCCAATTTTTTTTTCAAGTAGAAATGCCGAATGAAATTTTGATCAAAAAGATATAAGTATATATTGTTTGTTTGATTGGTTTTTCTAGCATGTCAACCCGACTAAACGGGTTTTAAACTCACAGTTTGAGGCATCGAGTTAATTGTACATTCATAATTATATTTTTGTGTAATTTCTTCTTAAGAATTTTTTTGCACTTGGTCTCTTTGAATACGAATATAAATGAAACACAAATGTTGCATATTTATCCTTGACAGGGCCGAATGTTCCAGCTGTGTAAACAAAGCGATTGAAAGATTTCCTGTGTAAACAGGAAGGCAGCGATGCGTTGGTGTATCGGATATGCTGGGCGTTGTGCAATTATATATACACAGGTCCCACGGGAGTAACGGAGACTCAGTCCTGCGACCAGAAGAGTTATGGTCTGTCAGGGAGAGTGCTAGCGAGTGGCTTGGCGCCTCGCTGGTGCAGTGGCTGAAAAGAAGTTATGGATCACTATGAAGGTGTCAAAGTGTTCAAGTCTTTCAATCGCCTCTCTCCTCTGTCTCTCTCTCTCTCTCATACACGTCAACCGAACTTCAGACCTTTCGAGAGAAATAAAGAGACGTATAATTTTGTGAACCAAGTGTTGAGCTTTATTTCTTCATCTCCTCATTATACCACTATACAACTCAAACATCCACGAGTAGGATTCGAAACCGGATTGCTGATTCTATTGACTACAATAATAACAATTGCACTAAGCGTGTCTTGATAACACACATGCACACAAACACACCCATACATACATACATACATATATCGGGCATTCATGTTGTGATGCCTTTTGTTGTTAGAAATAGATACGGCAACGCGGATTATAATCTTGAACAAGTTTGTATGCATTTCCCAGGGCACAAATAAACTTGGAAAAGGTATTCATCTAACTATTTTTACTCAAGCTATGCGCAAATAGTAAGGCACTACGGGTCTTTAATATAGGTATGGGATTCAGTCTTGCAGAATGAAACCTCTGTATTCAAAATATTTAATGTTCGCTTAAAAATGATCCTGTGCCATACCTGACTCACCAGATGATTTACTAAATACCCGTCACACATATATACGGTGGAGTTAGAGAAATGTATATATATATATATATATATATATATATATAGTGGTTTTGTGTTCGTGAGTTTGTGTCTGCGTACGTATATGTATGTATATGTTTATGTCTGTGTGTATTCTTGTGTATTTTTGTGTATATGTGTGTGTGGGGGTGTATGTGTGTGTTAAAGATCACGTTGTAAAACAGTGCAGATATTAATTGTTCAGAGGCCAAAGAATTTTCTCTAACAAGTTCAGTGAATAAATAACGTGCTAGAGTATTTGTTTTCTTAATGACTTATTGAGAAAACAAATATTTGCCACAAGAAAAATATTTGCACTGAGCAAGCTTCAATGAAATAGCGTAACAAAAGCGTAACTCACTTTCTGTCCATCTCATAAAACATTGCGCTTCTCCAGTTGCACTATAACACTCATTTTCCGGTTAATATTCATGGTTAATGAACCTCCTTAAATCACCCAATTTTGGGTTAAATAGCACCTCTACCGCCTTTCTCCTGGGATGGATATGGTATTAAATAACCTACGATAGTTGACATGACATTAAACAAAGAAAACCAGAGGGAACTATTACACCAGGGGAACTTCCACCTCTATTTTCTTTAACAGAGGCTCAGATGAATTCGTATATATAGATAGATATATAGATATATATTATTGATGGATGTTGCAAAACTTGTCTCGTCTGGTAAACAGGCAGCGGATTGCTTACAGTAGGTATATATTATTCATGAAGCATTGAGATAAGTGTACTATTCAAGACGTGATGAACTTTTGCTCATTCTTAAATCATGTCTCAATTTATTAGATTACCTACTGAGCTGGTCACGCGAAACGAACACGGCACCAGCACAGACACACACACAGACACACACACACAGACACACACACAGAGACACGCGCGCGCGCACACACACACACACACACACGAGCATATATAAATATTTTATGTATGAACACTCGCACACATACATACACACATAGACCTAAATATATATATATATATATATATATATATAAATGCATCCTCATGCACACATATACACAAATGTATATATATATATAAGTACATATATAATTCTATATACACACTTGTGTAAAATATATATATATATATATATATATATATATATATCATGTCGCGCTGGTAGCACGGATATCCCTGACCCTCTCTCGCCACTCCTCCCTATCGTTCATCGCACTAGGCAGGTCTTCAGAACAACATCCCGTATCCTCACATAGCTGCTGAATGTATGATCGTGCTGGTCGTCCTGCTTTTGCACGGCCAGGTGTGGGGGTCCATAAGAGTACCTCTCTTATTAGTTCGTCCCTGCTTCTCCAACAGTGTCCTGCATGTCTGGTTCGTCTAAATTGAATAGTTTTCGTGATAAGAGGCAGGTGGCCGTACAGTTAGTGTCTTGTGGGGTGTTGCCGGCAGGACTTTTCAAGATTGCACGCAGCATTCTTGTGTAATTGCCGTTTTGTTAGCGTCCATGTAGTGCAGCCATATAGCAGTATCGATGTGACCGCTGCTTGGAAGAAACTGCGTTTCATTTTATCGGTTAGGTCTGGTTTCCATATAATCGATAGCCTATTGATAGCTGTCCATGCTTTCGTTAACCTCGTTTCGATGTCCTTTTCGGTTGATTTGACACTGCTTCCTAGGTAAGTGAATTTGTCTACTAGTTTAAGAGGGGTTCCTTCTAGAGTGGAGATGTCCCCCGTTTGATTATAGCATATATATTCCGTTTTGTGTGCATTAACATAGAGGCCTATGCCTGCGGCTGCTCGTTCCACACTATGCAGTAGTGTTTCGGCTTTATATATATATATATATATATAAATGTACGTTAATATACACGCACATAGATAGATAGGTAGATATGTACAACTATATGTTCATTAATATCTTCACTGAGATATATATATATATATATATATAATTCCATGCAAACACACACACACACACACTAATACGTACATATATATATGCTTATTTACTTAGCGCTCATAATTTGGGGTTCGGCTTGAATAAATCTCTTCACTTTTATTATTGCCGAATAATAGTTGTCACTTTGCTTTTACATAGAAAAAGGAGGAAAACCATTAAATCCTGTAACCTAACAACACGTTATGGGTTCGAGTCTTAGAAAAAGGTTCATTTCTTATAGTAACATACAGACGTTCCGTCAGGTCTAGTTCCAAACAGCCCACTGGCATAATGTTTAATGTTCACCAAATGCCTGGGAGAAGGAGGTTCAATCCCAAATCGAGTCCTACCAAACACTCAGAAAATGGAACTTGATACCTCATTGCTTTACATTCAGCATTATAAGATACGGATCATAGGTAAGTGCATCATTCCAGTGAAAGTAATAGCGCCCTCTCCCACACCCAGATGTAGTAGTTATTGAAAAGGGAGCTTTCAGGTTACCCTCGACTATGCACGCTCTCTCGGATATATATATATATATATATATATATATATATATATTACATAAATATATATTTATTTCATGGAATTTAGATTGCGACCCCTGGGTTTCATGGAGTGTTTTGCAAAACTGCAATCATCAGACAGTTAAGAATATATATATATATATATATAAAATATTATCACAAGTATATATTGATGTATATAGTTACAAATTTTATCAAAATCGATATCAGTGTATAGGAGGTGACCGTGGTGTAATGGTTATCGTCGTATGAAATAGACATGGCGACACGAGTTCAAATCCTGGACGAAACTGATTGCATTTCACATAACACTAATACCCTTGGGAAAGGTATGAATCCAATTATTCTCCCTCCAGCTATGGGTAAATAGTAGGACAGACTGGTTTTTTCAGCCTTGGTGAGGCAACTTGTCTAGGAGAAGGAAAACTGAATTCAAACCTGTTAAACTCCGCTTAAAAATTGACCTTGTGTCATATCCTGCCCGAGTAGAGGGTTTGGATAAATATATATAATGAAAGTTAGAAATGAGTGGGCAGGTGATAATATGAGAGAGATAACGTTACCCAGGGGCTTTGGCTTAGGGTACAGTGAATTTGAAAATAGTCTGTTAAGTGTTCAAATTTGGCCAATTGAATTTTGAATTTCAGTGGAAAGGTGTTTTTTGGACTGCATTCGTTATACAGTGGATGTTGAGAAAGCTGACAGCAAGCAAGATTCCCTCACAGAACCTTTGAAAACTCCCTATTCCTCGTGTGGCGATGATTATCATGAAATTGTATCAGGTAGAATAAAGGCTTCGTATCCAAAACAGAAGAATCGCGTATCATTATTTTTGAAGAGTGTGTAATTTCAAATATTCAACATGGTCCATCGTGTTACACCAACATATGCAGTTTTGCGTCATATCCCTTTTAGGTGGGGTCATATCTGTTCACCGAGAATGAAGTCAGTATATTCTAAGTTCCAACAATTGGGTGTTGCCATAGCATAGTAGGTAATATGAGTATTTTTTTCAAATTTTTAGTCATAAACACTAATTATTGTTTTTTCTAGGCCTTGACATTGGCATTCCTTTCTTTCTACAATATTTCAATTCGTCTTGTTCTATCTCTTTTTGCTAGCATTACTTTACAAGGAAAAAAATGCATAAAATACAATGGTAAATAAAGAAAAATCATCGGAAAAGAAGCGTAATTTATTCACAAACATAATCTTTTTGTCTCGAAGAATAACTTCTCAGACACATGAAAATTAACTTGAATTTGAATTTTTCAACATTTTTTTTTTTTCCTTTTTTCGTTTATTTCACTTTTACATAAAACAAAAGTAATCACAAAGATTTTGTCAAATTGTCTTTCTCATATTTTCTTTATTTGGTTTTTGATGGGCCAGACAATATTTAAAAAAAAAATAAAGAAGCTTTAGATTGTAATAACAACTAGAAATTAACTATCAGCAAAGTACAAAAAAAGGGGATTCAGACCTAAACAAGAGTTATTTCTTTATTATTTCCGATCACAGCTATTTCATGGTGTATTAGATTGAAAATACATTAAAAAAATCAGGATGAATACAATACAAGAAATAATTATAGATTCACTGACAAGAAGGTACTTCACTGTTATTATAGGAAATAATCCCGCACAAAGATGCTATAGAAAAACTATAATAAAAATGTGGGCAAAATTCCCAAGATTTAATACTAAGAACCAAAATCTTGCTGATCGAGCAAGACTGAAGCTTGAGATAATAGAAATATATAGACAAGTAAATTGTGAAGAATAAAAATAACAACCCCCGATACCTGAATTGAAACACTAAATACTTCAAAAAAAGCTCCCGAAACGAATTTGAAATCAAAATACTGAAAAACAATATAAAACACAGACATAGGCACTTCAAAACTTGAAAACAAAATAGATGTACTTTGAATTGAATTACCACGACCAGAAAATCCTGCGAACACTTGCGCTCGACATACGGATATACTGTTAATGGGCCGCGCAATGACCACGACTAGTTGATTTGGAATCACATGTTGAACTAACATTATCTAGGAGTAAAAAAAGTGACCGTTAGGAGAGAATGTGGGTCACGCAGATGTTCGCACCTAAGTGACCTTGGGTCGCCGGACATCGGAAGGGGAAAGAGAAAATGAAGCCAAATGATTGGCGGGGACCCCAAACGGAAGTGGGGTTCCCTTCCCCTCAGCGGAAGTAAATACAAAAAAAGGGAGTTTTTTGAGCAACGCTCGTGGCAGACGGACGATAGCCATTTTACTCCGGGCTAAAGACTAACTGAGACATGAAGGACTCCAAAATCCCTTCAAGCCAGTACTAAAAACAGAACAAAGTCTATTAGCCCGTGAAAAAAAGAAAAATTCTCCAGTGGAACCCCGTCAAAAAAATAAGATAAGTAACTTTGGGACATTTTTCCTTTACACCCAAATTTTGTTTACCACTCTCTCTCTCTCAATTTGAAAAGGGATAAAAGCCAGGAAAAGACATTTATATTCATGGACTATCCTATTATATATCTTTGACATTTTGAACGTATATATATATATAACCGTAGTAAAGAACCTATGTATTCTCATTTTACCATGTGGTCTATGTTATTATTCCATGCTTTCCTTTCAGCTTCTATTCGCCTTACATTATCTTGCTTAGAACTGTCCTATTAATTCCTAAAGTATCGCATGGGAAACCGGAGTTGCCGACTACTACAACAACATTAATATTATTACAACTAAGATCTATAGGCCCGTATTCTTCTATTATCTAAGGGAAAGAAGTTTAGCGGCCTGGTGGGTGTGTGATAGTGTGAAACTTTGGACCCCTTTGCCAGCGTTGGCCAGTCTGGCCTTAAATTATTCCCTCACGTAATATGCCAGTTCTTATCTGCCTGAGAAAAGAACTCTGAACAGGACTTATTTCTGTAGGGGATCAAGTGCCAACCTGCCCCGTCTTCACACGTGCGAAAATAAAGTCCCGTTTAGGGATTTTAGTCAATTTGCCGTCACAATAGTAAAAAAGAAACAACCACACCAACTAGAGACCAATAACGTGTCTACCTAAAGATGTAGAAAATCAGAACAGCACATATTTGGAAGGAAATCTATTACCCACTTGGGTGCCAAGGGGTTTTTCCGGAAGAAAAGATTGTTTTAAAATGTTTAAAATACCCGATGAATTCATAAGATTAATCAGGGAAGCCATGAAAAACTGAAAGTTGAATTAACAGCAGTAAGAAAAGCGTTAGCAGAGGTGATAAACAAGAGAGGCATCTTCCAGAGAGATGTGAATTCACCATTACTATTTTTAATAACAATGATATCATTCAAATACATACTTTGGAATTGCACAAAGAGCTACAAATCTAAAAAATCCCCCAAAAAGATTAATCACCTTATGAATATGGACATTAAACAGTTTGCCGAAAATGAAAAAAAAGAGACTCTGATAGAAACATTTAGAATATTCAGCGACAATATAAGAATGAAATTTGGCCCAGAAAATGTGTCATGCTCATAATTAAAAGTGGAAAAAGACAAATAACGGAAGATGTAGAACTGTGAAATCAAGATAAATCAGAAGGCTTGGAAAAACGGAAAATTACAAGCGCATGTATATATCGGAAGCAGACACCATCAAACAAGCTGAAAGGAACGAAAAATAAGAAAAGGTGACTCAGACGAAGGAGAAAACTTTTGGAAACGAAAATCTTCAGTGGAAATCTCATAAACGGGATAAACACCGGAGCAGTTAGCTACTCGGGACGATTCTTCAGATAGAAAAAGGGGGAACACAAAGTGAACAAAGAAAAAGAAACTTGATGATAACGTATAAGGCTTACATCCGATAAATGTCATTAACGGAATAAACGAGTCAAGAAACGAAGGAAAAAGTGGACCTATTTTCATTGAGGATTGGGTTGATGTGTAACATTATTAGGAATTTTTGTTGATTATTTTAGAAATAAACTGATTTCTTGCTAAACTTGTTCAAAGTTAGAGGTCAACCAAAGGACAGTTAAAAAGGAGAAAAAATACAAGAAAGGGATACAAGGTAGTCAGAAATAGATAGATAGATAGATAGATAGAGAGAGAAAGAGATGATGATGTTGATGATGATGATTCAGGTCACAGTAAGAAAGAGAAAGAGAGAGTAGGAGGAAGCCTCTCAGAACAATAAGGGAAAAGGGAATTGGATGATGAATGGAAGGTAATCTTGAAATCTCAGCTGTAGTCACAGCAGACCAGCGCCCAATCTAAAAATACAATGTATCAGCACCATTCGGCTTGAAACAAACTCGAACGGGAAGTCGTTAAAATTGGCGCGAAATAGAAAACAGAGGAAGAAAGTTAGTTCAAAACCGGTTGCGTAGATCTGAAGGCCTACCAAAAGGTCGGCAGTAATTTTGGATGAGTTCCGCGAAGGATCAAGCCTATCTCAGGGCACACTAAACTGCCGAGGAAAACCTTAGTGCAGAATGAATGAATGAACCTTGGATTTTTCCTTGGAAAATGAAAGGGAGAAAAATGATAACAACATATATGCTTCTCTTGTCAAGTGACGGTATATTCTCTCTACCTAAATCAGTTGACGCATTTTCTACTTTGTCTCTCTTTTTTCGGCGACTACTACGAAAGATTGCTAACAAATAAATGTTCGTATCAAAAGAATCAATAGACGATGTTTTGTGTTCGCAACGTTTAATCTGACTGATACCTAAAGGGTAGTGAGCACCCATAGTCTATTTGGTAACGCGGTGTTACAGATACATCAGTTCGAGGACTCGAAGACAACATAAAAAAGAACAAAGAAAGACTTATTAGAGCGATACTGACATTATTAGGACAAAGAAAAAACAGAAACAAAACCTAGGAAACAGAAATGAGAAGAAAAATAATGGAATGGATATTTCAAGCAACACACTAGCGAAGTTTCACGCGAGAAAATCTGTAAATGGCTACGAAAGGGAAACCCGAAGAGAGAAATTGAATGTGTTTTAGTTGCACTAGAACCCCCCCCATAAAAACCAATTATATAAAAGCAAAATTATATTATTATACGCAACGAATTAGCAAGGGTAAACTATGTGGTGACAAATAAAAAAAATAAATCTGATGAATCGCGAATGCAGCCGACTGGTGTAAATTGATTATAATTCTAGGCACGACTGATAGGGGAAGATGATTCTCGGGGAATTGTGCAAGAAATTTAAATCTGACCATACTAACACACTAACCAGAACCTGTTCAAGAAAATGAAACACATAAAATTCTCAAGGATTTTGACATACAAACTAATTACCTAAAACCGGTTAGAAGACCAGACTTTTTGATTCCAATTTAAAAAAAAAGAAAACTTGCTGCATAGCGGATTTACCGTTCCTGTGGACCATGTAGTGAAAATCAAAGACAGCGGTAAGAGTGACAAGTTCTAAGATATTTTCAGCGGTCTAAAAAAGCTATGGGAGATGGGGGTGATGGTGATGACAAATGGAATGATCCGCAAAGGTTTGGAAAGGAAACTGGAAGGTACAGAAAACAGTAGTGTTGAGATCGGCCAGAATACTCAGAAGAGTCCAAAAGACCTGATGAGACTTGCTGTCATTTAGCCTCCAATGGAAGACTATCAGCTAACGCTGGTGTGAAAATTTCTCTAGGAATATAATAATAATAATAATAGAAGAAGAAGAAGAAGAAGAAGAAGAAGAAGAAGAAGAAGAAGAAGAAGAAGAAGAAGAAGAAGAAGAAGAATGGCCATACTACTTAATGGTATTGCCACAAATCGA
>OY757928.1:20845808-20855808 GCA_963585895.1 Sepioteuthis lessoniana | reverse complement strand
TTGTGGACATCAATAAGCAGTTGAGTTTATTGGAGGTGCCCGTGGTGTAATGGTTATCGTCGTAGGAAATGGACGAGACTGGACGAGACTGAATTCATTTCACATAGCACTAATACCCTTGGGAAAGGTATGAATCCAATTATTCTCCCTCCAGTTATGGGTAAATAGAACAGACTAGGTTCTTCAGCCTTGGTAAGGCAACTAGTCTAGGAGAAGGAAAACTCTGAATTCAAACCTGTTAAACTCTGCTTAAAAATTGACCTTGTGTCATATCCTGCCCGAGCGGAGGGGTTGGTAAATATGATAAACAGTTGAATATAACTAATTGAAAGGAAACATGACTTCAGAAAAATAGATGTGTAACATATTCAAAATACGAATATGTAAAATATAGGGATAGGTGAAATGTTCCTATGCATAGAAATCCCGAAACACTGACGACTTTCTTTAGTTCAAGTACGAAACGTTTATTAACTTTTTTTGACTTTTAGCTTTTCGACACGAGGAGAGAGAGACACAATTTTTACTATGCTGACTGTTCATACATTGTCCTTCAGTCAACTCCCCAGCTGAACTGGTCGACTCAATCTCAACTCACTGACCCAACAAATGCGCGGCGCATCCCGTAGACCCCAACCGGACCGGCCTCGCCCAGGCTCAAAAATCAACTAGCCTCCCCCAGGTTCAAATCTCAACTAGCCTCGTCCAGCGTCAAATCTCAACTAACGGCTTTTTTCAAAAATCACCAAAATTCCCAGCCCCTCGCTTCCGGGCATGACGTCATTCACACCCCAGTCATATTTCCTATCTGGGGTTTTTATTATTACATTTGTGATTGTCACGAGCGTGAACTGCACTCAATGTGTGTACCTGCACCTGCACTAAGCCGAATAGTTCTAAGCCTAACTAAACCGAATGATAAGATATAACCTACGAAAAATGATAATATAAAAAAAAGTCCTTCCGCAATTATACAACAAATGTCACTTGAAACAAGAAATGATTGTAAACCTCATTCAAGAATGCAATACAACATGGGTTATGGCATGAGGCATTAATTGTTCTCCGTGAGTTGTCTTTAAAATTTGTTGAAAATATAGAAGAAATGAGGTGATTAAAAGTAAGTCACTCAAGTCAGTGTTGAGATTTACTCTGAGGGTCACTGGGCCTAATGGATGTAAGAGTAACCACATATTATGGTGCAGGTATACTTGCAGTGGGGTGAGGCTGAATACACTGTCAAACAAAAATTAATATCAACATCACAAGTAAAAAGAAAGCATCAGCCAATTTTTTTTAAATATAAGAATGAAGAAAATAGATCTCAAAAGTTAGGAGACAATGAAATTATTGAGTTCGGTAGGTTGTCAAAACTAGCTCTAAGTTGTGTAAAAAGCTGATTTGTATCTCAAAATAAATTCTGAAGAAGGAGACTTATTTATGGCTAGTTTGTAGTGTTCCATTCTACGCACGTGGACAAGTCCATTCCCGGGATTGTGATTGGTTTCTGGCCTAGGAGTGGACATATTAGTGTATAAATCCTAACTTCAAATTGGAAATAAACGCATTAACTATATTGTCTTCTTGAATTGCTGCTCCTGTCCACTAGGGACACATTTTGGCCGGTCGTGCTTCCTGATACGTAGATCAGGTCGGGAGTGTCTTGATTCTCGTTGGCAGTCGGCCGAGGCCGTCTGACATGGATTCCGGGAAACCAGCATTCATGTCTCGCGCGCTAAGACCGACGCTCTTTCAGCCTCAAGGAGCCGTCCGTTAGTGTCCTTTTATTTGAATGTCTTTGGCATTAAATAACCTACGAACGGTTATATACCATAAAACAAAGGAACCAAAACAAACACGCCAATAACATTAAAAATTTTATACGCACAATATATCTACAAATGGTATTATAATAAAGAAGTACCAAGTGTGTCGTAATAACTAGAACTGTACAAATTGTTCCATAAACAATCACTTTGTGGAAGGGGTATAGAATATAACATTATATAAAGAAAATGAGAATATTAATGCCCACATTGCAAGGCTGGTAATTTATGCCAGTGTTGTTGGAAACAAGTATTCTTCAATAGGCTTATCGGAATACTGATAACAATTGTCCTTGACCTTGTTGAATGTCAAACCTGGCCTTAATTTGGACAGCGAAATAATACTTTCTAAGATTCACTTCATTCTGCTTATTTATGTTCTCTAGAGTCGCAGTGCATAAACTAAATGTTCATCACTTGATATTCTCCAGAAATCTTCGACTGGAGCAATATAAGGGCTTCTTTCATGCGAGATATTTAATACCTGCACATGATCTATAAGGTCGAGCAGTGACATCCATGAAGACGCGATGCACCGAGTCACCGTGGAAACGAGATAATATTACTCTTTCAAGGAATTGCAGCAGTTGCCTTTATCCATGAAATTAGCTTTACAATTTCAGAAGATCACAATTTTTATGGCACAATGAAAAAAGAAAGATATTAACCAATAAGTGTTAATGAACTTCATGGAAGAGTTCAAGATTTAGTTACAAGAAGCCAGATTGTTAGAAAGGAAAATGATTTATAATAATTTGCGAAGCATTTCTTGCATAGATGTAGCAGAAGGTCGTACGAAGAGGGCACCCAATGATACTCAAAGTTACTCATGAAGATTTGGAGGTTTAGCTTGCCAATCATTACACCTAGCGAGGTTCCCAGGAAAATGATTTATATGCTGTGCATTAGATGGTTAATTTGATTTATAAACCTCATTAATGAATTGTTATGTCACTACATTTTTTAAAAATATATTGTCTTTCTAAGAAAAAGTTTTTTCACTTTAAAAACACTTTACTTTTATTGCACACCCACACAAAGACACGCACTTATTCTCTCTCTCTCTCTCTCTCTCTCTCTCTCTCTCTCTCTCGCTCTCTCTTTCTCTCTCACTCACTCTTTCTCCTTTTCATTCGGTCTTTATATATAGTTACCTTTATTTATATCTATCTAACTATATATATATATATATATATATATATATATATGAATATGAACACGTGAGCAGACACAAGTTATTCATGTCAAGATGTCTAGAACAATCAGTGCAAACTTTCAATACATTTTGACTGCAAACTCTGTGCTTTTGTATCAGCTATTTTAGTAAAAGAGATAATTGCAAAATCACAGCACCTTTCATATTCTCAAGACCTACCTTCGTGAAACTTCTCTTAGCTAAAAGAAAAATTACCTCAATAGTAAAGTTAAAAAACAGGAATCACCCTCAATAAAATAGTACAACGGAGCTTCACACGATATCCAAACAGATGATTAAGACCTTCTCCGAATAATGGTAAAACTCACCAGAATAATTTTGCTGAATGCCAAAGGGACAATTAAGAAAATTATTAGCCCTATTCATAATGCAAACATCCTTTTCGGGGATGTGAACTCGTATTACCGTATCTACTCCCTAATTATTTCTTTAAGACCAAAGCTATTCTTATGAATTGGGCACAACCCGATAAGCATATCTGAAAGTAAATATATAAGCAAAGTTCCTTCTCCTACGCTGAGAGCGGAACGCTGGTTTTGGTGTAGGATCTCCGAATGACGTAAGATCAGCTGGGTTTTGATCACAGCTCAAAGCATCTCGTGTGCTACAACGAAACAGTATGTCTTTCGATGAAATATATATATATATATATATATATCATCATGTCGTGCCGCTAGCACAGATATCCCTGACCCTCTCTCGCCACTTTTCCCGATCGTTCATTGCCTCTGGCAGGTCTTCAGGTCTACATCCCGTATCCTGACTTAGCTGTTGTATGTATGTTCTAGCTGGTCGTCCTGCTTTTGCTCGGCAATGTAAGGGGGTCCATAGGAGTTACTGCTCCGGCAATGCAACGCAGTCTATAGTCAAAATAGGATAGAAAGATGGATGAAAGGATGCATCCTTCCTTTCCCTAAAAAAGGCGATCTCGGATTAGCCAAGAACTACCGAGGGATAACACTTACATCCATAGCAGCCAAAATCTATAATGCCCTACTACGAAACCGCATAGAACCCAAAATAGACAACATCCGTAGGAAAAACCAAAATGGCTTCCGGAGAAATAGATCCACAAACTCACAAATATTGTCCATCCGTAGAATCCTTGAAGGCGTCCGGGCAAAAAACCTTCAGGCGACATTACTAATTGTCGACTTTACCAAGGCCTTCGATTCCATCCACAGAGGGAAAATGGAACTAATCCTACTAGCATACGGCCTACCTAAAGAAACCGTAGCAGCAATAATGATCCTCTACAAAAACACAAAAGTGAAAGTACGTTCACCAGATGGAGACTCGGAATACTTCGACATTGTTGCAGGAGTACTACAAGGAGACACGCTAGGCCCATACCTCTTTATCATCTGTCTAGACTACGTGCTTAGAGCTTCGATCAACAAAATCAGAGAAAATGGCTTCGAGCTGACTAAGAAAAGAAGCAAAAGGTAACCCGCCAAAACAATCACAGACGCCGACTGCGCTGATGACTTAGTGTTACTGGCGAACACGCCTAATCAAGCAGAGACACTACTGCATAGTTTGGAACGAGCTGCAGCAGGCATTGGCCTCCATGTCAATGCGCACAAAACTGAATATATGTGTTACAACCAAACGGGCAACATTACCACTCTAGACGGAGCCTCTCTGAGGCTAGTGGACAAATTCACCTACCTAGGTAGTAGCGTCTCATCAACAGAAAACGACATCGACACACGACTGACGAAAGCATGGACGGCTATTGATAGGCTCTCAATAATATGGAAATCAGACCTGACCGATGAGATGAAGCGCAGTTTCTTCCAGGCAGCGGTTGTATCGATACTGCTATATGGATGCACTACATGGACGCTAACCAATCGGCTGGAGAAGAAACTTGACGGCAACTACACAAGAATGTCGAGAGCAATATTGAACAAGTCCTGGCGAGAACACCCCACGAGACGCCAACTGTACGGCCACTTGCCTCCCATCACGAAAACTATACAGGTCAGACGAGCCAGACACGCCGGACACTGCTGGAGAAGCAAGGACGAGCTCGTAAGTGACGTACTCCTATGGACCCCCACATATGGCCAAGGAAAAGCAGGACGACCAGCCCGAACTTACATACTGCAGCTATGTGAGGACACAGGATGTAACCCAGAAGACCTGCCGGAGGCGATGAACGATAGGGAAAAGTGGCGAGAGAGGGTCAAGGATATCTGTGCTGGCGGCACGACATGATGATGATGATGATATAGTATATGACAGAATTCTCATATATTGCGTCATGATCAATATTTGTGCTGTGAATACATATACATGTGTGTGTGTGTGTGTGTGTGTGTGTGAGCGAAAGGGAATAAAAAATTATTAAAACACAAATTATTAAGAGTTTGTATTCATATATTTATTGATAATAAGATAACATTTCACACTTCATTTTCTTAAATCATCTGGACAATGTCATTATGCGATTCTTTTGCTCTTATGAAAAATAATTTTCAAATTAAAAAGTTAAACGAGAAATATGAGAAAATTTTCTCCGTCGTATGCTCGTTAATAGCATTCTGTTTCAAAATTTATGTGATGTAATAAGTTTCAAAAATTATTATTTTATTCTATTATACTTCCATATAAGTATTATCATATCAATTTATTATATTCCCGATCTTAGTTATGCTGAGTGGTAATATACTAAGTGTAACGTAAAGTTGGACGGGTTTCAATCCCAGATAGAAGCGTCCTGCGTGTCTAGCCACCCTGAAGAGTTATGATACATCGAAACTATCTGTCTAACACACACACACACACATATATATATATATATATATATATATATATATATGTGTGTGTGTGTGTGTGTGTGTGAAGGTAGCAGGAAAAAATATAATCCAAATAGGTGAATATATCATGATGTGAAGTCGACGTTAGCGTTTCGGTTTTAATTACCATCATCAGGACTTGGATATGAAATAGTTCACATATCAATGGGTGATTGCTGAGATGACAGGAGCAAATAAGAAATATACAACGAAAAGATAGATAAACATGCACATAGCGTTCAAAATTCAAAAATCATCAGAACGTGTTTGGCACGTGGAAAAATATTTGAAAATGTAGGATTTTTCAAAGAAACGAGACAAAACCTCCCGTTTATTAAGAAATACGCAACAAATAAGTTTTCATATGTATAGATCATTAGGAATCATCCATGTTAAATGTTATGTAAGAATGTATTTGGTATTTGTTTTTTCCGAAAAGACAGTATGAAAGTAAATATGGATAAAATCCGACAGTATGAAGGTAGCAGGAAAAAAATATAATCCAAATAGCTGAATATATCATGATGTAAAGTCGACGTTAACGTTTCGGTTTTATATATATGTGTGTGTGTGTGTGTGTGTGTGTACTTGGGAAGCAGTCTTTCACTTAAGCGTGTTTAAATAAAGACACATTTTGTCTATATCATTTTTTAAGATCCTTTCATGTTTCTTCATACGTGTCTTGGTTTCAGGTTGCAATTAGTTGATGAATTTACCAAAATTGTCCCGAGCGCTTTCAAACATTTCATAGACCATAATCCGGAGTCACTTGCATGTATAAGGGGTGTTTTTTTTTAAAGAGTTTTTTGAAACAGTCTTTTTTTTTTAGGTATTTTATAAAATAACCTCGATACTAATCAGGAAACTTGAAACGATCTTAATAAAATTATATAGACAAAATGAGTCTTTATTATTTAATCAAACATGCTTATATATATATCATTATCATCATGTCATGCCATCGGGACGGATATCCCTGACCCTCTCCCGCAAACCCTCCTTATCGTCCATTGCTTCCGGCAGGTCTTCAGTGCTACATCTCGTATCGACACAGAGCTGCTGTATGTCGGTTTGAGCTGGTCGTCCTGCATTTGCTTGGCTATGTGAAGAGGTCCACAGGAGTACATCACTTATGAGCTCGTCCCTACTTCTCCAGCAGTGTCAAGCATGTCTGGTTTGTCTAATTTTGATAGTTTTCGTGATGGGTGGTAGGTGGCCGTACAGCTGCTGCTTTGTGGGGTGTTGCCTCCAGGACTTGTTCAATATTTACCTCATCATTTTTGTGTAATTGCCGTCGAGCTTTCTCTTCGTACGTTTAGTTAGCATCCATTTATTGCATCCATATCGCAGTATCGACACGACCACTTTTTGGAAGAAACTGCTTTTCATTATATATATATATATATATATATATATTTATATATATATATATATATAGTCTATGAACTGTCAATTCTGTACAATATTAAAACAGTTAAAATGCACTGAACTGATATAAATAAACTCATTGTTGTGAGACTCTGAGTAACGGAAAACCTTCTCTGGCTTTTCAGTTATCAAACTGAATAAAAATATTGGTCATGTTTTATTCCCTTTTCAAAAAAGAATCAGTTATCATTAATTCATAAGATATACAGCTATATTTTTAAAAAATTATATGTTAAAGTTTTGAAGAAAGAAAGACGTTTACAATTCATAAGTTCCATTCTTTTGTGAACTCCTACTCATCAACTCACCAGTGCTAGCCAACAAGCAAAAACATACATACATCAACCATGTGTGGACACTGGATGCCATGGCGGAAACCTTTCATGGGTGATAGCCGATAAGGACACAGAGAGAGAAGAGAATCCATGCCAACAGCATATTTTGATACTGATCTTAACATATAATACTTGAAACAATATCACGATGTTCACTGTAAATTTATCAAAAATAGATACTTGAAGCTATAATCGTTTACTACCGATTATTCTAATAAATTTGAAATACCTGTGCGAACTTATGAGCTCGTCCCTACTTCTCCAGCAGTGTCAAGCATGTCTGGTTCGTCTATTTTTGATAGTTTTCGTGATGGGTGGTTGATGATCGTACGGCTGCTGCTTCGTGGGGTGCTGCCTCCAGGACTTGTTCAATATTTCCCCCAGCATTTTTGTGCAGTTGCCGTCAAGCTTTTTCTTCATACGTTTAGTTAGCGCCCATTTAGTGCATCCATATAGCAGTTTCGACAAGACCACTGCTTGGAGGAAACTGCTTTTCATTATATATATATATATATATATATATCATTATCACGATGTACTCCGGTTGGTCGTAGAACGTACGTGAATTAATTCATTAACCAGAAACATAAGAATTAACTGAAATGGATTTTAGAAGAATAAAGTTAGTACATTACAAAAGTGAAATTTAAGGAAATGTATTTTAAATGAAGAAATCGAGAATACTTTTCAAACATCTTTTGATAGGATTAGAGCAGTGAAAAAGTGTTATTTTGATGAGAAATAAATCCTGATAAAAATACAATGTTACTATTTACCAACCCCTCCGCTCGGGCAGGATATGACACAAGGTCAATTTTTAAGCGGAGTTTAACAGGTTTGAATTCAGAGTTTTCCTTCTCCTAGACTAGTTGCCTAACCAAGGCTGAATAACCTAGTCTGCCCTACTATTTACCCATAGCTGGAGGGAGAATAATTGGATTCATACCTTCCCCAAGGGTATTAGTGCTATGTGAAATGCAATAAGTCTCGTCCAGGATTTGAACTCGTGTCGCCGTGTCCATTTCCTACGACGATAATGACTACACCACGGGCACCATGTTATTGCTCAGCTGATGCTTGAAAAAGAAAGGAAGGGATTTTTTTGTGTACAAAAAGTGTCAAGCTAAATCGGCAAGCAAGGTAAACTCAGATGGCAGCACCATGCCAGCCAGATGAGTACAATTGTCGGTTGAAAACATAAGATTTGAATAATATTCTCTTTTAATTCATATGTGGAAAATGTTGGATAAAACTTTTCAATGTGACGTTTACTGTCATCATCAAGAGAAGGGAAAAAGACTTGCCCTCATTCGGTGGAGGTGACTGGAAACTAAGCACTAAAGTTGAAAGTAGAAGAATTAATTAATAGAACCCTAGTAGAAAGAATGACCAGCCATTTAGGAGGCAGTAAGTGAAAATCAAGTATCGAAAGATCGGAAGAACGAGAAGAATTAATTATTGAAACCCAAATCAGTAGAAAATTGATATGATCAATCGCTTCGTCAGTCACCACCCTTGGAAAGAAAGGAAATGCATAAAATACGATTTGTTTTAGACATAAAATTCGATTCTTGAAGGCTGCTCCAAGACTTCATGTCGCTCAGGGATCTGCCTTTGCAGTAGAGAGGCAGAAAAAAAGCCTAAGATAATACAACATTTTGAAAGAAACAAAGAAAGCCTTTGACGATAGGACACTTTGAGAGAGTTAAAGAAAAGCCTGAGATAATGCTTTACTTCCAGGTGGTCATGCCCCAGACTGTCCAAGATTGAGAACTGAAGAGAAAATAAAATAATGCGGTGTCATGAGATGACTCTGTACCAGACTCGGGGAGATAAAACAATGAAGAGAAATCGAGATAACATGATACTTTAGAGACCACCGTGAATCAGCTAACATATATCATGACAATCTGAGTCTTAACCTTGTACCAGATCCCCCAACCCTGAGAAAAGCGAACATAAGACGTTTCTTGAGATTGCCTTGGGCCAGATAATAGAAAACGATAAGAGAAAAGCCAAAAACTAATACGATAATTTGAGAGGACTTGCAGCTGACTTTGAATGCTGAAAGTAAGTGATAATTCATGAAAAAGGTCTCCGTCTCTCACTACAAATGAATGTATGCAACATTCTAAAGACACCTTTTTAACTAAATATTATTGTTACAAAGCCGTGTCCTGTTCTCTGTTTGTTGGCGTTGGACTTTTTTTTTACTTTTTTATTGTGCGGCCTCATCCACCCACTCATCGACTGGCGACTCTGATTTGTAATTGATTTGCTGCCTGGATCAAAATCCCAACGTGGGCAAATTAGCGGATTGATCGTGCCTTCCGATGACAAAAAGAGCCAAGCGGAACTGTTAAGAGATCAAAAGCAGAATCAGTCTAGATT
>OY757928.1:20781583-20841583 GCA_963585895.1 Sepioteuthis lessoniana | reverse complement strand
ATATCCATC
Organism: Sepioteuthis lessoniana; assembly: GCA_963585895.1. NCBI lineage: Eukaryota > Metazoa > Mollusca > Cephalopoda > Myopsida > Loliginidae > Sepioteuthis > Sepioteuthis lessoniana. The sequence continues at coordinate 20,841,574 of OY757928.1, read as the reverse complement.
CTTACTTCTCCAGCAGTGCTAAACATATTTTGTTCACCTTGGATGGTTTATGAGATGGGAAGTAAGTTAACATACAGTTGTGGTTTATGGAGGAGTTGCTTTCAGGATTCGTTCAAAACAGTCCGTAGCCTTCATGCGTAGTTCTCATATAGCTTTTTATTCACGCATTTCTATTGCGTCCAGGCAATGAATCCATACAGTAGAACTCACTAGGCCACTGTTGGGAAGCCATATTTTATTTATTTCGATATGATCAATAATCTGGAAATTGGAGTCTACGTCATCCCTGTGCGTATATTAACATTACTTTCACTAGATGAGATATTACTGCCGAGGTATGCGATCTGATCTACTAATTTCAGAGGCTTGTCTCTTAGAGTGAAGATGGCTTCTTTTTCTTAAAGGAACCTACACCCTGCTTCATTTGAGTAAACGAAGAGTTCATACCTTCTGCTGTTTGATACAGCTGATGAAGAAGAGATTCGGCTTGAGCTAATTTATTTGCAAGAAGCTCTGACATATGCGAAGTCTGCATATCATAGTTTCTGTGGGATATCATCGGCTTCAATAGCTTGAAACCGTTTTCTTCAATTTTATCGATAAATGTTCAAAGTATCGATAAAATCAAAGAAAACGGTTTCAAGCTAACAAAAGAAAGAAACAGAAGGTACCGCGATGATATAGTGCTTCTGGCAAATGCACCCGCCCAAGCCAAGATTAAATAGTCTGGAACGAGCCAGTGCGGGCATCAGCCTCCATGTCAATGCACACAGGACGGAATATATGTGCTTTAATCAAACAGGCAACATCTCCACACTAAACGGTAGCACTCCGAAACTAGATCACCTACCTTGGGAGCAGTGTCTCATCAACCGAGACAGACATCAACAAAGGCATGGACAGCTAACGAGAGTCTTTCGGTCATATGGCAGTCAGACCTGACCGATAGAATAAAGCGCAGTTTCTTCCAAGCAACGATCATGTCGATACTGCTATATGGATGCACCACATGGACGATGAATAAACTGATAGAGAAAAAGCTTGACAACAATTACACAAGAATGCTGCGAGAAATATTGAAGAAGTCCTTGATACATCATCCTACAAAGCAGCAGCTATACGGCCACTTACCATCCATCACGAAAACTATCAAAATTAGACGAACCAGACAGGCGGTACACTGTTGGAGATGTAGGGACGAGCTCGTGAGTGATGTACTACTTTGGATCCCTTCACATGGACGAACAAAGGCAGGACTCCCTGCTCGAACCTATATACAGCAGCTCTGTGCCGATACGGGATGTAGCCCTCTGGATCTGCCGAAAGCAATGGACGATACGGAGGTGTGGTGAGAGAGGGTTAGAAATATCCGTGCTGATAACGCGACATGACGATAATGATCGTCTGCCCCTTGTCTGTTTAATTTGTAACTTTTATTAAACCTATTGACGTTTGTAGTAGGCAATGTAAGCAAATTATTAACATACCAGAATACCCCTGTCAATAATGAAGATTGAATTTTATATGAAATATCTTTTTTATAATCCAAATTAAAAAGATTTCAGAACCTAAGAAGAATAAATCAATAAATGAAAAGTATTTTGTGTGTTAATGAAATGAAAAAAAAAAACAACATTCATGTGGCAACATTAGAATTATCTGAAAAATGAAATTGTCTGTGTCGTTAATAAATGCAGACTCTCTCACTTTCACTATCTTTTTCTCTCTTCCTTGTTGCTGTTAATGAAGATTCAAAAGATACATAGCCAAGCAGACGAACTCAAATACTGAAGAAGCCGTTCTGTTGTGACGTCAGTTTTGCTTTCCCGAAAACTTGTCTGCTTTCTTTTTCATTTCTCTTTCGATGTGGCAAGTCATAAATCACATGGTTCGAGGATTAATTTTATTTATTGCGGACTTATGTCCTCATCTTGGTAGTTTTTTGTGTTGTTTCTTCTTTCACTACGTTTCGGCCAAATTTCACCTCTGGCCTTTTTCAGGTGATTTTACCGTGACCTCGGATATGAATGATGAGTCTTGTAACTGTATCCCAGTAATTACTGCCCTTCCATAGTTGTTGTCTATCGCACCACGTTTTTTGACCAAGTAAGCCTCAGGCCGGCTTGGGAAGAATTTGAAACCGATATCTTCTGACAATGCTCACCTCGGAGGGTAAAATTAGCCCTAACGTAGTGAAAGAAGAAACAACACAAAAAAAAACTACCTAGATGAGGACAAAAAGTCCGCAATAAATTAAAATTAATTCTCAGATTAAGAAGCCTCACCTCAAAATGATTCCAATCAAAGGACTATCACATCGTTCGTTCATTCTTTATTTCTTTTCACTTTTTTCTTTAAAGATTACCACAAAAAATGTCAGAGATATCATCTTCCCCTGTTTCTTTCTTTCTTTCTTTAAAAATTACAACAAAAAACAGCAGAAATCCGCTTTCCTTTCTTTCTTTCTTTCTTTCTTGACTATTATGTGTAGAGGCACACAGAAGTACACACAGAACACTTGACTTTTATATTATTAAGGAGATATGGTGCTAATATATCTCTTTGCAAGACTCCAACGACAATATCAAAGAAGTCCATGTTACCATCGGATGAGAATTTTTTGTGTTTTTGTAAAGAAGGATTATTGCGGTAACAGTTTCTTTGAAGAGACCAAATGCTAGTTGTATTTGCTACATCTTTCATTTTGAGTAGGGAATCAAATGCCATTGGAGAAATCTTCGAACAATAATGTTGCCTCGAGATGTTTTGCACGTCGTCCTTCTTTCGACGGACTGGATCCTCAGTATCAAATGTAGTTTAGTATCATATTCATGATATCTCTTTTTGGTGGCTGCCTACTTCTCTACAGTGGATACACTCACCAAGAGAACAGATAGCATGATGGTTAGTGTGTTCGGCAATTTCTCCGGAGACCTAGGTTCAATCCCAGATCAAGTCATATCAAAGACTCAAAAATGGTACTTGATGCCTCCTTGCTTAACACTCAGCATTATAAGGTAAGGATCCAGGGTAAAGTGGAGCAATCCAGGGAAAAGAGTGGCGCCCTCCCCTACATTTTGGAGAAGTAATCTTATCGTATTGAGAGCCTTCGGGTCACCCTCGATTGCAGTCGCCAACTTTACTTTTTTAATATTGCATATCCAGCGGGGAGCGTAACAACACGAAAGACAACAACCACTTGTTTTTGTTTTTGTTTTTTTAAATAGAAGCTCCTTTATTCAAAACTTTGAGATGGTTGTATGTATGGGAAAGAGAGAGAGAGAGAGAGAGAGAGAGAGAGAGAGAGAGAAAGAGACGGAGGACAGCAATATTTTCACAATGTTGAGAAAAACATATTCACAGCTTTGCTTCTTTTACAGGAGGTATGATATAGAACGGTTAACCCGGTGACCGCCTCCTCCCACCCCATCTAGCGGACCTCTCTACTAGCTAACTGCTCTCTGAATGACTGTGTGCAAACTCCCTGGTGTCTTAAAGCACCCGAATGATATATATTCTGGACGCCCACACATTAATCCTTCTCGCTCAGTTCATGTGATTCAACTCCGCTGTCCCCTGCTCAACCAAAGGCACAAGTGCAATATCCTGTTTTGAAATCCACAACTTACATGATGTCAAAGGTCAATAGGTAACCTTAATTATTACCAAAATTAAACTATCAAAAATATAATGGCTGTATATATGTGTGTATTAATTCAAGCTCTCTGCCTGAGTCATTATAGTGACAGATATCAGCATTTCTTAATTTTAACTCGATGAATGTCAAATGATTAACGCGATTTTTTGCTTTTTCTTGAAGGCCAAGACAAACGAATGGTATATATCGGCGCAGTCGGTTGGGAGCTGCAGAATTCGCCTACTACAAATGTGTAGAGAAGTTAGATACCCAAAAGCAGTATTCTGGATATGATACTAAAATATCTGGTTGTCAGTCTACATTCCTCGAAATTTGGAGAATGTGAAGTACTCCTTCATTGCTATTACTTCAGGGTGTCCTCGTGGTGTAATGGTTAAGCGATGGACTGCGGAATCGTAGTAAGTGAGTTCGTATTCCAGTCGTGCTATTACGTTCACTTTCGGCAAATCCCTTGGGAAGGGTATGAACCCCCGTATCCTCCCAGCTATGGGTTAAATAGTACCACTACTGTTCTTCTAGGAGACATGGCTTTGGCCATTAAATAACCTAGAATGGTTAATATTGCCATTAAAACAAAGAAACCAAACCAAACACACACACACACACACACACACACATATATATATAAGTATATATATATATATATTATATATATATATATATATATATATATATAACAACCACTAGGTACGTGCAGAATGGGGGAAAAGATCAACTTTTAAAATTGAAGTTAACAGGTTCGAATTCAGAGTCTGTTCCTGGGCCGGTTACCATGCCAGTATTAAAATTGTGTGTCTACCTACTACCTACCCATAGTTAGAGGGAACATAATTATATGCAAAGCTTTCCTAATGGTATTAGTGTTATGGAAATGCAAACAGTTCCCTACAGGTTTTAAACTCGACTCGCCTATCATTATCCAGCGGTTGTCCTCGTGGTTTAATGGTTAAAGCGATGGACTGCGGAATCGTAGTAATATTCCAGTCGTGCTCTTACGTTCACCTTCGGGCAAATACCCTTGGGAAAGGTATAAACCCCCTTAATCCTCCAAGCTATGGGTTAAATAGTACCACTACTATTCTTCTAGGAGACATGGCTTTGCATTAAATAACCTACAAAGGTTGATACGCCAATTAAACAAAGAAACTAAACCAAACCAAATCAAGCTATTACTTCAACGTCCATTCTTACCCGGTGCTTTAGTATCTATTCGGGTCCCTCAGAACAAGTAAATCATGAAGTATACAAGAAACCAATTAACTGTCTTCAAACAAATGCTTAATATTACATTGTTTTACGAGTTAGATAGCAATTCTCGAATACATTTATCTGCGTGCAAATATTATATTGCTATAATTGAAAGTATTTAACAGTGTTCACCCGAAGAAATAATGTTAAGTAGAAATACTAGTGTTAAATTGCAATACTTGAAACCATCTATATGTGAATAAAATTATTAGTTTTTTAATTGCAATGCTGGAAAACAATTCGACTGTGTGCAAACTAATGGGCTCAAATTCGTTTAAAAGTGTCAGCCTTGAAACTATTCGTTTGCAAGTTATATATATATATATATATAGTCATCCATAGACAAACTGTTCCATTCTATCAGAACTCTTCAATGGGGCTAGATACGCAGGACGCTTGAACCCGGGATCGAAACCCGTCCAACTTTACGTTAGACTAGTGTTTCAGACCTCTCGGCCACCAAGCGGACCACGTTGGCTAGGTGAATTTATTCTTCTTAAGTTCTGAAATCTTTTTAATTTGGATTATAAAAAAGATATTTCATATAAAATTCAATCTTCATTATTGACGGGGGGTTTCTGGTATGTTAATAATTTGCTTACATTGCCTACTACAAATGTCAATAGGTTTAATAAAAGTTACAAATTAAACAGACAAGGGGCAGACGATCATCATCGTCAAGTCGCGTTATCAGCACGTTTGTTTACATTTTTTATACCCTATCGGCTACCAGAGTGCTCAATTCTTTCGAAGAGCTTTGCATTACGCTAGAGGCGGCCGACAATTTCTTTGCCAGAGTGCTCAACCCCCATGGAGGAGCGTTGATTTAGCATTAATCTTCAAGAGTTGATATGCCGTAAAACACAAAGAACCAACCAAATGGTCCATGAAGATATTATAAAAAACTTGTCGGCCCCCAACCAAATAATAAAAACAATACACCCCCTAAGAAATAATTAAAGGACACATCATATTAATGTTTACTAAATGTGCATGCCAATACACACACACACACACACACACATATATATATATATATATATATATATATATATATATATATATGTATATATATATATGTTAAATGGGACATGATTAAGTTTTGAGGGGATATATTGCGGTTTGTTTTTTTTTTTTTTTTGTAGAGGCGTCTAGTTCTTTATGACCTCATCTTCATATACCGATTGACAGGTTCTTCTAATGTGCTGAGCACTCTGGTATCTGGTAAGGTAACATGTAAATAAACGAAAGCTCCAACCTAATTCCTTATAATTCCTGAACTGAGGTATGTCGTCTCTTGCCTGAGCGGTATTATACTAAGTCTAACGTAAAGTTGGGCTGGTTTCGATCCCAGCTTCAAGTTTCCTACGTGTCAAGCCATATTGAAGCGTTGTGATACAACGAAACAGTCTGTGGATGATGATATATACGCTCTCCACCCCGCGGGATTTGAGCACTCTGATGAACGAATTAACGGCTGCCATTCACGTAATGCAAAGCTCTTCTAATGAATTGAGCACTCTGCTGTCCAGTAAGGCATAATGGAAACAAATAAAAGCTACTCCATAATCCCTAATAAACTACGAGTTGATGTATGTCTGAGATGGCTGAGCGGTAAGATACCAAGTCTAACTTAGAATTGGTCGGGTTTCGATCTTAGATTAGAGCGTCCTACGTGTCTATCCATATTGGAGAGTTGTAATACAAAGAAACAGTCTGTCTGTGGATGACAATGTATATATATATATATATATGTATATATATATATATATATGTTGTAGAAAGAAGAAAACTGAAAGAAAAATATATAAATGGATGGGAAAATTTATTAATAATATTAGTTATTGTCCACCAACGCGTTTCAACCTATGAATGAGATCTTCCAAGATATGAAATAACTAAACTTTCAGATGGAAAGTATGTCAGGAGAAAATTTTAGGTCATCTTCGGGGTGGTAAATATGAATTTAAAGTTAAAAATTCAATTTTTTTATCATATATAGAGAAAGATTAATCATATATATATATATATATATATATATAATATATATATATATATATTAGTTGTTATATACATGGGTGCGACAACATCTTCCTTGTAATACATATACCAAATCCTTCCACGGCAGACATGATGTGATACAAATTCATTTTATTAGTAAAGCTGATTTGGAATTCACATTTCTTCTGCTAGACTGGTTGCTTAACGAAGACGATAGAACCCAGTTTGCCCTATTATTTCCGCATAAGTTGAGAAAGAAGAGAAGTATTCATACATTTTTCAAAGTTATAAGCAGAGCAACAAACCTTCGCCAGGATTTGAATACGGTTAGCCGATTCCTTGTCTTACAACGATAAACGTAACGCTGTCTTCCTTCTCAACTACACCTTTTTTAGGCAAAATTAAAATACTAATAGATATATATTTGAAGTGTAGCTATCTTGCACTCCATAATATTCATATCTTTAAATTCATTTTTAATGGGTTTTTCTTTGCTTCTAGATTTTTACAATTTTCTCTTTGATTGTAAATGGTATTTAATATTTAGAAGAATACTAACGTTTTATTGTAAAAGAATTGTAAGATGTGTACTTTTTTACGTGTGATATTCACAGAAAATTACTCAATACAACAGCAGGGAACCCAAACAGCGTAGAGGCTACAGTGCGGAACGAATTCGAATTTCAGTCTCACTGTTACGTTCACTTTTTTACTAATAACTTTGGAAAAGATATGGGACACTTATTCCCCAGAAATGGGTTAAATAGCATCTTTACAATTCTTCTTCAAGGATTGCTTTGGCATTGAATTATCGTCAAAGGTTGATATGCCATTAAACAAAAGAAACCAAACCATTGAATAAATGTTATATAATTTAGGAATGATTTTTTTATTTTAATCATTTCTCATTAATTATATTTCATCATTCAGTTTGGTTCGGCTTTGAACTGTTCGGGTTAAGAGTTCAGGCTCATATTATTAAGTGCAGTTTACGCTTGGGCTCAAAGGATATTACAATAACTGTTGTCATAATATACCCCAGAAAGGATACTGGACCGGAGTGTGGATGATGTCATGCCCAGAAGAGATGGGCTGATAATTTGGAAGAATTTGAAAAAGATTCAGTTGAGTTTCGACCCTGGTGTGGAAAAGTTGAGTTCCGACCATGATGTTGAGATGTTGGGGTCCGACCAGGGTGGTGAAAAATTGGGGTCTGGCCATGATGTGGAGAAGTTGAGTTCCAACCATTGTGTTGAGATGTTGAGTTCCGACCATGGTGTGGAGAAGTTAAGTTCCGGCCATAGTGTTGAGAAGATAACTTCCGACCATGATGTGGAGAAGTTGGGGTACGGCCCTGGTGTTGAGAAATTGAGATTGGACCACGAGATATGCCGAACGTTGGGGGTGATGTTAGCATTGTACGATTACGAAAGACTTTAGAGAATTGTGTCTCTCTCCTCGTGTCGAAGAACCGAAGTCATGTAATTGAACATGCAACCTGAACAACGGAGTCCGCCTGCATTTGTTTCCACCTGTATTGTGTATACATGTAGTGTGCAATACATATATATCTAATTAAATTAGTCTGAAATGGAGGGTCCCTTCTACATGGCAAATAAATGTTTAAACACTTGTATTATTAGAAAAGAATATGTGGAACTATAGAAACAAATGTACACACACACACACACACACATATATATATATATATATACTTATTAGTACGGGATAAGAATACTTGAAACCATATAATTGTATAAATTATAAAATTAGATTGGAATACTTGATATCATAGAACTGCTTGCAAAAAAAAAAAAAAACGCTCGCTACACAAAATAATATCTAAGCATATGATGAATGCAATTCCCTAACTTATAGGAATAACATCATCTTTGATAGATTTCCATAGAGTTAAAAATCAATCAATCAATCAATCATCCGATAATTCTTTACAACATCTGAACAATATGGATACAGGGTATACAGTTAAAGCTCTATTGACTGCTATGTTAACATTTGACCTGGTACGTAGAGTGTTCGCCAATGGTCCGGTAAACCGGGGTTCAATCCTTGGTCACGTCATAGCAAAGACTTTAAAAATGGAACGTGATACCTCCCTGCTTAACACTCAGTAATGTAAGGTAATATCAAGAGTAAAGTGGGGTAATCCAGGGAAAGAAGTAGCACCCTCTCCTACACCTCGATGCCGCAGCTATTGAAAAGGAAGCCTTCTGTTCGCCTTCGACTACGGTCTCCAACAACTCTCATATATATATATATATATATATATATATATATACTTATTAGTACGGGATAAGAATACTTATATATATATATATATATACTTATTAGTACGGGATAAGAATACTTATATATATATATATATACTGGTAGATTTGCCTTGTGAGTTAAGTGCTTGCCAATGCTCCAGGAGACCGGGGTTCAGTCCCCGGTCGAATCACACGAAAAATTTAAAAAATGGTACCTGATTCCTCCTTTTTTAACACTTAGCATTATAAGATGCATATCAAGGGTAAATTAGACCAATCCAGGAAAAAAATAGCATCCTCCTCTAAACCTTACTGTAGAAGCTATTGAAAATGGGAGCTTTCGGGTCGTTTTCTCCAAAGGTTGCCAACTTTACCTTTTCATCATCATCATCATGTCGTGCCGCCAGCACGGATATCCCTGACCATCTCTCGCCACTTCTCCCTATCATTCATCGCCTCCGGCAGGTCTTCTGGGTTACATCTCATGTCCTCACTTAGCTGCTGTATGTAAGTTCGGGATGGTCGTCCTGCTTTTGCTTGGCCATATGTGGGGGTCCATAGGAGTACGTCACTTACGAGCTCGTCCTTGCTTCTTCAGCAGTGTCCGGCGTGTCTGGCTCGTCTAACCTGAATATTTTTCGTGATGGGAGGCAGGTGGCCGTACAGTTGACGTCTCGTGGGGTGTTGTCGTCAGGACTTGTTCAATATTGCTCTCAACATTCTTGTGTAGTTGCCGTCAAGTTTCTTCTCCAGCCGTTTAGTTAGCTTCCATGTAGTGCATCCATATAGCAGTATCGATACAACCGCTGCCTGGAAGAAACTGCGCTTCATTTCATCGGTCAGGTCTGATTTCCATACGATTGAGAGCCTATCTATAGCCGTCCATGCTTTCGTCAGTCGTGTGTCGATGTCGTTTTCGGTTGATGAGACGCTACTTCCTAGGTAGGTGAATTTGTCCACTAGCCTCAAAGAGGCTCTGTCTAGTGTGGTAATGTTGCCCGTTTGGTTGTAACACATATATTCAGTTTTGTGCACATTGACATGGAGGCCAATACCTGCTGCAGCTCGTTCCAAACTATGCAGTAGTGTCTCTGCTTGGTTAGGCGTATTCGCCAGTAACGCCAAAGAAAGAGAGAATTGTAGGTTGGAAAAGTCCGACAAGACGTTAAAAAATAAATGGAAAAGGTGATTAATCAAAACACAGACTACGAATTCAAATTAATGTTTCGTCTTTATTTCATCAACGACTTCTTCAGAATGTTGGATATTTTGTATGATGAAATACAGACGAAATATTAATTTCAATTCATTGTCAGTTTTTTGGTTAATACCCTTTTCTATTTACTTTTTCAGGCACATACACACACACACACACACACACACACACATATATATATATATATATATATATATATATATATATATATATATATATATATATATATGGGGTGTAATATGGCATAAAAGTGACTCAGAATGTAATAAAGAAATTTGAAATCAGATGAATGTATATATTTGAGTAATATTATATACAAATTTGAATTATATTATAAACAAATTTAAATATTTGGATGATAGATAATTTGTATAATGAAATATTCTTACATCATGGCAAAAAGGCCTTTGTTTTAAATTACTTAGTTGTTAGTTTTCCTGCTTCTCTATATGAACACACACACCTATGTACAAATAAGGATATGTATGTATGTATGTATGTATGTATGTATGTATGTATTTCTCTGTGGAGCATACAGTCAGCTTATTATAATAAACAGGACGTATATATTATTATGTACCGATTGTTATTATGTTTCTTTATATGCATACACAAACCTGTATGTATGTATGTATGCATGTATGTATGATTCTATGTGGGGTAGGAGTTATATTTTACTAGTTGTAGTATCATTCTCTGCGACTATATTAACAGGTAGCCACGCAATATGTCTGGGTTTAATGAATAAAATATGACGCTGATTTTAAACCGAATTGACAAATGACGCTTTCTGAGAGTTTTCCTTTTAAAAATCTCGTTTTTTGATGTTTTTTTTTTTTTTTTGGTATTTTTAAACTAAAACTCTTAACAATTTAACGTCCAATCAGAATGATTTTATCGTCCTGAGATCCATTCTAGTTTGTCTCTTTCTTTCGGTTTCTGAAATTTTAGGAGAGGATAATCAAAGAGAAATAAAAAAAAGCATTTCCCTGAGGTCAAATCCCGCTTTCTAGACTTTCACTATATAACGTAGTATGAGCCCTTCACAGTCAATCAATTTCATAAACTAGGATTGGAATTTATGAGAATACAAATTAGAAGTTGGAAAAAATAGAAAAAAAATTTAAAAAGTAGAGAAAAAATAAGAATAAATACGCGGAAAAGGAAAAGAAAAGAAAGAGAAAAACGAAAAAAAAAAAAAAATACAAAAAAAATCACTGAAAAAGAAGGAGGAGAAAAAGAAAAAAATTGTTAACAAATGAATATCATAACCAAATGAATCTGATAAAAGGGGAAAAAAAAAAGGAAGAAAAAACAAAAATAAAGAAAAGAACAGAAAAAGAAGAAAAAAAAAACGAAGATAAATAAGATGAAAAATAGGAAACCGTAGAAGTATGAAACAAACGTAGAGAAAGTAAAAACAAGTGAAGAATGTTAAAAAGATGAAAGAAAGAATGATAAAAGCTCCAGAGCTGAAATAAAAGACAAAATTTAAAAAAAAAAAACAGCAATAATCAGAAAGAGACCAAAATAGAGAAAAAGTAAGGAAATTAAGAGGACATAAAAAATACAAAAAAGGGAGAAAAAATTAGGAGAGAGGAAGGAGTGATAGAGAAGGAGATAATAAAATATAATCAGAATAAACAAAGAAGAATGAGCAAAATGACGGAAAGGGATGAGAGAAGGAAAATGTGTTAAAAAGTCAAATAAAAAAATGTGTATTGAGAAAAAAAAGAAAAATAAACAAGACAATAATAATAATAAAAATAATAATAATAATAATAGAAGACAAAGAACGAGAAAAAAGAAAAATAAACAAGTCAATAATAATAATAATAATAATAATAATAATAATAATAAGAAGAAGAAGAAGAAGAAGAAGAAGAAGAAGAAGACGCCCTGCATTGAAAACTACTTCCATTTACTTCCGGCTACTTGTTGCTATCACCACTCAGCAGTCGGTTTTTCAATTTGTCAGTTTTTGAGCAATTTCCTCGACCGATTTTGAAAAAGCAGTTGACATGTCTTCAAGTGGCTCTCAGTCCTGTCCAATTCTGAAATTGCTATTGTTAAATAAAATGGGAAATGACGCGTTACTGCTTACTTTCCAAATTAGACTTAATCCTTGTTTACCGTCGCTGGCAAATCGATCCTGTTTTGACAATCATAGCTTGAAGTAAAACTGTTTTTTAAAACTTATTTATCGAATTCTTTTCGGTTAGTTTCCTTGCCTTATTTATGTCGTAATGTTTCACTTGTAGACTTCAAAATTTTCTCAGGGTAAGATACGTCCTCTGAACATTGACTACACAGTCGTTCTTGATTTTTATTTTTGGATGGATAGACTTTCATTTCTTGCGGTGAAGTCTCGCTGAATTTACAGGTTTCTTGTGATTTAGCGAAATTAAATAAAGTTTAACCAAGTAATTTCACGGATGATTGCTGAGAAATACTTGGTAATTTAAATGACAAGTGGTCTTGTATCAAACTAAGCTAAGTCTATTAGATCGCTACACCTTCTCAAATTGATAATCTTCATTGGATAAAGCCTTCTCATTGACCTATTTTAAAAATCCCACCAGGTGTTTTCTGCTGTATCTAGATCAAAACTGTTCGCCGGCTCAAACATTATTTTTTATACCTTTCCTGATGAAGAGGAGTATTTTCTAAATTTTATTCATACCTATGATTTTTTGAAAATGTTTTTTCCGATATGTTATTGCTTTAGTTGTTGTTGTTATAGAATACATGTATTATTTTTTTTGTTTTTGTTTACAGAGATTCAGGGATGTAGAGTTTGGTAATCAATAATATTTAATAATATCTATTTTGATACGATAGTTCCGTTAGAAATACAAAAAATATATTTTTTCTCAAGAAGAAAATAATTTTTTATAAAAATAAATAATAGTATACTTATTTTGGATCGATACTGTATAGAGAAGACCAAGCAGACGAAGATGCTGTTATTGTTTCAAGTTTTCCAAATAGCCGTCAGCATACGATGATCTTTAAACTTTTACTTCATAGTAGCAAGATATAGAAGTCATCTTTTGACTGGTAACCCTTAATTTCTTTTTCCATATGAAATAAAGCTCAGTACTTATTCGCTTAAAGTTATTTTCGTCCTATGTGCTTAATGGCATATCAATATTCGTTAATTATTTAATTCCAATGTTAACCTGAATAATTCCTGCTGAAATTCTGACCTTCCTGAAAGATTTTAAATAATTGAAATGGTCCGTGCATTTCTTCGTCCCTTTTTTTATTACAGCAATAAACCTAGCAAAATCCAATTTATAAGTGTGTGAAGACTTATATATTAATCAGTGTTATTGAGAGGTTAATACCTATGACAGCTAGATGGGAAGGAACCATGCTACAGATGCATACATAACACAAAGTCTTGAATCTTCCATCACCGTGAAACTATCATAAAGAATTAAAAAAACGTTCATCTGACTAATTTAGCATTTTAAATAAAGGCGCAATTAGCATAATGTCTCTCTTTGCAGAAAATGGAATCTGTGACCAAAGAACGAAGATTGCGTTTAACTTCGTACTAACGCCCTTGAGAAATGAATAAAAGCATCATCACTCCCCCACCACTAACTATGGTTTGGATTGATGTCATTGATTATTTGCTCATCCTGTAATATAATGGCCGATGGATTTCGTTTTATATATCTTGCCTTTCGGTTTAGTTAGGCTGAGAACCTTTCAGCTCAGCACAAAAGGTTAATTTGGTGCAAACTTGAGCACTGGTGTTGACGCGCGTGCGGGGAGGATGTATCGTTCACAGATGTCAAAATAAAAATCCCAGATCGGATGGTTGACCAGTGGATGTGAATGACGTCATGTACCGGATGCGAGCGGAGGATTTTGGGGATTTTGAAATAGTCAGTTAGTTGAGTTGGGAACTAGACACCGAACGAGAAGGGTCGACTTTCGGGGCTCGCAGAGGCCAGACGAATTTGCGCGCAACGGGTGCCGCACGAGATGGGGACAGATGGAAAAGCCAGAACAGAAAGAATGTCTATCTCACTCCTAATGTCGAAGAACCTTTAAACTCAAATGTAATAAAAAACTGAACTAAGAAGTCGTAAGTATTTTTCGTGTTTCGGGATTCCTATGTTCTATGTATATATGTTATGAATATTCTATGTACGTTTCACATATCCGTATCATGGGTATGTAATGATCCTTCTTCCTGGGTTATTTAATGCCAAGGATATTCATATGGAAGAAGAGTTGTGCTACGATTTAAACCATAGCTGGGAGCAGATAATGGTTTCCTATCTTTCCCAAGGGTATTATCACAACAGGGCGAATGAAGTTCGAACTCACTTATTACGATGTCAGAGTCCCGCACGTTAGCCTATACGCCATAGAGAATAACCACTCTGTCATAGAAAAACTGTTGAGCAGGCTGAGATCTTTAAACTTTGTAAGTCAACCAGTCGAAGAGAGAAAAAAATCTGAATTCAAACCAGCTTTACACCGCTTAAGAATTGACCCTGTTTCATATCCTGTTTGGAGTATGAATACATACACTTCAGACCAGGATATTTCACTTATAAGTTTATAATTTTACCATTTAAAAAATATCTGACACACTACAAATATAAACCATTGTCTTATTGTAATCACATATTATTTGGTGTCTATAAGTCTGGTTTTGAACAAGTCCTGGAGGCAACACCCCACAAAACACCAACTGTACGGCCACCTACCTCCCATCGTGAAAACTATCAAAGTTAGACGAACCAGAAATGCAGGACACTGCTGGAGAAGCAGGGACGAGCTCATAAGTGATGTTCTCCCATGGGCCCCCTCATATGGCCAAGCAAAAGCAGGACGATCAGCTCGAACCTATAAACAGCAGCTCGGTGAGGATACGGGATGTGGCCCTGAGGACCTACCAGAAGCGATAAACAATTGGGAGGAGTGGCGAGAGAGGGTCAGGGATATCCGTGCTAGCGGCTCGACATGATGATGATAATGATGATGATACGTCTGGTTATTTGGGGGTTATCCGATCACTCAGAGACAAAATTTTATGAGGCATTGTACGATATGAAAAGACGGAATTGAGGCCAACACGTAGAAGTGTAAATTGAAATAAAGTAAACTTCGGGGCGAATATATTACATTAACCAATACTTGTGAATTTTTCAAGTATGGTGGGTAATAATACTTGCCTACGGGCAAGAATTGCTTACAGAGATAAATATTTACATCAAGTAGGGGATTATATATCTTTGGTTGTCTTCTATATTTTTACGATAAAATCTATCAGTAATGTTTAAATGTTTTTTATATAACAGTTTCAGTTTACATTACGTATATAGAGTGTCTTTCGAAAATTTATATTGTTTGGGAATTACAGTTTCTTTCAGAAATACTGATATCATTTAATTATCTAATGACTTGACCAATATTCTTCATATGATCTCATATTTTAATAGCATGTGTAGAATCGACTAAAATTTCTTCCCTTTATGTTCTATTCACTGAAAAAGAAGGAAAAAAAAGCGTTTTATGTGATATAGTACGCTCAAACACAGTTGAATAAGACTGTGCAGCATGCATTTTAAGAGAATTCGCTTAAAATGCACGAGCTGCAATGCAGATTTGGACACGGTGTAAAAGGTTCACTCAGAAAACTTGTTTGTGTTTGGAGCGGAACAACTGACTTCCTTTCTGCCGTGTCACAGTGAGTGTGCATTTTGAAATCGTTCATGAAATTCACGTCCCTTTTAATTTCTCATTCAATTTTTTTAAGAATAAATTATATTTTGGTCAATATCAAGCATGTTTGATTTAATTTGACTCTGATATTTACATGTGAAATGATATCAAACCTTTGAAAAATCCTGTTTTATAATTTGTGCTTTGAATGGAAAAGATATCTTAGGCGTTAGTTTGAAATGTTTTTGATGTTAAATTGAAATTCCTGAGTCTTTCACAAAATTGTAGATATGTTTTAAAAGAGAACAATGGAGAGTTGTAACTAGAGGCCATATTAGTTTGAAGTCCGCCAAAGTTTCAATTAGAATCGAGAAGTAATTAAATATTAATGACCAGACAATTGATTTAGAAGATGAATGCTTTCCAAGGCAAATAATTCATTCTCGTAGAGAATCTTTTCTAATGAAGTGTAATATAATCTTGTCTAATGATCTACTGGTTTCCGGGCTGCAAAAACTTCGTGAACAGCAATTAATAAACTATTGAATAAAGATGGATACATTATTACTGACCAGTTTCTGTAAAGGTTGAAAATGAATGTAAAAGCTTGGAATAATTATGACCAAAGTAATTACGTAATTGTGCTTTGTCAAGTATTCAATCAGCTGCTCTCTTGTTAAAAGTCTTAAATGTCAGGGAGTGACATATTCCAAGATTATCTACCATATTTACCAACTCCTCCGCTTGGGCAGGATATGACACAAGGTCAATTTTTAAGCGGGGTTTAACAGGTTTGAATTCAGAGTTTTCCTTCTCCTAGACTAGTTGCCTCACCAAGGCTGAAGAACCCAGTCTGTCCTACTATTTACCCATAGCTGGAGGGAGAATAATTGGATTCATACCTTTCCTAAGGGTATTAGTGCTATGATTATCTACTGACGGGAATGGATATAAGGATAAGGGTATTATGCCTTTAACAATATCATTGTTAATAGTTTTTGTTTTAAATGAACACAAGCTCTTCAAACCAAAATTCTAACTTGATCCTGTTGATATATGATACATTACTCCCAATATATATATATATATATATATATATATATATATATATATAAGTTGGTGATCGTAGTTGAGTGTGACTGGAAGTCTCCCTTTGAATTTGCTACTACACCGAGGTGTAGGAAAGGGTGCCACTCATATACCAGAAGTGCTCCCCTTACTTTTTGATCCATACTTTATAATGCTAATTATTATATAATATTTTTATAATAATACTTATCATTATTATTTTTTTTATTATTATTAAAACATCCAATCTTGTTCTCGATATATTTTCCTCTTCTTAAAGTGCTAATGAAGTTTCACTAAAACCAAAAGGGTGATATTTAATTATAATAAATCAATCTCTTTTGGATTCCATTGATTTTTCTATTTTCTTCATATATATAATAATGTGTGTGTGTGTGTGTGTGTGTGTGTATGTGTGTGAGCGCACATGTGTGTGTGGGATCTGCATCATCGTCCTACTTATAGGTGGCAGTCCATAGACTCTCTCTCTCACTCACCATCCATCCCTGCAGACCATTGCTACTGACAGGTCCTCTAGACTGCATCGAGTGTCCACATAGAGCTGATGTAAGTTTTTGCTGGTCAGACAAAACTGGCGTCTTTTTGATAGGATTTCATAGGAGGACGTCACTTATGAATTCGTCTTGTTTTTCCAGCATTACCAGAATATTCTGTTCGTCTTGATAGATTTTGAAACGAAAGGGGTGTTATTTCCAGAATTGGTTCGAATCAACTCTAAGCAGTCTTGTTCAGTTTCCATCAAGCTTTTTCCTCATCCGTTTCATTAGAATTCTGTTGGTGTATCCATACAAATTATCCACATAGTAATAGATATATATATATATATTGTCATCCACGTACTGACTGTTTTGCTGTATCACATCTCTTCAGTGTGGCTTGTCACGAAGGATGCTTGAAGCTGGGATCGAAACCCGCCAAACTTTACGTTAGACATAGTATGAGACCGCTCGGCCAACAAGCGTACCACGTCACCTAGGGAATTATAAGGTATTAAGTAGTAGCATTCGTTTGTTTATATTTCATACCTTACCAGATACCAGAGTGCTCAATTCGTTCGAAGAGATTTGCATTATGCGTGCGGCAGCCTAAAATTCCTTCGCCAGAGTGCTCAATATATATATATATATATATATATATATATATATATATACTAATTCTAACGTAAAGTTGGGCGGGTTTTGATCTCAGCTTCAACCGTCTTATTCGTCTAGCCACACTCAAGAGTTTTAAATCAACGAAACAGTCTGTCTGTGGATGACATTATATATATATATATACTATTTCTTCATAATATTCTGTTTCCGTTGATGGATTTCTGTTTTTTAAATTCATAGGTATCTTAGTTTTATCCATCTCTGCATTGATGTAATTTTGAAATATTATGAAAAAACAAGGAACTTTCAAAAACTCTTTAAAAACACTTTTTATACATGCAAGCAAACCCTGATAATAGCATATGTAAGGTCCGAAATTCTTGGGACAATTTTGGTAAATTCATCTACTAATGTCAACCTGAAACTAAGACACACATCATGAAACTTGAAAGGATCTTAAAAGATTATATTGACAAAAGGTGTCGTTATTTTTTAATCAAACATACTTAAATGATGGACTGCTGCCCATCCACACACACATACACACACACGCGTGCGCGCGAGCGCACTTATAGATAGATAGATAGATAGATAGATAGATTTTTGTATATATATATATATATATATATATATATATATATATGTGTGTGTGTGTGTGTGTGTGTTGCATCTGAAAGTGTGATTCTGTTGTAGTTGTCACAAGGTCGTTATTCTACAAACACATTTATATATATATATATATATATATATATATATATATATATATATATATATATATATATATAAGGGACAACATGGCCGTTGTCTAATAGCCAGACAGAATGTCCTAGTGATACTAAAAGCACTTCACTCATAAATTTCTTTATGAACTAGTTGACTTGTTGATGAAAGAGAAGAGTGAAGGCATTAACTATGCTGTATTCGATCTCATCGGATAATGCTGAAATGGTTCTACTTCACCGAATGATTTCATTGATGTGTTTCTTCAAGAGGAATGTAGAAAAATGACTTTATGAGACCTTAAGTGGAACCACATTTTCAGATGCACGAGTCAGGTTTCTTCCAACAGTCTTGTTGAACTTATAACTCTGGAACTTCTTTCCTAACATTATTCCCAAAGCACAAAGTAGTTTTTAGATCTGGCAAGAGAAAACCGACATACGAGGATCATTAAATAAGATTCCAGACTTTTTTCGTATGGGCAGTTTTATTGATAGCACACACATGAAACTCTAGTCCCCTTCGAAGTAATCTCCTTTGGCTGCAATGCACTTATTGTTCCGTTCCAACAACTCCTGGAAGGCCCCATGGAAGTTCTCTTCTGTGAGCGTGTCAATGACCTTCGTCACAGCCTCTTTCATCTCCTCAATTGTCTCACAACGGCAGCCTCTGACCTTAAATACTAACCAAAATTCACAACCAGCAAGGTCTGGACTAAAGGGAGGCTGAGGAACTGTCTTGATGCCCATCTGGATCAAATAGTCTGTGACAAGAATGGAGTTGTGGACTGGTGCATTGTCCAGGTGGAAATGCCACTGACCCGATTTCAAGAGTGCTGGCCTCTTCCCTAGGAATCTCTTCCAGAACTCCCTTAAAACCCCAACATAGTAACCCTAACTCTAACCCTTTGGTCAATCGACTCTGGTGTATTGACTTCCTTACTCCTCCCACACCTCATCCCTCGCAGATTACCCGCCTTCCTTGAATAACTTATGCCACTCAAAAACTGATGCTCGACTCATGCAATATGGTCGAAAAGCAGTCTGAAGCATTCCATACGTTTCTGTGGCATTTTTCCAAGTTTAAAACAGAATTTTATTGTATATCGTTCTTCTAAAGTGTCCTCACGCCCAGATTGCATTTTTGAAATTCACCAGCTGTGACAATCAGGGTTTAGTAGGGTGTATTCCAATTGCTGCTGTAGCTGTTCCTTTGAACCTGAAATAATTGAAATTGGTCAGTCATCTCATAAGATGTATAGCAATAACATACTGAATTTTCAAGAGTCGACGACAATTTAAAATTCCTGTCCAAAAAGGTCTGTAAACTTATTGAAGGCACCACGCACTTTCAGCCAGGCAGGTGCAGTAGAAGGGCTTAAGCAACAGGTCCCTCATATCAGGTTTTTGTCGATTTGAATAAATATTTTAATAGGGTTAACTGGCATGTACTTATGACCTTTTTTCGAAAAAAAAAACATCTTGAGATTATACGATTAAAAACTGACAACCTGTCAAGGCTAGCATTGTGGAGGATTAATTGAAGAATCCATGTGGATGATGGCTGTAAGTTTTGAGAGGGAACACATCCAGCGGTAAAAAGTTACATTACGGGATCAGATTTAATGTGGTAATACGATGTATTTAGATATGATTAAAAGGTGTTACTCAACGAGTTCCAAAATGAATAGATATGACATTTCACAATTAGAAAGTTCACCAAGCTTTTTCGAATACAAAAATTATTCTCTGCCTGTAACATTTCACTCACCGGAAGACGTCACCAAAACGAAAGAGTTAGAGAGAATGAAAGATATTTGTTGTTACATAGAGATGCTAAAAGTCTGATTTGTGAGAGACAAACTGTCAAAATACCGTATTCTCTTTCCTTCTTTCCTGACCCAGAACTGCCAACCCTAAAAGAGGTCCGCCCGCCTCTTGACCAGAATCTTCTTTATTCAGATTTACCGACATCGACCGTTCTGACCCTCTGAAATGACTACTAAGTGGCTTGTAAATATTATTAATTATCTTATAAACTAACGATAAAAACGTGTCATTAAAAACTTCCCTAAACCGTCTGCTGCCATAGTTCGTTGTGTTTATTTAAAACATCCTCTCTGCCGCAGATTTAAAAACATCCTGTCAACCATATATCATTCGACACGTGCACTATTTAATCTTTCTCGAATGCGACTGACACTTCAACTCAAAGAATTTAGCAAAGTCACAATTTATTTGTCAAAATAAAAGAATTAACAAATATAATTAATTACCATCCTTGATTATATTACACTTCCCCCGAGAGTCAATTTTGGAAAGGAACAGTTGTAATGGTAAGAACGTGGATATCGGTATATATCAAACATGTGGTCGAAGTTCTCTCTCTAGGTTTGGTTATGACTATCACCGGAAATTTCATTAGAGACGATCTCGGCTCGTGGGTTTCCCTCCGGGAAAAGACAGTTGGCCTTGTACAATTAGTAACAAAGTTTCTAAGTTGGTTTATAATCTCAAGAGACAGACCACACGGCACAGGCATTAAATTCCACAAGCTGATCTAATCGATCTCGTGGAGAAGGCATTTTCTTCAAACTTCGTGGATCTGTCACAGCATTGATGAGTATCTTGAGGTGACATGAGCAGAGAGGTGTTTATGGTCGAGGTGTGGGTTTCATGAGGGTTAGCACTCAGCTGTAAGTGATTATGCAGTTGTCAAAAATATCAATAATATACCTGTATTTATCAAGACTGAGATGTACAATGAAAGAAATGCTATTTTTTATAATACAGTTACGTTTGCTATCAAAAAAATATTCTGGCTAGTTTTTTTCATTCGAAGTAGATCTTAAAGATCTATTTTTATATGATGAGAAGCTTCATTGAAATTTTTCATTGTGTAAGATTCTCGTTCTCATACTTTACACTTGAGCTTAACATTCAGTTTAGAAAAAAATGTTAGGAAGGTTGTTCTCGGGAATATTCACATGAAAAAAGAATTAAAAAACTATTATTGAAAATATGTTAAGCATGTTAGCTGAAAAGTCGTCCTCAGGACAAATGTTTTGAATTTCAAAAATACTCCTGTATTACTTGTTTTCTTTTGTCCTGAAAACAACTTGCACTCTTTACATATTTCCTATTATTATCATTTTTTATTCTAAAAATGGTTATATAGATATAGGAAACTTTACTTTTTGTTTGGTTACTTTGTTTAATGGCATATCAATCTTTGTAGGTTATTTAATGCCAAAGCCAGTCTCCTAGAAGAACAGTATTCATATTATTTAACTATTACACCACGGGCCCCTCCACTGAGTTGTGCATATAACGTCTTGTTAGTATGGCCCAATTTATTTATTTTTACCCAACATCCTTCTTAACCCTGTCATTTCACGTCTTATATTCTTTTTGCGCTAATTTACTGCGTTCGATTATTATATGATTGATAGTTTCGTCTCTGTTAATATATAAACTTCATTTATATTTTGTTTGGTTTCTTGCTTTCTTTATTTAATGACATATCAACCTTTACATGTCATTTAATGCCAAAGCCATTATTCAAGAAGAACAGTACTATTTAACCCATAGTTGGGAGGATAAGGGCGTTCATACCTTTCCCAAGGATATTTGCCCGAAAGTGAACGTAATAGCGTGACTAGAGTACGAACTCTCTTACTACGATTCTGCAGTCCATCGCTTTAACCATTACACCAAGAGGACACCCACTTCCGCCGTTACGTTTGAAATGCTTTCTTTATTAGGAATTCATTTTTTGATTTCTAGAATTTCCAGAGCATTTATTTATTCTTGTTTTGTTTTACTTTATTCGTCTTAATTTTAGAAATCCGTAAAAGAAATTCTCCATTCTTTCATAGATTATATTACTTTCCGATTGACTGTCATATTTTTATCTTTGTCAGTCTGTCATTTCCGAATTATTCTTTGATACTCGATCGAAAAAAATTTACAAAATTGTAGAATCTGCTTTCCCCCAAGTTTTTTTTTGTTTGTTTTTGCCTTTTATCTATCAGAAAAAATTCTTTGGAAATTTCATCAAATGTCTGAATTGCTTCCCCTATTTTCTTATCACATGATTTTTCAGATTTTTATAGTTTATATTTATAACAGCGTCTTTGATGGCACCTGCTGTTAAAAATGACTAATATTCAGTTGTTCTTTTTTCGTTTCGTCTTGTTCATTTTTTTTTTTTTGTAATGTTTAAACGAAGAACACTGATAAAATCTGACGACAAAATTTCTGCTCAAGCATAAATTATATACTTTCTTAACAGTAGAACAAATTAAAGAAAATCGAGCTTTTTCTGAAGTCTATATGTTGTAAGGTAATTCAAATAAACGTTTGAAAGGTATATGATATAATTTGAATACAAATGGATATAGGTATGATCAAAAATTTGCAATAAAACTTTTCTGCTAAATAAATCATTTCAATTTTTTAAATCATTAATGAACATCAGCACATTGTTTGATTTTAATGAATGTTCAAACTAGTTTAAGGTCACCTAAGTTTTTATTAAAATAAGTTTACAGTCAAAATTCTGTCGTCAATATTTGTTTTATTTTTCTAGAGCAGTCAAATTAAGTTGAATTGGTTTTGATAGATTTAAATAGTAAGTAGAGTAAAGGTGGCAACTGTAGTCGAGGGCGACCCAAAAGGCTCCCTTTTCAATACCTACTACACGGAGGTGTAGAAGAGGCCGCTACTCATTCTCTGGATTACTTCACTTTACCCTTGATATGTACCATATAATGCTTAGTGTTAAGCAAGGACGTAACAAGTACCATTTCTTAAGTTTTTGGTAATACTCGACCTGGGATTGAACCCCGATCTCCCAAACCATTGGTGAATACCCTACCCACTAGACTCCACTGAAAAATAAAAAAAGACGATCTTTTACGAAAAATAGCCCCTTGATCCATACAGGCGTCTTAATAAATCGATAACAAATTAGCAAATAAAGCTTATATTGGGAGAAAACATAATTATATATTTGGTATACAGAGTATATATATATATATATATATATATATATATATATATATATAAAGCTCCACCAAGGGATGAAGTTATTCATTTTTATTCAACACGTATTTCTGACGTTTCACATAGTCAACAGAAAGTAAATGGTTTGTATTTACGGGTTTTTCTTGTTCTTCACCTTTTTAACTCTTTCTCCCCAAATAATCAATGACAGCTGATATGCGAAAAAGTTACACCGATCACCAAACTTCTTCCCAGAGTGATTGTGTGTGTTTGTTTGTTCGTGTGTAGTTGTGTGCCTATGAAAGAAAAACTTATTAAATGGATATATCTATATATCAATAATATATTAATGTTAAATGACTCCGAGTTTTTCCAACCATTCTCAGCCTGATAGTGCCTCATTTCAATTATCTTAAATTAATATTTTGTATATATATATATATATATATATATATAAAATTAATATATATATATATATATATAATAATATATTTAAAAAATTATATATATATATATATATATATTTAAAAAATTAATATATGTATATATATATATATATACATATATATATATATGAGCCGGTTTATATATATATATATATATATATATATATATATATATATATATATTAATTCAAAAGAAAAATATATGATTTTTTTTATATATATATATATAACTTATTTAAAAATTGAAATGAGACACCAACACACATATATATATATATATATATATATATATATATGTGTGTGTGTGTGTGTGTGTGTGTGTGTGTGTGTGTGTGTGTGTGTGTGTGTGTGTGTGTGTTTGTTTGTAGTGGGTAGAGTGCACTCCAATGGTTCGGAAGACGTACGTTCAATCCCAGGTCGCGTCATACCATAGACATTAAAATGGTACTCGATACCTCCTTGCTCAACTCTAAGCATTATAAGGTATTCATCACGGGTAAAGTGGAACAATCCAGAGAAAGGAGTAGCTCCCTCCGCTACACCTCAGTGTTGTAGCTATTGAAAAGTGATCCTTCTGCTCGCCCTCGCCTACGGTCGCCAACTTTACTACTTATATACAGTAGCGTTCAAAACTAAGGGACAAAATTTTAAAACCTAATATTTGTTAGAAATAACAATTGTGAAAAGCTGAAATTTTGACAACTGGTAGTCGTTATCACCCATAATAGCATACTAAAATTTGAATAATTTGAATAGGATAGAAAAAGAATTATAACAATTATTGATTTATTTTCAAATTTGGAACGTCCAAAAGTAAGGGACACAATTGAGAAAAACAATTTAAACAGCCAAAAAACAATAAAAATACATGTACAATCAATATTTAGTAAATGAGCCCTTGCTCTCAATGACAGCTGCACATCTTCAACTACAAGAACGAATCAGTTCTTGACAATCCTCGATACTAATTTTAGACCATTCTTCTTGAAGCTTCACCCACAAATCCTCCATGTTAGTGGGATTTCTTTCCATAACTTTCACTCCTAAGGTGTTCCAAAGATTTTCTGTTGGATTTAAGTCAGGACTTTGCGGTGGCCAATCCATAATTTCGAAATCTTGCTCGCTAAGATAACTCATTACCACATTTGCCTTCTGACATGGGGCATTATCTTGCATAAAGGTAGCCCTATCAAAACCTGAATTCTGTATGGTTGGCACATGATCTTGAACAATGTTTTTATAGATCTGCGCGTTTACACGAGTTTGTAACCGGACAAGAGGCGTTGTACCTTGGCTAGAAAACATTCAAAATACCATGACACTTCCGCCCCCAAACTTGACAGTTTTCTTAGTACACTTTGCACTTAATCTTTCACCAATACGTCTCTTTACGTTGTCTTTTCCATTATTTCCAAATAAAATAAACTTGGTTTCATCACTGAAAAATACTTTTGCCCAATTTTCATATGTCCAAATGTCATACCTGTTTGCAAACTCTAATCTCTTCTTCTAATTCTTCGAACTAACAAGTGGTTTCTTCCTTGGGGTTCGATTAAACAGCCCTATTTTTTTGCAGTCGTCTAGAAACAGTCTGTCTTGACACATGATCACATGAGGTACTATTCATAAACCTGTTAATTTCTCTGCAAACTTAAAACGGTCCTTTAATGACATACATTGCCTTATTCGATCTTCTCTTGCCGAAGTTTTGCGGAGTCTGCCAGTTTTAAAAGCACTAACTATTTTGCCAATATCATTGTAGGATTTAACAACCCTGCCTACAACACTCTTGGAACGTTTCACTTTCTCTGACATCTTACTAATGGTGTGCTTTTCCTTGTGTAGCTTCACAATAGCTTGTCTCACAGAGTAATCAAGTTTTTGGCGTTTCGCCATGGTGCCGGCTGATGCAACGTTTACAAATGACTAAGTAAGACTTATTATTTAGAGGAAATCAAGAAATTTGAATATAGCATACTGTCTACATTGTTTTTCTCAATTTTATCCCTTACTTTGGGACGATCCTATTTTGAAAATAAATAATTGTTATAATTCTTTTTCTATCCTTTCTAAATGATTCAAATTTTTGTATGTTATTAAGGAAAATAACGACTACCAGTGGTCAAAATTTTAGCTTTTCACAGTTGTTATTTCTAACAAATATTAGGTTTTAAAATGTTATTCCTTAGTTTTGGACGCTACTATATATATATATATATATATATATATATATATATATTTATGTATATATATATGTAGTTCTAACTTATAACTGAATCGTCTTACGACCTCTCGTTTAGAATGCAATTAAGTTAGATAATATACTTTGTATACACTAATTAAAAATTGGGATTTTTAGTGGTCTAGCTCGTTGATAATATTAACAATAAATTATGTTAATAAAAATATTTTCTTTTGAGATTTATCAAAAATGTTAGACTATTAGATCTGTAAAATATCATTTGTATTTCAACTTTATTCCTGTTATTTTTTTAATGCAATGATTAAAGAAGGATTTGATATATTGATATGCATAAAATAATGATATTAAATCAAAAAATATTATTTATTTATTAAGAAAATATAAAGTTTTATTAAATTCCTTTTACGCTTTCGTAATACACCTTTTTAGATGGCAAGTTTACTTGACATATGTAATTTTTTTATTATTTCAGTTAATAGCAATATTATATATTCTTTTAGAATCTTTCTTCTTATTTACAAGTCTTAAGAATCCTTCTGTCAATGTGAATTTTAGTTAGAGACGGAATTCTATTGACAATCTCTTACAAGCTTATCAATCACTGGCTTTCAAAAATATAGTCGGTATTTTATAGTTGAACAGAGATTTTAGTTGAAATTCGATTTTCCATTTTATTTTTGGCCATGAAATAATCGAAAATTCAGCCTGTCGGAGATTGAAGATTTTGAAAGCAAGAGAGAAAATTGATTGTTCGCAATCATTTTTTCTGGTTATTGTTTAGATACTCTCAGACAGAAATCTGTAGGATCAAAATTTCTTGATAGGCTTTTCAAAGTTTTATCTTCAGATATTTCTCTCAGGGAAACTCTACAAGAAAACAAACAGGGAGGAAGCTGCAAATATGAAGTAGAAAAACAGAAATTTTTCAGACAACTGAACCTCTTTTTGGCAGTTTAAGTGATGTTATAGAGGTTTTTACCAAACTGTTCCCCTGGTGTATTCCAAGAGGAAAAATTAAGTGGCTTCTATCATTGTAATTATTGTAAACACCTCGACAGAATGGATTCACTTGAATCTTTCTCACTATCAGCCCTTATCAATTATTGCTCTTAGTAAGTCTACTATAGGTCATCTTGCATCCGCAAAACGCTAATGATGCCAGTTTTTACTCGTTGAGCAATGTCTAGGAGTTCATAAGTGAGCGTCGATTTAAGTATTTATTTACTTTTCAAGCCGTTTCCAGTCTATCTTGCTAATCTTAGATGGTTGGTGAAATTATAGCTAAGTGGCCGTACAACTGCTATTTTGTTGGCTGCTGTGTCCAGGATTTTTCATAAATTGTACAAATTCCATCCAGCATTTACTTTAGATGATTCGTTAAAATCCACTTAGTGTAACCATACTGTAGAATTTACATTGTCGCATTTATGAATAATTCACTTTTTTTTTATTATAGAGAGCAGAGGTACAATTAAACAATCATTGACTTTTCTCTATTTCATCTTTTTTGTTTAAGATTTTCACTTTAATCTATTGGGTTTCAGCACATTACTAAGACTGAATAATTGGGTCGGCCAAAACATTCTATCAATAAGAAGAAGAATACGCAAAAGAGATGTAATTAATAGCTGGTTAAATAAGAATGCCGTGGACATGAAGTGGGAAAATATGCAATATAATTCTGGTTTGGTTTGGTTTGTTTGGTTTTATGGCATATCAACCTTTGTAGGTTATTTAACGCCAAATCCATTTTCATGTAAATAATCTGTTCTATTTAAAACAATTCAGTTTAGCATAAGTACACAGTTTAATGGCCAAAAACATTTCCATCTCTAACTATTTAAGCAGTTGTAAGTAACAATTCGGTTAAGTGTAAATACTGTTTTAATGTCGAAAAAAAATGCAATATAATTCTGGCTTGTTTGTTGGTTTTTATGGCATATCAACCTTTGTAGGTTATTTAACGCCAAATCCATTTTTATGTAAATAATCTGTTCTATTTAAAAAAAAAAAAAAAACAATTCAGTTTAGCATAAGTACACAGTTTAATGGTCAAAAACATTTCCATCTCTAACTATTTAAGCAGTTGTATGTAACAATTCGGTTAAGTGTAAATACAGTTTTAATGTCGAAAAACAGTTCTATTTGAAATAATTCAGTTAAGCATAAGCACGCAGTTTAAATGTAATTACGGTTTAAATGTAAAAGTCATTTCTACTTCAAACTATTCAGTTTTACTCAAACAATTAATTTTAGCATAAGTATGCTGTTAATTCTATTTAACCCATAGATAGGACCCTTATCAGGTGCTACCACTCCAGGCCAGAGTGGACCTGGGAGCAATGGCAATGAAGGGGTACTCCGCATTCCTGAAAGCTCCAGCATTGTTGGAACATCACCATCAGATTGTTTAGTGTCATAACCAGGACACTCGTTGTGGGGGTCTTACTCCTCTGCAGAGAAGCAGTCGGTGTATTCTACAGTCCCAGCCGACTGGGCAAAATATAATTCTGTCCATCTCGGTAGAAGAGTGGAAACGGGGTATTTGTGAGGCAGTTTCTGCAATTATCAATCGCCATCAACAGGTTATATCTTGATGTGCTGTAAGTAAAACGACCAATGTTAATTGTATCATTGTATATATTTACATACTCCTCCACACGAGCAGGATACGACACAAGGTCATTTCTAAGCGGATTTTAACAGCTTTGAATTCAGAGTTTTCCTTCTCGTAGACCGGCTGTCATATCATGGCTGAAGAGCCCAGTCTGGCCTATTATTTATTCTTTGCTGGAAGGAGAATAGTTGGATTTAAACCAATTTCAAGCGTGTTAACGACATGTGATATGCAAAAGTCTTGTCCAGGCTTTGAACCCGCGTTTATTTTCATTTCAACACGAACATCTTAAGTTCTATCATTATTGTTACTTTTCTAAATTCTAAATGACAGATTTTTTTTCTCGGCGGCATTGTTTTATAATAAAGGCTTCTTTCGGATTCCTCTATCAAACTTTGGATATTTTGGTTGGGTTGTAAAAAGAAAGTGTAATGTCACAATATGTATAAAACTCAGTGAAATGATGTAGAGTTAATAGAGGAATTGAATGGTCTGAGGTAAGGCAACCAATGGAAAGAGGGTGGTGCATCTTGAAGAAATTGGGGGTGTCCTCGTGGTGTACTGGTTAAAGCGATGGACTGCGGAATCGTAGTACGCGAGTTCGTACTCCAGTCGCGTTATTACGTTCACTTTCGAGCAAATACCCTTGGGAAAGGTATGAACCCACTTATCTCCCTCCAGCTATGGGTAAATAGTAGGGCAGACTAGGTTCTTCAGCCTTGGTTAGGCAACTAGTCTAGGAGAAGGAAAACTCTGGATTAAAACCTGTTAAACTCCGCTTAAAATTTGACCTTGTGTCATATCCTGCCCGAGCGGAGGGGTTGGTAAATAGGATCTTGAAGAAATTGGATGACGGTATGGTCCTCGAATACCGATGCAGTTCTCGGATGAGTCGTTCTGGAAGTCAGCCAGTAAACAATGAGTCTACTGTAAATCTGGCTGGCTGCTGCGTCATTGTCTCGGGGTATTTGCAAAGAGGTGCAGTGAGGATAACAGAGGTGATCCTCATAAGACTTTCTGAAATAACTCTTAATAGAGCTCGGAGGGCATGGACAGCTATCGATAGACTTTCGATCATATGGTAATCAGACCTGACCGATAAAATGAAACGCAGTTTCTTCCAGGCAGCGGTCGTATCGATACTGCTATATGGTGCACTTCTTGGACGCTAACTAAACGACTGGAGAAGAAGCTAGACGGCAATTACACAAGAATGTTGCGACCAATATTGAACAAGTACTGGCGGCAACACCCCACAAGGCACCAACTATACGGCCACCTACCACCTATCACGAAAACTATCCAAGCTAGACGAAACAGACATGAAGGACACTGCTGGAGAAGTAAGGACGAGCTCATAAGTGATGTACTCCTATGGACCCCCACATATGGCCAAGCAAAAGCAGGACGACCAGCTCGAACATACATACAGCAGCTATGTGAGAATACGGGTTTGTAGCCCTGAAGACCTGCCAGAGGCCATGAATGAAAGAGAGGGTCAGGGATATCCGTGCTGATGGCACGACATGATGATGATGATGATGATGATGATTTTCGTAAATTAGCTCTGAAAAGAGTTGTTTGAGAGAGTTGAGGTGATTGGTTAAGGCCTTGCCATCGGCTGAGCTGAGTCTGTACCTGTGATTGTATGGATCCCACGTCGGCCGCAGGTCGATCCGTCACCTCTGGGTACATTTGCCCGTATGTAGCTGCGTATTTTATGGTCTGGGTGAAGGAAATTCTGTGCTGCCAAAGACAGTAAGTCTCTATTCTAAATATAAGTAAAATTGAATATCTCATTATACTAACAAAAGCAGCTTTTAAATACTATATATATTATCCAGTGATAGGAAACTATCTCCGAGTTAGTTCGCAGAATAAATTTATCACGAAATATAGTTTTTTTGATGCAACAAAAACTCTACTTTATACGTAAGTATGACATTGTTGTTAGCTGAAGTCATGGATGATTTGGCATTTTGTATAACAGGGGTTTTAGCTTTGAGTAGCTGGCAGGTTACGATAATATCAGCCTCAACTATCAGAACATTTTTAAAGAAGAACTCAGTTTGGAAGATTTTTTACCAATTTTCTTGTTCATATTGTGATTTCGCTAAAAGAGAAATTTCCAAAATATTTTAAAAAGTATAGTTCATATTTCAAACTTTGCTTTAGATATTATTTTATACTTCTAAAATAATCTCCCTTCTTTTTCCTGATATTTCTTCTTATGAATCTAAAAAATACACCTTTACTTAGATTTTAATACTATATATATATATATATATATACGAACACACTTTCTCTCTCTCTCTCTCTCTCTCTCTCTCTCTCTCTCACACACACACACACACACACACACACACACACACACATATATATATATATATATATATATATATATATATATATATGTATATATACAACTTTTGGACACAAGTATAAGACGACCCTCAAAAATGAAGAAGATCATATTTTTTACAAATTTTAAATTATGAAAACCATATATATGAAAGGCACGAAGACAATTAAATTTAATTATGAAGAAATTTCAATTAATTTTTATTCATATATATTAGCATTTCTGCTTAATTAGAAAAATTGACATGAATATAAGACCAATGAGCAGAACTATAGAATAAAAGCACATTTTTTATTTAATATTTTGTAGATCTTTCGTTAACTTTCACAGCCTCAAAAATACGCTAGGCATAACATCAACTGGCTTCTGAATTTGAACCGATGGTATTTTACCCATGCTTATAAGATAGCGTTTTTGAGTTCTGAGATTTTTGAGTACTGTTGACCTCCTGTATAAGCTTTTGCACAAATTTTCTATAGGACTGAAGTTGGCAGAGAACGCTGGGTGATCAAGATATGTTACTTTTGGTTCAAGTAAGTACTTTGTAATTGATGCATCGTGGATAGCAGTATTATCTTACCCAAAAATCTATTCTTCACCACATAGACGACGCCTTTTCTGTGTGAGAGATTAATCATTTTGTTTTTTTTTCAGAATCTGCTGCTTTTTTTCGATCACTGAAGAATTGCAGTTTAAGTTTTCCTGAAAATGAGAAATCCTCCTCCACTCAACCTTCTTGAGTAATTCTCTTCTAGAATTTTTTTTTTTTTGCGTGCCAGTACTTCTGAAAGCCATCTACTTGAATTTCTTTTTGTCTAAGATAACAACTTTTCGCCATTCTTTAGCAATCATTGTTTAATACTGACGAGCTTATTTCAGTCGTTTTTCTTTGTGCTTCATCGTTTACAATGGGTGGTTAATTCTTTTCATACGCTTAATTTTTCCGTTATTAGAATGCGTTCCAATTGTTCTCGTGCTTCAAGGAAAATCCACTAGAGATTTCAATATTTTTGGTGTTGAAGAAGTCTTCTTTTTTACTTCATGAATAATTCTTCTTTTGAATTGTGGTGATAATTTTTCTAGCCTTTCAGTTGGTTTTCTGCTTATTATTTTTTCAATTAAATTAGGTTCTATTTGGACTTTATAAGTAATTTCAGAAGTAGGTTTTATGGTGTCCTAAGGCCTTCGGAATTTCTTTATGAGTTTTTTCCGACTCTTTTCTGAGCTGTAATCTCGCCTTTCTCAAATTCAGATAATTTAGTTCCTTTAGCCATTTATGTTTTCCGTATTTTAAGTATTACAGTTCAAATAACTTTTATCTTACGAAGACTACATATGATTATTTTTTCAATTAAATTAGGTTCTATTTTCTTTAGTTTTTTTTATTGTTTGTCTTATATTTATGTTAAAAATAATTTTAAAAATTTAGCATAAATGCTAATATACATATCAAAATGAATTGATATTACTTCTGATTTTACATTTAAATGTCTCCTAAACTTATCTTTCATATATCAGATTTTCATAATTTAAAAATTGTAAACAATATCTTTTTTTTTTTCGTTTTTGAGAGTGGTCTTATATTTTTGTCCAGGGGTCTATCGTATCGATATTGCTGTATGGATACACTACATGGACGCTAAAAAACGGCTGGAGAAGAAGCTAGACGGCAATTACACAAGAATCCTGCGAGCAATGTTGAACAAATCCTGGCGGCAACACACCACAAGACACCAACTATACAGCCACCTGCCTCCCATCACGAAAACTATCCAGGTTAGACGAACCAGGCACGCAGGACACAGCTGGAGAAGCAGGGACGAGCTCATAAGTGATGTACTCCTATGGACCCCCACATATATCCGGGCAAAAGCAGGATGACCAGCACGAACATACATTCAGCAGCCATGTGAGGATGCGGGATGTGGCCCTGAAGACCTGCCAGAGGCGATGAACGATAGGGAAAAGTGGAATGAGAGGGTCAGGGATATCCGTGCTAGTGGCATGACACAATGATGATATATATATATATATATATATATATATATATATATTGAATTAAAAAGAATCACATCCCAGTTTAAAAAAAACCCAAAAAACATTCTATTAGCCTCTTAAAAGGGACCACGATGTCCGAAATGCTTGTCGGGAAAATAAAACCTTAAAATACCACATTAACATACATTTACTGACTTACTCATTTTTAAATATATATATATATATATATATATATATGTGTGTGTGTGTGTGTGTGTGTGTGTGTGTTTACGTGTGTATGTATGAGGGCGTATTAAAGAATCCTAAGCGGGCAGCATTTCACATAATATCAATTTTTAAGCTGAGTTTTTTTAACTGGTTTCAATTTATAATTTTCCAAGATCGGTTGCCATGCCACATTTAAGCATTTCAGTCAATGCTACAATTGACTCGTAGCTCAAGGGAGAATTGGTGGATTCATATGTTTTCCGAATGTATAAAGGCTATATGAATTGCAAATAGCCTCTTCCTGGTTTGAACTCTTGTCGCAGATTTCATTACCTAACACGATAACAATCAGACCGCGAACACTTACGCTTACTCTCCCTCTCTCTCTCTCTCTCTCTCTCTCTCTCTCTCTCTCTCTCTCTATGGGTTTATGTTTGTGTGTGTGAGTGTGTGTTTACGTGTATATATATTTGCGCGTATTAAAAAACCCTAAGCGAGCAGGATTTCAGATAATATCAATTTTTAAGTTGAGTTTTTTTAAACTGGTTTCAATTAATAATTGTCCGAGATTGGTTACCATGCCACATTTAAACATTTCAGTCACCCGATAAAAATCAGACAACGAACACTTACGCTTACTTTCTTTCTCTCTCTCTCACTCTCTCCCTCTCTCTCTCTCTCTCTCTCTGGGTATATATATATATATATATATATATATGTGTGTGTATGTGTGTGTGTGTGTTTACGTGTGTATGTATGTGTGTTTATTAAAAAACCCTAAGCGAGCAGGATTTCACATTATATCAATTTTTAAGTTGAGCTTTTTTAACTGGTTTCAATTTATAATTTTCCTTGATCGGTTCCCATGCCACATTTAAACATTTCAGTCACACGCTAACAATCAGACCACGAACACTTACGCTTACTCTCTCTCTCTCTCTCTCTTTCTCTCTCTCTCTCTCACTCTCTCTCTCTCTCTGGGTATATATATATATACATGTAAGTGTGTGCATGTGTACGTGCATGTGTATGTGTTCGTGTGTGTGTTAGTTAATTTCCTTGTGAAATCTGGATCGCTTTGGCCCCGGAAACATTTGTTGTTTGATCTTAGGTTTCTCGATTACCTCTGTGTTTTGATTTGGATATGATTATTCTGTATTCTATAAGACTATTTCAGATTCTCTTTTAGAATATTTCTTGTGTGCTGTTCAGTTTTCCTTTTTTTACGGATTGTTTAAGCAGGTTGACTGTCGCCATTAACATTCACTTCCTGGAAATCGTTTTTTCAATTTATGTATTGGCTCATTTTGAGTCTCTGCACTTATTGTGTATATGTCTGTGTTGGTTCCATTTCATGCTTCCATTATGGAAATCATCATTCTTGTTTTTTCTTTTCGTTTTCTTTTATTTTTTTTTTTCAAAAATGTTATACGAAAAATATTTTGGTGTCTGTTTGTTTTCTCCTCCAGCGACGTATTTGATAACAGGGTATTGGCTTTTAAAAGAAACTTCATCTTCACAACTCCAATGCCACTATAGGAAATTTCGAAGTGTACTACATTATTCTATCTTGAGCTTTTTGTGGAAGAAGTTTTTTTTTCATTGCTCATGGACGGTAAAAAGAATTCCGTTGTGAAAAGAAATTGGTCTCTTTTAAAAGCTTCACCTTGCGGCTGTGAATTATTCCCAGATAGAATCTGTGTCTGTATTGCGAGTCCAAAGAAAAAACGAAATTGAAAGTCAGCGGGGATATGGTACGATGTTTTACGTATTTGTTATTAGTCTTAATTAATTCTTAGTTGAAATGCCTTAACCGATATGAGTCAGAAGTATTTTCCATTTGTATTTTTTTCTTTATAATTTTTCTCAAGCTGTGGGAAAGGAAAGTGTCGCCTTAAGTGTAATTGGTGCGAAACCAAACCTACTATTTTGAATGCATTATTTTTAAGACAGAGACAACATGTCTCGTCAAAAATGAGCATCAAACGAACTTCCTAAAAAATATGTGTGTTTGAATGTTCATATTCATACACATAGACAAGCTATTAGTTGTCTAAATTTCTGAGACGAAGCTTGGTGATTTTTATCCTTAAGGGTTTTCGGACTATTGTCTTCATCTTTATTGTTATTTCCACAACGTTTCGGTCGATATGTCCTCCGGTCTTCTTCTGGTGTTTGTCGAACTCGGGAACCTTCATGGAACTTCGAACATACACACACCTTAAAAATTCCTTAGTTTAGGCTGAGATGACGATAGATTCGGGGTAAGATGTCCGACTGACGTTAAATCAGACGGGTTTCCATTCAAACTTGAAGCATCTCACGTGTCTAGCCACACTGAAGAGTTATAACTCAACGAAACAGTCTGTCTGTGGATGAATATATATATATATATATATATATATATATATATATATATATATTATCCTGCAAAAGTCTTTGGCTATTGTAAATTTTTACTTATTGCTAACTTATAAGTAAATGCTTCACTATCCGATTTTACAGATAAAACATTGGTTCTGTTGGAGTCAGGGGTTCTGAATAAAAACAGAAGATACGATATCCCCACCAAAAAGGGACTGGCAAATCCTTTTGGCCACTTCATATAAAGCAATCAAGATACATTATTTTACAACAGAGAAATGTCTGTAATGAAGATTTATAATATCCATTTCAAGAAATTTCATTTCGCCTGGCTTTGCTTTACTTGAATTATTTCTTCAATGGGAAAATACGCGTGCGAATCTTTTAACATCTTCACAACAATGCGATGGCACTTTCTATGGCTGACTTCCAACACCTCTTCAAAATTGCGTAATTTGTCTGGTTCTGTCCAAATTTGCTCATTGATATTTATATCAGAGCTCTGAGATGGCCACTCTTTCAATACAGTAACACATTCATAAGCTTAACTTTGCTATGTTGCACGCAAACTGTGTCTTGGAACTACATCATGGCAAAAAAATCTCACCTTCAGCCAAGTCGAGTATCAAATTTTACTTCAGCGATTGAATGTATTTGGCACTATTCTTGTGACCGTCATTTTTGTTAACTTTCTTGAGTCATTTTTATTAAGTATACCCGAGGAAATAGACCTCTAAACTGCACACTTTTTGTCTTGTAAAGTGAATCGGTTCCTTTTCCTGAAGACTTTCTGACAATTTCCCACGATTAAGAATACTACTTTATCCTAGTTTTATCTTTGGATATGATTTTATTCCAAACATCTTCATCCAAAAGTTCATACCTCTTTGATCAACTTAATCTTTAACATTGAGTATATACGTATCTCTGATTTAGGATAGCGTAGACCCAGGGTCAACAGCGCTTGGTAACTGTCAGATTCTCACCTGAAATTAACGGTTAAATGACGAGAAGTGACGACAAGGAATTAGATTCCCACGTAAAATTTTTTCGAACTTTAAGAATATATTTATTTATCTGAAATTTTAATCTTTAAATTAAACTATAAAATTAAACTTTGAAATTTAAAGTCTTACTTAATGAATGTAGTTTTATTCAGACGTTTTGAAGTCAAGTAAATTTCTTGAAGTAAACATTATAAAATATCATCATCATCATCATCATCATCATGTCGTGCTGGTAGCACGGATATCCCTGACCCTCTCTCGCCACTTTTCCTAATCGTTCATCGCCTCCGGCAGGTCTTATGGTCTACATCCCGTATCCTGACATAGATGCTGAATGTATGTTCGTGCTGGTCGTCCTGCTTTTGCTCGTCCATATGTGGGGGGATCCATAAGAGTACATCACTTATGAGTTCGTCCCTGCTTCTCTAGCAGTGTCCTGCATGTCTGGTTCGTCTAACTTGAATAGTTTTCGTGATAGGAGGCAGGTGGCCGTAAAATTGGTGTCTTGTGGGGTGTTGCCGCCAGGACTTGTTACATATTGCTCGCAGCATTCTTGTGTAATTGCCGTCTAGCTTCTTCTCCAGCCGTTTTTTTTAGAGTCCATGTAGTGCATCCATATAGCAGTATCGATGCGACCGCTGTCTGGAAGAAACTGCGTTTCATTTTATCGGTTAGGTTTTATTTCCATATAATCGATATCCTATTTTCTTTTTTAATTATACTGTGAATGAAATTACCTCGAGCAGAAAATCTGGCGAATATCTTCACGCTACATACGGAAACACTGGACAGCTTTTTCGACCTTCTTAAATCTCATCAGACGTGTATACTGTGATCCCTCCAATGGAATTATTATGACATTATTATATGACATCTTGGAAATCAGGGAGCAGTGGTGTTGAATTGTTACAACTGTAAGGGAGTCGATTTCAGTAGCATTGAGAGATTTTTTTATATTAGACGGGCTGTTCTTTATTAGGCAGGACGTGGGGTAGACCTTTGAGGTTAGTCGATCATAAAATATGAAGACGCTTTCAATCGTGTAATATTATGAAAATTTCTATTAGTTTGGCGTATAAACACGCACACACACATCACATATGTACACTTGAAAAAAATCTATATGCACTGACGCACCTCAACACACAGAAAAAAAAAAAAAATATATATATATATAATCATCTTAACACACATATATATATATATATATATATATATATATATATATATATATATATATATATATATTGGTATTATTTGGTCCAGTTAAACAGGAGTTGGGAATAATTCCATCAGGACAAGAAAACTATTCAAGAGTGAATATTTAAATTTTCCTGGTAAAGAACTCAATGTAACAGACATTACAGAGCAATAATTTTATCAAGAAAAAACAACAAACCGGTCACATTAGGATTATAAATTTAATTCCATCCTGTTACGCGTTTTTGAAAAATTCAAAAACACGAAAGAAATTTAACAGGACTTCTTCAGATCTTATGTAACTGATTATTAGGTTCTAAATAGTTTTGGTTTTAAAAAAAAATTAAATTTAATTAAATCTTGATTTGAATTTAATATAATTATTACTGTATCATTACTTAAAGTTATTAAATGAAATTAAAAATCTATTTTAATATTAAATCTGTACTTTAAGTGAAAATGTTATTAGAATTTAAAAATTAAAATAAAAAAATATTTTTTTTTAAATAAATTTATATAATTCTAACCGACAATAAAATAAATAAGAAATAGGCTAAATGAGGAGATAACTCTTCACTCCTCTTGTATCCCCTCCCACCTTCTTTCCTGTGTCTATTCTGATTTATTTTATCCATAGGATCTGAAGAGGTCCTGTTAAATTTTTTTCGTGTTTTTGAATTTTTCAAAAACGCGTAACAGGATAGAAATAAATTTATAATCCTAATGTGACCGGTTTGTTGTCTTTTTCTAAATGAAATATATATATATATATATGTAGGTTAAGATGATGATAAAACATATATGTACCGTGATCTCCCCCGTTGGAGGGATCACGGTATACACTGCTGATGAGATTTAATAACGTCGATAAAGCTGTCCAGTGTTTCCGGATGTTGCGCGCAGGTGTTCGCCTGATTTTCTTCTTGTAGTAATTCAATTCACAGTCCCATAATTCATTTGGCTAGTGTGATCTTTACTTTATTTCAAAATAAAACCTGCACAAAGACAGCAACTATAATCTTCAAAGACTGCTTCTCTCACAATTTTGAAATGTGAATGAGATAAGTTTTTGTGGTGTTAAGGGTAATACTTTATACTTGCTGCACTGTTTCGAAATGCAATTACAGAAAAAATTTGATATATATAGAAGAGTAAGAATTGGCATGTTCTCATTAATGATAGTCTTGAAAATTGAAGATTTTTTTTTTTATTGATGTATGTAGATATATAAAGAAAATTACAAAAAAATAATATTTCGTAAATG
Organism: Sepioteuthis lessoniana; assembly: GCA_963585895.1. Taxonomy (NCBI): domain Eukaryota; kingdom Metazoa; phylum Mollusca; class Cephalopoda; order Myopsida; family Loliginidae; genus Sepioteuthis; species Sepioteuthis lessoniana. The sequence goes on along the minus strand of OY757928.1, from coordinate 20,801,913 downwards.
AATCATGTGTAATGACTTCATTTAGTACACCTCATTTTCTATCAATTAAGGTAAGCTGAAAATGTCATAGGCTTAAAATTTAATTTGGTGTCGTCATATCTGCGTTTTATGACTTTTGAACCAATGGAATCCAAGCACAGTGGAAGAAGCATATGAACCACAAGGAGGACAATGTTGTAATATAAACTTAATTTAATCCTATTCTTTGAATGTATCTCAGTAAACCTTCGAAAGTTTCAGGTCAACACCCGTATAATGCAAAGCTCTTCAAGAGAACTGCGTTTTCCGGTATAAACAAACGAAAGCCAATACGTAATGCGTTATAATTCCCAAGCTGATACTGGTTGCTGGTGGCTGAACGGTAAAAGACTAAGTTTAACGTCAAGTTTGGTGGGTTTCGATCCTAGCTTGAGACATCTTGCGTGTCTTACCACACGGAAGTGTTGTGATACAACGAAACAATTTGTCTATGGATGACAGTATATATTTATGCGAGGGTCGGCTGGGATGTTCATATGATGATGTCATATATGCTATTGATGAGTTCTTATCGATAGGATTCAAACACTACAAAACTTGTAGGATAAGTGTATGGCCTGCAAAAAGAACTTTGTTTCAAAAATAAACCTCATTTGAACATACTCCATCAGAGTATCTTGGTAAGCCTAAGGAATGTTTAGCCAAACCTCGTATAAGAGATTTTAGTTTATAATTATATTCATAGTGAATATTTGAAATGAAAAATATAATTTACCAAATATTAAAAAGAAAAAGCTAGTTGTAACACAAGACAAAAAATATGGAGCCATGAGACGTCAATCGAACTTAATAATACGAGTCTGCTAGCCTAGGTTCCTAATCTCTTCGTCGTGTATGGTGCTCAATAGTAATGACCAAGTCACCTTATCTGTGCTAACCATTTCACTATACAATAGTATGTATGAATATATATATATATATATATATATAGATAGATTAACATTAACACACACACACACACACACACACATATATATATATATATATATTTGTGTGTGTGTGTGTGTGTGTGTGTGTGTGTGTGTGTGTGTGTGTGTGTGTGTGTGTGTGTGTGTGTTAATATTGTAAAAATTACGTTGCTTCGTGACAACCCATTTTTGAAAGGATGGAATGACTTAAAACAGTTTTTGTTCGTTACAGTTTTCAGCGATTGGCTGTTTACCAATTTCCTTTCTGAAATATTTCGCTTTGAGGTTTTAAAATCTTTCAAAAAATTATAGTTTAATTCACCTTGTAAGGTCATCTTCAAAGAACAAATTATTTACACTGATTATATCTGAAATTGGATTCAGATAAATATCTTTTTTTAAAATAACAAACAACGATGATTCAGTTACAAAATGAATTTTATCCTGGTGTCTTGTATAAGATTTTTCTGCAAGGTATTAATAGCGTTTTTACGTTCCACATTTTCTCTTATAGTTTAAATATTGTAAATATTAAAAAAAATGTTCGTTCAGTAGAATTTGAATTAGTGGCTTCTTTACTCGCTAGGCGATGATTGAGTACAAATATCTTTTTTTCGCTTTTGATTTTCAAAGCAGTCAGATTATATCAAACTGATTGATGGGTACCGGACAGTTTTTCTGTTTATTACATTTATTATAGAATGTTCAGATCTAACCTAGCTATATACACCTTTTATTTTAATGTTATCGAAAATGAGAAAAAAGAGCTAGTACTAAATTATCGATCTCCCATATTAGTAGTTTTTGATTTTTTTTTATACTTGTATTGGAATTATTAACACAAAACAATAAAGGCACTCAATATGTTTACAAAAAAAAAATTAAAAATATGAAAAGCTACTTGATATGATTTCATACTTTTAGAAATTTGAAAGCAACGACTTCAAGAGTGTTTTATTTACTTGATACTGTTTCTGTGGACCTCTGTATAATTTGCTTATTCATCACCTTATATCTATTTGAATACTTTATTCACAGCAGATTTTTCCTACGAGCTGATGGATTTTTACAGGAGTCTGAGTTACTACAAGTCTTTTAAATCCTCCAGGATTCTTAAAAGTGTCCCCACCGATTTTAATTGTGACCGAGATTGTTACAAGTTTTTCTCTTCTCTTGAGTTCAACCAGGACTTTTCAAGATTCATGGGGAATTTTCCAATGACTCCAACTACAATTGCTAACACAGTTACCTTCATGTTCCATATCTTTTCTAGCTTTGTAGTAAGGTCCAGTTATAAGTCTTTTTCCCACACTTTCACTTTCACTTTCAGTTTTTTAAAAATCCTTCTCCAGGTCTTTAACCAAGGCCTAGGATTAAGGAGGTAATTACTATATATATTCTGTATATTCAGATTTCTTCTCTCTTCTGAGTTACTTTTCCACCCACCTTGATAGTACTCGCTAAAAACAATCAATAGTTTAAGAAAGTAAAATTAGTTTATATTCCATGGAGGTTGGGATAGTCAGGTATCCTTCATATGTGTTTATCGGTCCCTTTCTTGATCATACTCTAAGCGCTCACAATTAGTGTCATTGTAATAGTTTTATGATGCTACTTTTTTTCAATTTCCATTTCAATTTTGAGTTTCCCTTTCTGTTCTGTCGAGATGACAACATCCACTATTCTTGTCTTCTGTCCGGGATATAGTTGATCAGTTTGTATCTTAAAATCAAAGAGGGTTTTATGTGCCTCTTAATTCTGGGAGGATTCTGGTTTGTGTATATACCATTTAGTAATTTTTCCAAATATCAATTTCATGCACAATTACTCGTGCATCATCTTTAGCATACAATCGTGCTTCGTCTTCTATTATCATTATTATTTACTCATTAGAGTCTTTCACATCAGCGTTAGCTGATGGTATTTCATTGGAGATTGAGTGACAGCAAGTCTCCTCGACTCTCCAGGACTCTTCTCAGTATTCTGACCATTTTCAATAATGTTGTTGTTTGGATGGTCTCAACTCAGCCGCCAACTTCCATTATTATTATCATTATTATTATTAGTAGTAGTAGTATTCACTCATTAGAGCTTTTCACATCAGCATTAGCCGATGTTTTCTTTGGAGTCTGAGTGACAGCAAGTCTCCTCAAGTCTCCAGGACTCTTCTTAGTATTCTGGCCGTTCTCAACAGTGCTGTGTTTTGGATGGTCTCCATTCGTCCGCCAACTTCCAGGTCCTCTAGTCCCTTTAGCAATCCTTTAGTTACTGTTCCAAAGGCATATCTTATCCCTCTTTTCACATTATTATTATTATTATTGTTATTATTATTATTATTTACTCCGTGAGAGTTTTTCACATCAGTTTTAGCTGATGGTTTTTCACTGGAGTTTGAGTGAGAGCAAGACTCCTCAAATGACCAGGACTTTTCTCAGTATTCTGGCCGTTCTCAATAATGCTGTAGTTTGGATGGTCTCCACTCGTTCTCCACCTTTCAATTCCTTGAGTCCCTTTAATAATCCTTTAGTTACTGTAATAAAAGTGCCAGTCACGATTAGTATGATTGTCACCTTCATGTTCCATTTTTTTTTCAGTTCCCTACATGTCTTGCTTCAAGTGAGAATCGAAATTATTAAGAATAGTCAACCAAAATCTAACAATAGTAAAATGTTGTGAAAATTCACAGACCGATATACAATAAATAAAAAAGGAAAAAAGAATAATGAGGAAAACAATATGAAGAGTGGATTAAATCATGATATTATTTTATTTCGGAACATCAGGCAATACTTAGCTAAATCTTAGGTCATTGTGATCCTTTTACATATGAATGAAGTGTCTAAGATATAAAAATAGAGGGGGAAAACATTAAAATAAAAGGAGAAAAGGGCTTATTGAATAAAGCTAAAACAAAGTTCGATATGAATTACTTATGAATTTTCCGTTTGTATAAATATGATAAAATCCATCATCTCAAAGCAAACGAAGACGCAAAAGACTAGAGATTATGTTTCTCGTTCTTTTCCATTAAACAGCGTTTCGTGAGAAAGCATATTAAATATCTATATTAGGCATCGTTTTTCATCACTACAACACCTTTTCCCTGCTTATGTGTGCCTTCGCCGGCTTTTCACTTGACGCAATGATGGAAGACTCTCCTTATTGACCGCCTCAATATTCAAGCAATTAAATCATGTAAATATTATTCCGGAATTTGCGTTTATAATGACATTATTATAGGACATCTTGGAAATCAGGGAGCGGTGGTGTTGGGTTGTTGCAACCGTAAAGGAGTCGATTTCAATTGCATAGAGAGATTTTTATATTAGACGGGCTGTTCTTTATTAGGCAGAACGTGGGGTAGACATTTGAGGTTAGTCGATCATAAAATATGAAGACGCTTTCAATCGTGTAATATTATGAAAATTTTTATTAGTTTGGCGTATAAACACGCACACACACACATGTACACTTGAAAAAAAAATCCATATGCACTGACGCACTTCAACACACACAAACACAAACTTATCTCTCTCTCTATATATATATATATATATATACATAGGTTAAGATGATTATGAAAACATATATGTACGGGGCGATTAAAAATTGATAGGAAATTTTTAATCATTTTCTAAACTTCAAACCATTTCACTATTTCCCAAAGAACTGCTCGTGTTAAATGAGAATATGAAGATTACGTTGCAACTCTTGGAACCATTTAACTATGTGCAAACAAATAAATTTTTTGGTGGTTTAAAAATTGTTACATGGATACTATTCATTTAAAAATCAGATATATCTAATATAGGTACATAAACAGGATTCAGCTTTATATAAACTACAAGGGTTGATATGGCACAATGCACAACCAGCCAACCAATATATATGAATGAACAAGATTTGGCATTAAATAACCTAACATGGTTGATACCCATAGAGCACAACCAATCAACATGATTTGATATAGTATTGATAAAATACTAGAGCTGATACAAGCATACAAAGAATAACGTTTATTTTGAAATTAAGAAGAAAACTATTAAAATATATTCTTAGAGTTGAACTTAGACCCGAGATTAACAATTTTACTATATATTCACATATTAACACACACACACACACACACACATATATATATATATATATATATATATATATGTTGACCTAGAGGGTAGAGTGTTTGTCAATGGTCCGGGAGACCGGGGTTCAGTCCAAGGTTGCGTCATACCAAAGACTTTAAAAATGGTACTTGATACCACCTTGCTTAACACTCAGCAATATAAGGTACGTATCAAGGGTAAAGTGGAAAAATCTAGGGAAAGGGTTTGCGCCCTCCCCAACACCTCACTGTAGTAGCTATCGAAAAGGGACCCTTCTGGTCGCTTTCGACTACGGTTGCCAACATATATATATATATATATAATATTAGCACAATTTATGAAATATCGAAAATCCAAGATTAATACAACGTAAGTGAAAATAAGAGAGTAATTTATAATTTTAAAAAGTCTCTCCTCTCTTTCCCCTCTCTTATATCACTTGCGCAGTAATATTCCTTCAAATTCGTTTTCAAAATATATGAAAATTGTTAAACTGTGTCTCGATATGTAAAAATGGCAGACACAATACGTGCATATATATATATATATAAATAGAGGGTTACCCCCCCCCCCCAAAAAAAACCCATAAACTTCTTTTATTACTTCTACAAAAATAAAGCAAAATAATTCTAATTCTTTTCCTTGGTAGACCAAGACATGTTGGTGAATACTATGGTCCCAATTTTTCATTCACAGAATCTACTTCATATCCTGAAAAAAGAAAAGGCTAGAATTAAACTTATGAATTTCAGTCAAAAATATATGGGTTCTATTTTGGGGGGTCACCCCGTATATATATATATATATATATATATATATGTAGAATTAACTTAACCCGGCCAAGACACAAATAGGTAGGATTAGTAAAATAATCGTATAAGAAATATGTGAATCACTTAAGCTGGCATTAAACATCAACCAGTGGAGGAGCACTAATGACTGTATTAAGTGGTTTGAGGAGTACGAGAAGGATAATAGGTGCTCCTTTATTAAATATGATATAAAGGTTTTTTATCCTTCGATAACAGAAAGGACATTGGATAGAGCGTTAGATCTGGCAAAAGAATTTATGGTTATACCTTTATATGAGGTGGAAATAATTAAGCATTGTCGTAAAACATTGTTATACTATGAAGATAGTGTATGGATAAAAAAAGGGGATGGTGGAAATTTTGACGTTTCAATTTGAGCATATGATGGTGCAGAAATTTGTGAGCTCGTCGGGTGTGTATTATTGTATAGTATTAATAAGATTATGGACCCTAGCAGCCATGGACTTTATCATAATGACGGACTGATTATAGTGGATAAAAGTACACCGAAGAAGTGTGATGGGATTAGAAAAAAATTGTATAAGCTGTTTGAGGACTTTGGATTTAGGTTAGATGTAACAACAGACCTAAAAATTACCGATTATCTTGATGTTACTTTAAACTTATATAGTGGAACCATATCTCCATTTAGAAAAAGGAACCAGGATCTGCGTTATGTAAACAGGGGATCTAATCACCCAATACGGGTGTTTAAACATGTACCTAAGGGAATAGAGCAGAGATTATCAAATAATTCCTCTAACAGGGAAATTTTTCAACGAACTAAGCAGGAATATGAGGCTTTAAAGAATGACGGATATAGGGTCAATTTAGAATATAGGAATAGGGATAGAATTGGAACACAAGGAAGGAGAAATAGACCTAGGAAAATTTTATGGTTTAATCCCCCTTACAACATGGAAGTAGTTAATAACTTGGGAAAGGAGTTCTTCAAGATATTAAAAAGAAACCTCCCTAGTGGGAGCCAATTACATAAGATATTTAATAAGAATTGTATTAAATTAAGTTACAGTTGCATGCCAGACATTAATGGAATAATAAATAGGAGTAATATAGCTAAATTAGGTACAAAGAAACATAAGGTGATTGATAAATACAACTGTAGGGATAAGGTTAGGTGTCCCCACGAAGGCAAATGTAAGCAGGAATGTGTAGTTTATAAAGTAGAAGTATATAGTGATTCGAATAATAAAAGAAATAAAAAGATATACTTTGGGTCGACCGAAGGGGATTGATTTTAAAACTAGGTACTATAACCATAGAACAAGTTTTGCGCACAAGAAGTATAGGTATATCACTGCTTTATCTCGTTATGTGTGGGAACTTAAGGAAAAAAACAAGGAGTAGATCCGATAATGAAATGGGAAGTAATAAAGAAATGCCGCAAATATAGGGCAGGTAATAGAGCTTGTAATCTTTGCATGGAGGAAAAATTGGTAATAGCAAATTGTAAAATTAAGAATATGTTAAATAAAAGATCAGAGGTGTTAAATAGTTGTAGACACAAAAGGGCGTGGTTACTATATAATTAGGAATAGGTTACAGAGATTTTTTTTTTTCATTTCAAATAAAAATATGGTATCTTTCATTTAGTTATTTAGTTATATATATATATTTTTTAATGCAAATTCTAGTCTAGGTGGGTTTTTTGGTGAATAAAGGAAAGCGATTTCTCCTTAGAATTTAGTCGAAAGTAAACTTCCTGATGATCTGTTAAGGTGAAACTTTAGTAGAAGATTTTCGACACGCGATTTAAGTTAATTCTAGAATTCGCTCCATTGTATTGTGTTGAGCACTTTAGTAATTGTAGCATTGCAGCATTCGCGGAGGGTTTTTTGGTTTTCTTTTGACCACTGACTGCGTACCCCTTGATTTTTTTCAAGGAGTCGCACGAGGTTGGCCTGTTCTTTCTTTTTTACCCAAAAAACTTTTTTCTTTTTCCCCTGGGCGGTGATTCGAGATACTTTTATCTCTTGTTCTTGGCCAAGGGTTTTTTTGTTTTTTTCTGGTACCATGAATACTGGTAGATATTAGATTAGTAAATAAATATATATATATAGAGAGAGAGAGAAAGAGAGAGAGAGAGAGAGAGAGAGAGCGACATACATAGATAGATAGATATTGACGTAAATAGTGGAAAAAATTCGATAACATAGAGTAAAATTGAGAAGAAATGTAATTCAAAGTGAAGAATTTAATGTGAAAGAAAGTCGAAACTCAAACGTTTTGGTTTTAATAAACAATAATCAGAACTTAGAAAAGATGAAACCGGATGTCGTTTGATCAACTATGGATCTCCTTTATTTTTGTATTTCATTAAGCATTCATGGTTGATCTAATGAACCTCGATATCATCTTTCTAAATCATGATGATATTTCATTTAAGTGGAAACGTTACAGTATCGTCTTTCTTTCATCTTAAATTCTTCCCTTTTGATTACTTTGCTTTTTAAGTTTTTTCTTAAGTGGAAACGTTACAGCATCGTCTTTCTTTCATCTTAAATTCTTCCCTTTTGATTACTTTGCTTTTTAAGTTTTTTCTTAAGTGGAAACGTTACAGCATCGTCTTTCTTTCATCTTAAATTCTTCCCTTTTGATTACTTTGCTTTTTAAGTTTTTTCTTAAGTGGAAACGTTACAGCATCGTCTTTCTTTCATCTTAAATTCTTCCCTTTTGATTACTTTGCTTTTTAAGTTTTTTCTCCATATATATATATATATATATATATATATATAGTCTGTTTCGTTATATCACAACTCTTCGGTGTGGCCTGACACGTAAGATGCTCGAAGCTGGGATCGAAACCCACCCAACTTTACATTAGACTTAGTATTAGACCGCTCAGCCAACAAGCGTACAACGTCAGCTAGGAAATTATATGGTATTAAGTAGTAGAGTCCGTTTGTTTACATTTTATACCTTACCGGATACCAGAGTGCTCAATTCGTTCTAAGAGCTTAGCATTAGTTTGATTTAATTTAGGTATTTCAGTTTAACGATATATTAAGTCCATATAGGATAAGTAAAACTTAAATCTGATTCATTTGTAAATGTTAGCATGGGAGAGTAAGAATTTATTTTTTCAATGTTCCAGTATGCTCAGTTTTCCAAATCATCCGTTTTTTTTTATTCGATTATCAATATAACCAGTTCATTATTCTATTACAGGGTGTCAAGTAATCAATATTCATTCCAATAAGTAAGTAAAGTTGGTGACTGTAGTCGAGGGCGACCAGAAGGCTCCATTTTCAATAGCTACTACACCGAGATGTAGGGGAAGGTCCTATTCCTTTCCCTGGATTGCTCCACTATTTCCATGATACGTACCTCATATTACTGAGTGTTAAGTAAAAGAGGTATCAAGTACCATTTTAAAAGTCTTAGGTATTACGCAACATGGGATTGAACCCAGGTCTCCCGGATCATTGGCGAACACTTAACTCACTAGTTTAAATTAATAACTCGTATTAAATGATAATCGTTTATTATCACATAATTATATTGCTTGATTTACTAAAATCCTATGTAAACATTGCCCAGTTGACTGGGGCTGTTGAATACACCGACTGCTAGTCTGCAGAGGTGTGAGACCCGCCCTCAACGAATGATCTGTATAGGACACTTAACAATGATGATGGAGCTTTGGGGAAGGAGGTGTGCCCCTTCATTGCTATCACTCCCAGGTCAATCTTAGTCCGGAGTAGTAACATCTGATAAGGCCTTATCTATGGGTCAAATAGAACTAAACTGCGTACTTATGCTAAACTGAATTGTGTCATGTGATGGCTCACGGAGACGAGGAGGTGGGAATGATACTCTCCCCCCGTTGAACTAAAATTATCTAGCAGTCAAAAAGTGACCGTTAAGAGAGAATGTGGGTCACACAGATGTTCGTACCTAAGTGACCTTGGGTCGCCGGACATCGGAAGGGGAAGGAGAAAATGAAGCCAAATGATTGGTGGGGGGACCCCAAACGGAAGTGGGGTTCCCTTCCCCTCAACGGAAGTAAATACAAAAAAAGGGAGTTTTTGAGCAAGTCCCGTGGCAGACGGACGATAGCCATTTCACTCCGGGCTAAAGACAAAAGACTGAGACATGAGAGACCTGAGTCTCTCAAGCCAGCATTAAAAACAGTACAAAGTCTATTAGCCCGTGAAAGAAGAGAAATTCTCCAGTGGAACCCCGTCAAAAAAATAAGATAAGTAACTTTGGGACATTTTTCCGTTACACCCAAATTTTGTTTACCACTCTCTCTCAATTTGAAAAAGGATAAAAGCCAAGAAAAGACATTTATATTCATGGACTATCCTATTATATATCTTTGACATTTTAAATATATATATATATAACCGTAGTAAAGAACCTATGTATTTTCATTTTACCATGTGGTCTATGTTATTATTCCATGCTTTCCTTTCAGCTTCTATTCGCCTTACATTATCTTGCTTAGAACTGTCCTATTAATTCCTAAAGTATCACACGGGAAACCGGAGTTGCCGACCGTAGCAATATTAATATTACTACAACTAAGACCTATAGGCCCGACTTTCTTCCATTATCTCGGGGAAAGAAGAAAGCGACCTGGTGGGTGTGTGATAGTGTGAAATTTGGAACCCCTTGCCAGCGGCGGTCAGTCTGGCCTTAAATTATTCCCTCACGTAATATGCCAGTTCTTATCTGCCTGAGAAAAGAACTCTGAACAGGACTTATTTCTGTAGGGGATCAAGTGCCAACCTGCCCCGTCTTCACACGTACGAAAATAAAGTCCCATTTAGGGATTTTAGTTCAATTTGCCGTCACAGACCTTTTATGGTGTCTCGTCCGGGGATATTTTAATCTTTTATTCCTGACCCCAGACCTTTTATGGGGGCTCGTTTCCGGAATGATTATTATTAATAATATTTATTGCTAGTAGTCGTGTGACAATTCCTGCCGTTTAAATCTACCCTGGGAGACCGTGAAAGAAAAAAAGGAATATTGTTGAAACAGTCAAATTAATTGTTGATATAACTGTTTAAAAAATTTTTTTAAAAAATGGACAAAATAGAGAACTTTTTAAAAGAACCCTCCATGGAAAAGTTGGAGAAGCTGAGAAAAAGCGAGATAATAAAAATTGGCGAGAAGCTTGAGTTAAATGTTGAAAATTCTATGAGGAAACATGAACTCGTTATAAAAATAGCAAGACACATGGTCGACGAAAATGTTTTCGAGGAAGCAGTATTAGAAGAGCTACCAACGGAAATGATAAGAATGACTCCAGAAGAAATTGAACTGGAGAAAATTAAAATACAAGCACAAATGGAACTACAGAGAAATAAAATGGAACTGGAGAAAATAAAAATTCAGCAAGAAACAAGGCTGCGAGAAGTCGACTTGGCAATAAGAGGACGCAAAGAAAGCCATGACAGTTTCGAAGTAACGAAGCAAGCGAGGCTAGTCCCAAAATTTGAAGAAGCCAACGTGGACGGATACTTCGCACATTTTGAGCGAACCGCGCTAAATCTTGGATGGCCGAAAGAATGCTGGTCGATGCTACTCCAAACTGTGCTGACAGGAAAAGCACAGAGAGCATATGCAACTCTGCCGACAGAAAATTGCGCCGACTACGATTTGGTGAAAGCAGCGGTTCTTAAAAGCTTCGAGTTGGTTCCAGAAGCTTATAGACAGAAATTCAGAACACAGAGAAAAACGGAAAACCAGTCTTATGTGGAATTTCTGAGAGAAAAAGAGAATGCACTGGATAAGTGGTGTGACTCTAAGAGGATAGACGGAGATGCTGAGAAACTCCGGCAGCTAATATTAGCTGAAGAATTTTTAAACTGTGTGCCAGAAGAAGTCAGGGTTCACCTAAGTGAAAGAAAAACTGACGTGACCTATGAAATGGCCGCACTAGCAGACGAATACATCCTCACACACCGAAAAACAAAGGAAAAACCGTACACGGGAAGTAAAGTGAAATTCAAAGCTGAGTTAAGCCCTGAAGGAAGACCGAAGGAAGAAAATAGAAGGACCTTCCAAAGTAGCAGCAGAACAGTGGTCTGCTTCAAATGCGGAAAGGCTGGACACATAGCCATAAGGTGTCAGCTTGGAAAAGGTCCTGAAAGAAACCAGACCCATCCGAGAAAACCTCAAGGAGCTGTAAAAGCAACCAGAGGAAACCAATCCTATCGACCCTGGACGAAAAAAGGGATGATAAGAGGCCCACACGGAGGACCAGTGGAAGTCTCAATTTTACGAGATACCGGAGCATCTCAGTCGTTACTTCTACGAAGTAAATTACCTAAAGGGGTAATAGAAGCAACACGTGAGACTGTGATGATAGAGGGTATCGGCGGAAAGAGGGTAAAAATACCGCTGTGTAAAATAACCCTAAAGTCCCAGTGGAAAGATGGACCAATTAAAGTTGGTGTGGTAGACAAACTACCTATGAGAGGAATCTCCCTCATACTGGGAAATGAAGTAAGAACAAAAAAGTGTCACCCGAAAAAGATGGCGAAAATAAGCGCCATAAATGAAGAAAGAAGGATGGCGAGGATGAATGCCAAACATGAAAAGAAGTTGGCGAAAATGAGCACCAAAAATGAAGAAAAAAAGATGGTGAGAATGAACGCCAAACAGGAAGACAAGATGGCGGCTGAGCCACGTGGGCGGCACAAACGACATAGTCGCTCGCAAAGTGAGAAGGTGGAAAGAAAAGAAGTGAACCTTCCACACCTCAATAAACGGAAAAAGAAAAGGACCAGTCGTCAGAGAAAAGATGAAGGTCCAACGAATATTAGGAATAAATTCCCTAATACTTATCGAGAGGATAAGAGGGAAATAAGAGGACCCTCACGCAGGGCTAAGAAAGAATTTAAGAAAGGCGACGAAGTCCTGCTACTCTCCGCCAATAAGGGACCACACTGTGATGGACGATATATAGGTCCCTACGTAATATCACAGAGAATAGACAAGAGGACATACAGAATTGATACCAACGAGGGAAAGAAGCAGACACAAGTGTGTCACACAAACAAATTGAAGAGATATGTCCGTCAAGAAGGCCAACCTCGAAAAATCGAGAACTCGGCAATGCCGAATAAATTCGAGGAAAAATTAGGCCAGTTGTCTGTTTCAGAGAGAGAGGGCTTAGAAAAATTAATAAAAAAGTACCCAAGTTTATTTCTCTAACGCCCCACAAAAATGTAGTAGCAGAATATTCTTTCATAGTTGTTGAGAGAAAGAAAGAGAGAGAGAGAGAAACTAAAGGAAATGAGGAATTCTCGTCCCCAATGTTGAAATATGAGATGGACGAGAAAGTGGTTCGTCAACAAGTGACGAAGAGGGGAAAGAGAGAAAAGAAAAGGAAGTCTCTTCCCCCAGAGCTTAATAACCAAGCTTATAAAGTCGTCAAAAGTGACGAAGAAAGAAAGAAGGGCTTACCTCCTCAAGGTTTGAAATATGATACGGCCAAAAGCCGAGAGAGAGAAAAAGAAAGAAAGGAAAACAAGATTAAAGAAAAAGAAAAGGGAGAGAGAGAGAGAAAGAAAGAGAAGAGAAATTGTTTTCCCCTATAGTGAAAATTAGGAAGGACGAAAAAAAAAAAGGAAAAGGAAAGAATTCGTCAAAGCGTGAAGAAGAAAGGGGATGAAAGAAAAGTAAAGTGAGAAAAAAAAAAGGTGAAAGAAAAGGAGAAAGAACAGTGAATTGAATTGCCTTTTTTTTCTATGGTATTTCTATTCATCTCCCTTTCTTCTCTTAAGCGAGGAGGTGTCACGTGATGGCTCACGGAGACGAGGAGGTGGGAATGATACTCTCCCCCCGTTGAACTAAAATTATCTAGCAGTCAAAAAGTGACCGTTAAGAGAGAATGTGGGTCACACAGATGTTCGTACCTAAGTGACCTTGGGTCGCCGGACATCGGAAGGGGAAGGAGAAAATGAAGCCAAATGATTGGTGGGGGGACCCCAAACGGAAGTGGGGTTCCCTTCCCCTCAACGGAAGTAAATACAAAAAAAGGGAGTTTTTGAGCAAGTCCCGTGGCAGACGGACGATAGCCATTTCACTCCGGGCTAAAGACAAAAGACTGAGACATGAGAGACCTGAGTCTCTCAAGCCAGCATTAAAAACAGTACAAAGTCTATTAGCCCGTGAAAGAAGAGAAATTCTCCAGTGGAACCCCGTCAAAAAAATAAGATAAGTAACTTTGGGACATTTTTCCGTTACACCCAAATTTTGTTTACCACTCTCTCTCAATTTGAAAAAGGATAAAAGCCAAGAAAAGACATTTATATTCATGGACTATCCTATTATATATCTTTGACATTTTAAATATATATATATATAACCGTAGTAAAGAACCTATGTATTTTCATTTTACCATGTGGTCTATGTTATTATTCCATGCTTTCCTTTCAGCTTCTATTCGCCTTACATTATCTTGCTTAGAACTGTCCTATTAATTCCTAAAGTATCACACGGGAAACCGGAGTTGCCGACCGTAGCAATATTAATATTACTACAACTAAGACCTATAGGCCCGACTTTCTTCCATTATCTCGGGGAAAGAAGAAAGCGACCTGGTGGGTGTGTGATAGTGTGAAATTTGGAACCCCTTGCCAGCGGCGGTCAGTCTGGCCTTAAATTATTCCCTCACGTAATATGCCAGTTCTTATCTGCCTGAGAAAAGAACTCTGAACAGGACTTATTTCTGTAGGGGATCAAGTGCCAACCTGCCCCGTCTTCACACGTGCGAAAATAAAGTCCCATTTAGGGATTTTAGTTCAATTTGCCGTCACAATTGTTTGAAATAGAACCGTAGACTAAACTGTATTATTTGAAATAGAAACGTTTTACTAAACTGAATTGCTTGAAATAGAAATGTTTGTGACAATTAATCTGTGTGCTTACATTTAAACTGTGTCGTTATACTAAACTAAATTGTTGGAATATCTTTTTAAATTAAAAATGTATTTACGCTAAACTGAACTGTTAAAATAGAACTGTTTTGATATCTAACTGTGTGTAAACAAAATCTATACTTGTACTAGACTGAATTGAATTGAATCAAAACCGTGTGAATAAACTGAATAGCTTTAAATAAAAATGTTTCGACATTTAAACTGTGTACTTATGCTAAACTTGAATTCTTTGAAATAGAACTGATTATTTGTATAAAAATGGATTTGGCATTAAATAACCTACAAAAGTTGATATGCCATAAAATCCACCAACCAACCAACCAACCAACCAACCAACCGTTTTAAGCAGTTTTAGTTTCAAGTGTCTATATCTCATTCAAATAATTCGTCGGCTCAGTCGGCGAGGGCTGCAAAATACACCGACTGCATCTTTGCTGAGGGGTAAGACTCCCGCAATGAGTATCATCGATATAACATTTAACTATCTGCTGTTAAGGCTCCAGTAATGATTGAGGATACGGGAATGTAGAGTGCTCCTTCATGGTCATAGTTCTTTGGTCCCCTCTGACACGGAGTGATAGCGCCTAATAGGTTTCTAGCTATGAACCAAAGAGAATACCTAACTTTCATGACTTATGTTTACAAATTATATGTGTGTGTGTGTGTGTGTGTGTGTGTGTATAAACCGGATTCGGAATTAGATAACCTACAATGGTTGATATTCAATGAAACCAAACCAAACCAATCATATATATTAAATATATGATTGGTAAACACATTTTGTAGATGCATACAGTTAGATGATCACCCAGTTCTATTTCTAACAATTCAAATTAGCATAAGTCATTTGTTTGTACTTAGTTTAAATGTCAAACAGTTCTACTTGACCCATTGATAAAACTCTATCTGGTGCTACCACTCCGATCTTGAGTGGACCTGCGAGTGATAAAAATGAATGGGTACTCCACATTCCCCAAAACTCCAGAATTACTGGAGCCTCACTATCAGATTGTTTCGTGTCATATCCAAGACACTCATTGTGAGTGGGGAGTCTTACCCATTTGCAGAGATGCAGTCGGAGAATTTTACAGCCTCACCCCTCCAAATCGACTCGGCTGAGATATATGAAAAAATAGTATTTGGCTTTGGATAACCAACAATGGTTCATTTGCCATAAAAAAACGAATGATTAGTATACAGTTATATGCTCTAAAGTATATGATACAAAAATGATTCTAATAAATCCGTTCGAACAATTGACGAAACTTTAACAGCTACGAATACTTCGGGTCAGAGTGGACTTCGGAATAATGCGATGTTTCTTTTAACACAATCAAAAATCCAACACTGGAGCCTTAATCTTTAATTAACTCATGTTGAAAACACACACACACACACTATATATATATATATATATATATATATATATATGTATGTATCTTTTTTTTTTAAAGAAAAAACCAAAGACCGGTTATTCTAGGATTATAAATTTATTTCCATCCTGTTTTTCGTTTTTCTATCTAATGGATAGGATACTATTGTTTTAATTATCCATTAGATCTGAAGAAGTCCTGTTATATTTTTCTTTGTGCTTTTGGTTCACACCAGAAACGAAAAACAGGATGGAAATAAATTTATAATCCTAAAATAACCGGTCTTTGGTTTTTTCTTTAAAGAAATATTGCTCTGTAAAATCAATTACATTGAGCTCTCTACCAGGAAAATTTAAAAGTTCAGCTCCTGAATGATTTTCTTGTCCTGAAGGAATTACTCCCAACTCTGGTTTAACTGGACCGAATAATACTATATATATATATATATATATATATATATATATATATATATATATTGTATTCCCTATTTGCTCATGTAGTTTTTCGAATATACGTAAAGGTTTAGCATTATATTCAAGGGGTATATGATCTAATGTGTTTATCTAGTTGTTATTGATCGAACAGATTCGGCTAGTTTGTTGACCGACTTTCCTTGGATGAACTGAAAGACAAATCTTTAATGCGCATGTCTGTGAAATGTTTTATTTTGTTTGGTTGTCAAAGTTAAATAAAATGTTTATAAGGTAAACGATTCTCTTCAGTGGTACTGGAGGATTATCAAGTGCGTCATGCACATAGGAAAGCTTATTTCTGGTAACGAACAGACAATATCCTGTTACAAAAATAAAATTAAAAAAAATTTTTTGCAAATGTTCAGCTAAAAGATATTGGACAAGACAAAAGATTATACAAAGAGGCGCAGACTAAAAATAGCATACTAAAGAATCATTATATGTATTCTTATTCAATTGATTTTCTTGTTTAATTCACTTGGCCCATTGTTTCTTAATTTTTTTTTTTTTAAACCTAAAATAAAATTCAATAAAGCCATTGCTTCTTGATTGATTTGATTGTATTTTTTTCTTAAATAGAAATCAAATATACATCAACATACCAAAAGAATTCTAACTGATATTGTCCCGTACAAATCAGGACGGCTTTCGAAGTCATTGCTCCAGAACAGTTTCTGACGAACTGCCAAATCATCAAAAGAGTACAGGCAGAAAATCTCGAGGCAGCACTACTGTTCGTAGATTTCACAAACGCATTCAATTACAGACTTAGAGATTAAATTGAGCAAATACTCCAAGCAAATGGTCTACCAAAAGAAACTGTTAACGCTGAAATGACGATTCTCAAGAAAAACACTTTTAGTTGTTTGCTACCGGAAACAACCACATCTTCTACATCGTTACTGGAGTCCTACTCGACAATACAATAGAACAATTCTTTTTATACTCTTCTTAGACTACGTCCTTCAAACATCCATTGATCTAATAATTTGCCATTACAAAAATTCAAGCAGACGACAGGCCACAGAAATTATGACATACAGACTACGCCGATGACTTAGCATTTCTCGCAAATACACAAGCCCGAGACAATTTCCTACGGCATAGCCTAGAACAAGCAGCAAGAGGTAATATCCTCTCCGTTAATTAAAAAAAAACAGATTACATGTGTTTTAAATAAATATCCTCTCCGGTAATTAAAAAAAACAGATTACATGTGTTTTAAATAAATATCCTCTCCGTTAATTAAAAAAACAGATTACATGTGTTTTAAATAAATATCCTCTCCGGTAATTAAAAAAAAACAGATTACATGTGTTTTAAATAAATATCCTCTCCGGTAATTAAAAAAAACCAGATTACATGTGTTTTAAATAAATATCCTCTCCGGTAATTAAAAAAAAACAGATTACATGTGTTTTAAATAAAAAGCAGTCAACTCCACTCAATGGGGCAGGTTTTTTAAAATTAGTCAGTCGGTTCACAAACCTCGGCAGCAATATCTCATCTACTAAAAGTGATGTAAAAATATGCCAATCAAAGTTGAGGAATGCTACTGGTTGGTTATCAATCATAGAGAAGTCTGATCCATGGGATTAAATAAAGCTAAAGCTATAGCAGTTCATACTACTATATGGATGGTATCAAATGGACGCAAACAAAATACATCAAGGAAAAGCTTGATGGCAAGTACCCAAGAATGCTGTGAGCTGTTTTGAGCAAGTCCTGAATACAACATCACGCAAAACAACAGTTTTACTGCTATTTGCGTCTCATCTAAAAAAAATCATTCAAGTTAGATGGATAAGACACGATGGGGACTGCTGAAGAAAGAAGTACGAACTCATAGCCGACGTTATTTTATGGATTCCGACACATCGAATTGCCATTACTGGCCAACGAATAAAGACTGTGCGGACACTGGGTACAAACTAGAAGACCTACCAGTTGCGATGGATGAGAAGGAATAGATGGAAAAAGAGTGTCCAGGAACTGCCAGTTGTCATCGCGACTTGATAATTAAGATTGTCTCTTGCGGATGCGTTAAATGGTAATGGGTCATAGTTTACATCTTGAAGGTTTTAAAATGTAATAACTAATCTAAATATAAAAAAAAGTCCACCACTTATTCACTGCAGCAAAACGTTAAAGTCGACAGATCATGGAGGTCCATCTTTAAAATGGTGAGGTATTTACTCCCATGACGAAAATTCCCCCGAAAACTTATAGGCTTATGTCCTTACGTTATTTGCCAGCATTCGAAATAGATGCCTTACAAAACACGTTCACAAAATCAAGTACAAAATGATCCCTGGTTTCAAACCAAATTTAAGTGAAATCATAGTTTTGGTTGCTATGTATACGAACAGAATAAATTAGATGTCTTAAGCAAACAAAGTATTTTTGTATACCAGGATGAAAGTAACCCAGCTTCATTGATATTTTCCACAGAAGTACAATTTAAAAAATTCAATGTGTGAAATTTACCGGCACATTCGAAAATGATCATTGTCCATTGTATTTCTAGTAAGGGCTACAATTTCTATACAAAGATAAATAAATAAAAGTGAACCAGTCTAAATATATATACAATATATATATATATATAAATATAGAAAGGAAAAGAGCAAATCCCGTTACTCACACACTGAAATAGATATTGGTATAATGGAATTTGTGAATCAGGCTGAAGCGATTGATTACATGCAGATCCGAGATCTATTTTACCGACACAAAACTATCACAATATTTAAATAAAGTCAAACAAGTGTTACGTTATTGTTGTGAGACCGGAACTTATCTGCATCATGGACACTTCCAGCACTATATTACTAGTGAGATGTCTCCTGATACCGTAGTAGTAGCAGTAGTGGATCAGCAGGAATACTAGTAATACGACTACCAATATTGGACACAATCCTTTGTAACTTTTGTTAATATATCTTTCTTACTTCTAACCCGTGTTCCGTGTTTTCCTTCCGTGGTACCAACTTTGGGTCCACGTCAGTTATTTAAAAGGCACACAAAACAGTGTCTTGTGTTTGAGAAATGCGTGATCTCCTTCAAACTGGTTGGATTTTGCGACACGGACTTGGGTAACGAAAACAATCATTGACATGGTCGTAGAGCAGAGTTTCCATCTACGGAATAAACGACAAAAATCAGGAAAGTACACATTTATATTATCCTAAGGCGCCTCTGGAAGTGTAATGGTTAGCAAGCTCGACTAGCAAACTTACACGAGTAAGTTCGAATCTCATTGGGTGTCCATTTCATATGGTCTTGTTCCACATATAAGCAAAAAGCTTAGTAAATTACTACATTTATGTTATCCTACTACAGAAAGACAAAATTGCAGACAATTTCGCTCTTAAGAATTTTAAAGACTACACAACTCACTACCTTATTCAATGCAAATCGCTCCTAAAATCAAAGTGAAGCGATAGATATTTACTGCAAAAGTTCACAGCCATCGGATAGAATTGAATCCATGCCCCTTGATCAAAATTTATTTGCCAGAAAGGAGAATTTCTATTTACAATTGAGGACAATGCCTTGATTTATTGTGGGGTAATATCTTCAGTCAATTTAGAAATGTGGCAAATTTTTATACAATATATTAAAGCTCTGACAGAAAATAAAATTTACGAATTAGTGTTAGCCCAAAAAGATGATTGTTTGTAGTTGTTGGGTTTATGCAA
>OY757928.1:20626583-20774083 GCA_963585895.1 Sepioteuthis lessoniana | reverse complement strand
TACGCCGAGGTCAGTTGATTTTCTTTATCCGTTCATTTATTTATTCTTTCGGAATTATAGATTAAAAAAAACTATTCTTATTTAATGATTAGAAACATTTGATTAAACAATCATATGATTAAATGTATTTTAATCAAGCTATAATAATTTCCAAATAGAGCTTTTTGAAATATTGGCGTGACCCTAACAGACATTACCACTCCTGATCAGAATGGACCTGCGAGTAAAGACAACATAGACGTAATTCCAAGCCCCATAGGGTTCAAGAGCAGGAGGGTTTCCATTGCATACAGTGGAGAGTTATACATACAATAGATTACCTCTCGGATGGATACAGCTGGCATATTCTGGGCCCTACTGAGAGGTTTAAAGTATATTTAAACCATTATAAAAAAAAAAAGCAAAAGCAAAAAGAAAAGGAAAAAATACTAACAAAAAATTTAAAAGACAAAAAAAGATAATAGGTGACTTTCTCTTTTATTGGGCGGACATTTCAGTATCCCATCATGCATTTCGTTACATCACTACCGACAAAATTTTATTGCAAACGGGTAATGAATTGCTTGTGTCACATCAAAGAAAGCCATGGACACCATTTTAGTCGACTGGCTCCACATAGCAAAAAGAGAATAAAGACAGCTAATTCGATAAATAGATAAAAAGTCACAATCAAAACCATTTGTTCGCAATATATTTTCTTTTCACAACTGAAAACAGGAAATGCTTAAATATATACGCGTTTCTGTACTAATAGTTGATATGCGTCTTTGAATAAACGACTAGTATTTCATCCGGCTGTTCTTAAGATATCGACGAAAACTTCGATCAGAATAGATATCACTTTCCATGCCATAACTTCCTTTAATATTGATAAAAGGTCACTCGACCATAATACTAGTCATGTGAAATTAAGTTGAGATCAAAAGGGGTTGAAGATTAGATGATAAGAATTATTTTTATAATGTAACATGGCTTATAAACGTCCCCAAAGCGCTTTGTGCATATAGATACGTGAAAACTTATGGCGGAAATAGCAAACAGCAAAGTTGTCAAATCATGATATTTATATATAAAAGACTGCTAAAACGAAATATATTTTTCAAAATGGGGAGGGATATATAAGCATTTGAAAGCAGACGATAAATTTTGATGACGACGCAGACTGTATTTGTTTCAGATGTTCACTTTGTTCTTTGCGACAAATAATGGAATATTTACTACTCTGCATTTACTTCAGACAAGAAATAAAAATGGTAAATTATATCGAAATTAACAAAGTGGAGTTTCGCATTCGCTAAAGTTTTCTCCTCTTATGACCAGATTAAAGAAGCTCAATCTGTTTCTAATATCAAAAGAGAAACACTTTTAGATCGGATCATCAATGAAATCTTTGGTTTTATAGATATGTAAAGTTACTATCATATTTACCAACTCCTCCGCACGGGCAAGATATGACAAAAGGTCAATTTTTAAGCGGATTTTAACAGGTTTGAATTCAGTTTTCCTTCTCCTAGACTAATTGCCTCACCAAGGCTGAAGAACCTAGTCTGTCCTACTATTTACCCATAGCTGGAGGGAGAATAATTGGATTCATACCTTTCCCTAGGTATAAGTGCCATGTGAAATGTGATCAATCTCCCCAGGATTTGAACTTGTGTCGCCGTGTCCATTTCCTACTGCGTTAACTATTTCACCAAGTTACTATTTTCGTCGATAAATGGGGAAATTTTGTTTTAAAACTAAAATGACGTTGTGTTCATAAGTTCTTGATCTAAAAGAAAAGATAAAACTTCCCGCACAATAATGAAAGATGAAACATGTCTCTGCTCTCTCTCTCTCTCTCTCTCTCTCTGACACACACACACACACACACTCACACACAATACATATATATATATATATATATATATATATATATATATATACGAGGATCATTAAATAAGTTTCCAGACTTTATTCGTATGGGCACTTTTATTGATAGTACACACATGAAACACTTGTCTCCTTCGAGGTAATCTCCTCCGGCTGCAATGCACTTGTACCGTTCCAACAACTTCTGGAAGGCCCCATCGAAGTTATCTTGTGTGAGTGTGACAATCTTCTTCAAACTCCCTTTCATCTCCTCAATTTTCTCATAACGACAGCCTCTGAGCTTAGGGAATGAGCAAAAGACACAGGGAGCAAGGTCTGGACTATAGGGAGGCTGAGGAACTGTCTTGATGCCCATCTTGGTAAAATAGTCTGTGACAAAGATGGACTTGCGGACTGGTGCATTGTCCTGGTGAAGTGCCACCGAACGATTTGAAGAGTGCTGTCCTCTTCCGACGGAATCTCTTCCTGAACTCCCTTACAACCTCAACATAGTAACCGTAACCCTAATCCTTTGGCAAATCAACTCTGGTGTATTGACTTCCTTACTCCTCCCACACCTCTCATCATCCTTGACAGAGTCCCTGCCTTCCTTGAATCTCTTATGCACCACAAAAACTGATGCTCGATTCATGCAAGATGCTCCAAAAGCAGTCTGAAGCATTCCATACGTTTCTGTGGCATCATTTTTTCCAAGTTTAAAACAGAATTTTATTGCATATCGTTCTTCTAAAGTGTCCTCTCGTCCATATTGCATTTTTGAAATTCCCAGCTGTGAAAATCAGGCTTTAGTAGGGTGTATTCCAATTCCTGCTGTAGCTGTTGATTTGAACCTAAAATCATAAAAATTGGTCAGTCATCTCATTAGATGTATAGCAATAATATACTTTTTGAAGAGTCTACGACAATTTTAGATGCCTGTACAAAAATGTCTGGAAAGTTATTGAAGGCACCACGTATATATATATATATATATATATATATATATATATATATATATATATATCAGTAAGGGCTGGTTTTGGTTTAGTTTGGTTTGGTTAATGGCAAATAATCCGTTGTCGTTTATTTTATACGTATAAACAGTTCTATTTTAAATAATTCAGTTTAGCATAAGTACACAGTTTTCCTTGCACGAATATCCCTGACCCTCTCTCGCCACTTCTCCCTATCATTCATCGCCTCTGACAGGTCTTCAGGGTTACATCCCGTGTCCTCACATAGCTGCTGTAAGTAAGTTCGAGCTGGTCGTCCTGCTTTTGTTTGGCCATATGTGGGGGTCCATAGGAGTACATCACTTATGAGCTCGTCCTTGCTTCTCCAGCAGTGTCCTGCAAGTCTGGTTCGTCTAGCTTGTATAGTTTTCGTGATGGGAGGCAAGTGACCGTATAGTTGGTGTCTCGTGGGGTGTTGTCGCCAGGACTTGTTCAATATTGCTCTCAACATTCTTGTGTAATTGCCGTCTAGTTTCTTCTGAAGCTGTTTAGTTAGCGTCCATGTAGTGCATCCATAAAGCAGTATCGATACAACCGCTCTGCCTGGAAGAAACTGCGTTTCATTTTATCGTCAGGTCTGATTTCTATATGATCGAGAGCCTATCGATACCTGTCCATGCTTTCGTTATTCGTGTGTCGATGTCTTTTTCGGTTGATGTGACGCTACTTCCTAGGTAGGTGAATTTGTATATCGTTAAATTCATATCTATTCAAATATGTTTATGCTTTCTTTGTTTCTTTGTTTCTTTTTATTCAAGCCTGCTTATATCACATTCAGCCATTTCATTTACTTCCATTTGTCCTATCTTTTTTCCAATCTCCATCCTTTAAAAATGTCCTCTTTAACTGATATCGTACATGTTACTTGTGATATTCATCGTTATCAGAGATTATTCTATACAAATTCAACTTTTGACGTAAATATTAAAGAGTATACCCATTTTTAAAAATCAGACTGTGTTCTCAGCAAAAAGGTTATGCCATGTTTCTCGGACGGACAAAGCCTGTTTGAAAAAAAAAAACTGCATTAGAAATCAGAAAAGACTAAAATGTAGTTTAGTAGTTAAATATTTTACAATGGAAAGACGTATATATATATATATATATATATATATATATATATATATATATGTCTTATATATATATATATATATATACGTCTTATATATATATATATATATATATATATAAGCGTTTCCATATACAGACAGTGATATTATCAATCTATTCCTCTCTCTCCTCACTCTCTCTCGCTCTCTATTTCTCTCTTTCTTCCTCTCATACTCAGACATGGATATACACAATTTCTCTGAAAGACGTATATGTATGCAAGCATATATATATATATATATATATATATATATATATATAAACATATATATAAACTTTTCCATATAAACACAGCTATATTATCAATCTATTTCTCTCTCTATCTCTATCTCTTTATTTTTTTATTCTTCTCTTTTTTTCTCTCATACTCAGATTTACACACACACAGTTTCTGTCACTGTTAGTTTCCGTATATATATATATATATATATATATATATATATATATATATATATATATATATATATATATATATATATATATATATTCTATCATGACATGACATATATTGCCCTTTGATAAAATGATGGTTGCTGCATTCACGTTTTCATGGTTCTAAACCTTTAAGACAAGCTGATTGTTATATGGTTAATGTCAGATGGTTAAAGTAACAAGAGTCGCTTGCCCAGTTGGCTGGGGCTGTAGAATACACCGACTGCACCTTTGTAGAGGGGTAAGACCCCACAACGAGTGTCCTGATATGACTCTAAACAATCTGATGGCGAGGTTCCAGTAATGCCGGTGCTTTGAGGAATGCGGAGTACCTCTTTATTCCCATCGCTCCCAGGTCCACTCTGGTCCGGAATGTTAGTATCTAATAGGAGTCATATCTATGGGTTAAATAGAACTAACGGCATACTTATGCTAAACTGAATAATTTGACTAAACTGAATAGCTTGAAATAGAAATGTTTCGACAATTAAACCGTACTTACATTTAAAATGCGTGCTAATGCTAAACTGAATTATTTGAAATTGAACTGATTTTTTACATTCAAACTATACTTAAACTTAATTGAATTATTATATATAGAACTGTTTTGACATTTTTCTGTGTAAATATAATTTGTTCTGACTCATGCTAAACTGATTATTTACATGAAAATGGATTTGGTGTTAAATAACCTACAAAGGTTGATATGCCATAAAACCCAACCAACCAAACCTGCCTTCAAAAATTGAACTATGCCAGTGACATAACATTTTGATAATTTCTACCATTAAAAGAATTTGCTCTTTTTTCTTCATCGTTATTTTTATATTCACAATGTTTCAGCCAATGCAAGTATTGATTTTGTTATTTCAGTAGGATTAAATACATACAAATGATAAGTGTTTCAAGTATTATATAAGAGTTTTATTGTATCGTTCTGAATTATTTATTGCCAAGGCAGCAATAAGATTTATATGTAAGAAAAAAACAAACCATCCTTTCTGTTTAAATAGCTTCTTTTGACTTTTTTGGTTCAATGAATTTGGCATGGGTTATGTGAATTATGAATTTTTTTTCCACTTGTTAGTTTATCTTTCAATATTGTTCTTTACCATTAACTTTCATTTGTATTATATATATATATATATGCGTGTGTGTGGAGGGTAGAGAGAGGGAGAGAGAGACAGAGGGAAAGTGAGGTTGAGAGTGTGGATATAAAGAATTATGAAGTAAAAATCAATTTCATAGAACCTTGCAATACAATGCACTTTTTCAAGCCAACTTGCGTTTGTAGAAACCCTACTGAAATTCTTGTTTTGATCTAGTATGAATCTTTAATGTCCTCCATATCTCTCAGCTCATAGACTTGTGATATATTTGAAGAATACGAAACAAGATAATGTTGAACAAAACTAATTCTGTTGAGCATAAAGTTTGCTGGACTTACATAATAATGCATTCTACCAAAAAATAATTCATAACAATTTTTTTAACTGACACTAATTCGTGTACATGCCTAGGTTTCATCACTGTTTTATTATACAGTATATGTCACATAGCTGGGTACACGTCAACAGATATTCTTTTTCAAAATAAAACCTAAACAGCTTTGTCTAGGATATGAAATAGGATCATTGATCCTGTTTCTAAATATGATAACCGTTACATTTTGCGTACCTCCGAATATAGATGGAAGGTGTCGTTGCGTGGAAAATAGTTGGACTCTGACATCGTAGTAAATAAGTTGAACTCAAGTTCATTGCCGAGTCGGCTGAGGCTGTAGAATACACTGACTGCACCTCTGCAGAGGGGTAAGACCACCCCTAACGAGTGTCCTGGATATGACACTAAAAAATCTGATGGTGAGGTTCCAGTAATACTGGAGATTTTGGGAATGCAGAGTACCCCTTCATTACCATCGCTCCCAGGTTCACTCTGGCCCGGAGTGGTAGCACCTGATAGGGCCCTATCTATGGGTTAAATAGAACTAACAGCATTCTTATGCTAAACTAAATTGTTTGAGTAAATTGAATAGCTTGAAATAGAAATGTTTTTGACAATTAAACCGTACTTAGATTTAAAATGCGTGCTTATGCTTGACTGAATTATTTGAAATAGAACTGTTTTTCTACATTAAAATTGTATTTACACATAACTGAATCGTTATATATAACTTCTTGAATAGTTTGAAATAAATGTTTTTGGCAATTAAACTGTGTACTTATGCTAAACTGAATTGTTTTATATAGAACAGATTATTTACATAAAAATGGATTTGGCGTTAAATGACCTACAAATGTTGATATACCATAAAACCCACCAAACCATGCAATCATCAAGTTCAGTTCTATACCTTGGGGCAATACCTCTCCAAGCTAAGCCATCTTAAAACGAATATATATATATATATATATATATATATATATATATATATATATATATATATATATACTTGGTTCAGAAAAATGGTGCTTATTATCGTAGGATATGGACCCGACGACACGAATTCGAATCCTGGACGATGCTGACTACAAATCAAATAGCACTGGCAAAGGAATGAATCCCTTCAGCTGAAGATGAATTTTTGGGAAGACAAGATTTTTTATTCCTGATTAGACAGCCAGTCTAGAAGAATGAAAACTTTAAATTCAAAGCTATTAAACTTTGCTTAACAATAGAACTTGCACCGTATCCTATCTCTCCGGAGGGGTTCGCAAATAAACACACACACACACACACACACACACACACACACACACATATATATATATATATATAAGAGGTTTTTGGTACATGACAATTTAATAATTAAAAAAATTAAGTGAATCATTTATTTACTAAGTTTTATAACAATAAAAACAAATTAGAGGTCCTCTCTAATTAATTTTTGATTATTTCAAAACGTAAAAAATAAATACGATTCCCAACTTTTTGTGATTATATATATATATATATATATATATATATATATATAAGAATCCGTGTGGGGGGGTGTATACGCGAACGTGCGGGTGTGTGTGCGGACATGCGCGTGAGTATGCGTGTATACGTGTGTGTGCGCACGTGTGTGATATTCATTGCCAGTTGTTAGAATGGATTTTTAATTTGCTTATCATTTAGAACCTTAAAGTGTACCAATTTACAAATTGTAAACAAGCTGTCTGTGTTAGTATTTGATAGTCTATGTTGTCCTAGAATTTGGAATAAACTGCATCTGAATATAAAGCTATCGTTCTAGAGAAGTGAGAATTGTGAATTCATTAACATTATAATCAGGTCCACTCTGACACGGTGTGTTTGTATCTTTTAGGGTTCCAACTCAGGGTCAAATAAATCAGTTTAAACATCATTTATCATATTTACCCAACCCCTCCGCTCAATGTCAAATTTTAAAGCGGGGTTTAACAGGTTTGAATGCAGAGTTTTCCTTCTCCTAGACTAGTTGCCTCGCAAAGGTTGAAGAACCTAGTCTGCCCAACTATTTACCCATAGCTGGAGGGAGAATAATTGGATTCATATCTTTCCCGAGGGTATTAGTGCTATGTGAAATGCAATCAGTCTCGTCCAGGATTTGAACTCGTGTCACCGTGTCCATTTATTATGACGATAACCATTACACCACGGGCACTTCCCAATATCTTCAAATGACTTATATATAATCTATGCTTACATGGACATAGAATTGGCAGGACGTGTTTTATATCAACCGTGACTGTTTGTTAAATATCATTTATATTAGGTAGGAATACTTGATCCTGTATAGCTGTTAAAAAATTATCTATATTAAGTATAGTAACGAGAACCTGTAATTGTTTACTAAAGATTGTTATTATTACGTAAAAGCAACCACGATGCTGAGCTCATATTGAAAGTCTAAAATATCATTTTATCTCATTTAAGGATCAATGGCGATTTACGGCAATGTTTTTGACTTTTATATAAGCTTATCAACTTACCCTTATCCAATTAAATATCGAAAAAAAAACATTGTTGCATTAATCAAGTTAATTCGAAAACAAATCCGAAAACATTCAGTCCAATTACCGAGTGCTATAAACAGTACTTTTTTTTTCAAACAAAAGTGTAGAAAATTGCAACCTGCCAGCTTTTTAAAATGTCTGCGTGGATAATTAAATTGTAGGAAACAAAGATGCAACAAATAGTTTAATTGACGATTTGCACAGAGTAATGGAATTAGTTAAAACTGTGTGGGTCACGTGAGATTTCTAAAATCAGATTTGATTGGATTAGAATTTTTTTTATATTGATATTAGGCATGTATATACGAAGAACAAAGAATCTAACATTTGTGTTTAGATACAAAAAAAAATGATAGTTACACAGGGACACACATTCACAGCACAGACAAACACATAAGGATCTATGTAAACACCGACACACAAATTTATGTTGGAATAAAGATCATTAAAGTAGGGTCAGTAGGTATGCGTGGGTGTGTGTGGGGGTTTTATGTGTAAATGCATAAAGCGTCTCCTAAAATGTATTCCGAATGTCTCTATAATGAGGTTGAATGGTCCTCAAGGTATCACTTTGAGAAAGGCTGAATCTATTTGGCGCAGTACATAAACAACAAAATAAACAAATACCTTAACAAACAGTCACGGTTGATATAAAACACGTCCTGCCAATTCTGTGTCCATGTTAGCATAGATTATATATAAGTCATTTGAAGATATTTTTTGCCCAAATATTGTTTCAAATTACAATTCTAGACTCTTATAGAGTTTCAGAAATTAAGCCTTAACATTCGTGCTGTTTTTTGCAAAACACAAAAGGATACAATTTTCGTATGAGTCCAGAATGACGCACCAGTATACCCCAGATTCTCAGGTTTGAATTGAGAGTTTTTTCAACTAAACCAGCTGATTTCCCAAGAATAAAGAGCTTAGTTTCAAAAACAATAGCATGTCTGAAAATACATAGGACCCATGTGACTGATAATAACTCTACTAATCATAATATTGTGTTCAGTTTTGCTTCAGATTTGAAAAGAGAATACAATAACAACTATAAATTCACAATCAAAATGCTTTGGACGGGAGAGCAAAAATATTTTGCATCATAACTTATTTGGAGACGGAATCATTCAAAATTCTCTTAAAACAGATGCAACCCATTCATATGATAAGGATTTATTACTGAGACAAGGAACTCCAAAAAAGATTCCATGTCTTTGAAGCTGATATAATAACAATTAAAAAAATATTAATTTGGTGTCTCTTGTTCAAAGGATGTTTTCTTTACAGGACATAATCCAAATGACTGCCATTGTGCTTATCTCAGTAATAAATTATTGTCATATTAATAGGTCCCATATATTTGGACACACTCTATAATTCCCAATAGCTTTTAACTGAGGGA
The DNA here is from genome assembly GCA_963585895.1 of Sepioteuthis lessoniana. Lineage (NCBI taxonomy): Eukaryota > Metazoa > Mollusca > Cephalopoda > Myopsida > Loliginidae > Sepioteuthis > Sepioteuthis lessoniana. The sequence goes on along the minus strand of OY757928.1, from coordinate 20,764,295 downwards.
AGGGATGTTTTCATACATTTGAAAAATGCATGAATTTGAAATGAAATTAAAAATCCTTGTTGAAGATGTGATTCGTCGAGTCCAGTTTCTACGTCTCCAATATTTCTTGTTATCTCTGTGGAAATAATTAGGAGACATTAGTTTTGGGGCATTCTTGTGTAATATCTTAAACAGAGGCGTATTCAGATCATATGAAATGGTTGAGATTAACTTAGGAGATAACAAGACATCTATTAAAAGAACTTAATTTGTTTTCGTTACTCCGAAATGTGTATGGATGTTAAGCGACAGAAATTAATGGCTGGTTAAAGAGAAGGTCAATCTTGAGATTATTATTTTTTCATTTGTAAGACTGCGGGATTCTCCCATTGCGTGGTATTAGCGATTTCACTGAGATTTTGAATTATATCCGTTATATCTCAATGTAAAAGGACCCCTTTCATACAAATTAGATGGTGAGCATCTCAGCAATTATCGAGTCTCACCCAACGCGCTTGAAATGACAGAGTATCAGCAAAATGGAATTTTCTAGAGGATTTTGAGATGAGAATGGTGTCGTTTGACTCTTGGCTTTTGGCGCAAAAATTGACAAATGAAAGAAAATTAATTTTTTTGTGATCTTAAGAGTCGAAAGATGGAAATAAAACTGTGGAGCTAGAGTAGTAATTTACGAAGCTCTTTGCTTCGATGTGGCACAAGGCCGAATGAATGGGGCGCCCAATGAGCTGTGGAGCTAGAGTAGTAATTTACGAAGCTCTTTGCTTTGATGTGGCACAAGGCCGAAAGAATGGGGCGCCCAATGAGCTGTGGATCTAGAGTAGTAATTTACGAAGCTCTTTGCTTCGATGTGGCACAAGGCCGAAAGAATGGGGCGCCCAATGAGCTGTGAAGCTAGATTAGTAATTTACGAAGCTCTTTGCTTCGATGTGGCACAAGGCCGAATGAATGGGGCGCCCATTGTACTGTGGAGCTAGAGTAATTAAAAAAGAAAGAAATAAAGAAAGATAAAAATGAAAAGAAATCAAGAAATTAATCATCATCATCATCATCATGTCGTGCTGGTAGCATGGATATCCCTGACCCTCTCTCGCCACTCCTCCTTATTATTCATCGCCTCTGGCAGGTCTTCTGGACAACATCCCGTATCCTCACATAGTTGCTGAATGTATGTTCGTGCTGGTCGTCCTGCTTTTGCACGGCCATGTGTGGGGGTCCATAAGAGCACATCACTTATGAGTTCGTCCCTGCTTCTCCAGCAGTGTCCTGCATAAATTAATCAAAATAATAAATATTCAAAACTAAGCGGAAAATAAGTATTTAAAACGAAACTGATAGAAAAATGAATAAAAGAAAGAAGACAGTGAAGAGAAAAGATAGAATTTGAAAATAACGAAGAGAAAAAAAAAATTAATAAAAACCTAATAGCCTAGAAAGAAAAAGTGATTGATTCATCGATTGAGTGATTGATTTTAAACACATATCAACACATCTGTTATTCTATATATAGAAGTTTGTGAATGGAATTCATTGTTCCTTCATATTTACATTTCTTCTCCAGCTGTTTTTAAGAGCTTTTTTTTTGTACGGTGTCATCTCGAATACAAATAATTTTTAAAGAGATCTATTTGACACTCAAATATGACATTAATAAAAAAAACTTCAGCTTTTTGGTTAGAGTGGGTTACATAGTTGAAATAAAAGAACGAGAATACTTGTTTATTAAAATATACACTCCGGGTTTATTTACGAAAGGGTCGACATGCTGTAGGTGTGTGAGTGTGTGTGAGTGAAAGAGAGAGAGAGAGAGTGGGGACGAAGCCTGATCAAAGACTAAAAAACAGACCTGCTATATTGGACACATTACGTGTGATTCTATATTTAGGACTCCACTTAGTACTTCTTTGACGGGGCTGGTCAAGGCCACTTCTCAACGCCAGGCTACTAGCCCGAACGGTCATGCCAAAAGCGGCTTCTGTTCTTACTGCCCACTCCTTACTGACTGCCGATATTCATCCTACGCCCAACCAGCGTACGAATGTGGCACAAGGCCGTTTTTTAAGTTGGGCCCTTCGCAGGGCCGAAGCCCAACGCGACAGGCAGTTCCAAAAATGCCTCGGACCCCGTCGGCATTTCCCTTTTCGGGGCGCCTCATGCGCCGGGCGATGAACCCTACCCTTCCGAAGAGGGTTAAAGCCTGGGGGGACGGCCCCCTGAGGCCAGAGGTGATGTATATAGTGGTGGATTACACCCGAACGAACGGTGCGGCACGCAACCACAGCCGGTCGAGAGCGCCCCACCACAGGACACAAAGCAACGCCGCAGAGGTTGAAACTGTGCTTATATAATATTCATAACGCCCACGCATTTTTCTTCCAGTTCCCAATTCAAGTGATTTATTCCCGCTGTCCCCTTATTTACACCGATGGAATATCTTGTTTAGAGATACACAACCAAGATGCTACCAAAAGTTAATATGTATCACGGATATAGGATTGAAAAACAGAATGAGTACACCTCACACACCAAAATACTTGCATCAGATTCAGTTTAGTGTTATACCCAACACAACTCCTTTTGGGGAGATTGTCTTTCATCATCGCTCTGGATACAATTGGAATGTTCTAAGCCCCGTTGATAGGACCATGAAAAGAAATAAATGGAAAGAAAAAGAAAAGAAAAATAAGAAGTTAGAGTAAATCGCAAAAAATTAAATGTACCTGTTTTTAATAGCATAATATTCTTTGTGGATTATTTAATAACAAAGCCTTTCTTTTAAGAGGGGGTGTCCTCGTGGTGTAAAGGTTAAAGCGATGGACTGCGGAATCGAAGTAAGCGAGTTCGTACTCCAGTCGCGCTATTACGTTCACTTTTGGTCAAATGCCCTTGGGAAAGGTATTAATCCCCTTATCCTCCCAGATATGGGTTAAATAGTACCACTACTGTTCTTCAAGGAGAATAGCTTTGGCATTAAATAACCTACAAAGGTTGATATGCCATTAAACAAAGAAACCGAAACCTTTCTTTTAAAAGATCAGTTCTATTACTATTGAATATGGAGCTGTGTGATAAAAGGGTTTATACATTTGCCAAGGTTATTAAACTCATATTGTTAAAGTTAAACGAACACCTGTTTGAGGGGATGTCCTTGTGGTGTAATGCTTAAAGCGATGAACTCTGGGATCCTAGTGAGTGAATTCATACTTCAGTCGCGCTATTACGTTCACTTTCGGATAAATATCTTTGGGAAAAGTATGAAGCCCCTCATCCTCCCAGCTATGGGTTAAATAGTACCATAACTGTTCTTCTAAAATGATTTGGCATTACATAACCTAGAAAGGATTATATGCCATTAAATAAAGAAATCAAACCAGGCACCTCTTTGATGGTTGAAATGCCCTGAAACAAAGAAACAAATAAGTACCAGTTAATGAATTGTATGCATAAGATATAGTCCAAATTAACAGATTGACGAGAAAACAGTCTTTGTCAAAATGATAACCGAACAATACGCAAGACTTGATTGTCATGCCGACTAAAGATCAAACGAAACTCCTATTCCTGCTTCAGAAACGAAACTTGGTTTCTTCGACGATGTTCATTTTATTAATTTATCTTACAAATGTTCGTTGTGTACGCTCCAACCGAATGCCATTTTCATTCTAGTGGTGCCATCTGTTGTTTATGGACGCACTTATCTATGAATAAACATATGCGATGAAATATTACGTATGTGAACGCGCAGGCACGGAGATCACGTTTCGTAATGATTGCTGACACAGCTAACATGTGAAACTGCGTGATCTTTTTACATCAGATAATTACAAGTCGTCGCAACTATGCATGGCTTTTTACGTTACAGAATTTTCAAGCAAGTTGTTATTACCTTTTTCTTTGGCCGGTAAAAAAGATAGCAGGATATTGTTAACGTTTGTGAAGCAAGACAAGAATGTCCTGAAGGACGCTCTAGAATGTGTATTAATAATATGAATATGTCACCAATGTTGTTACGGCATTGGTTGAGAAGGTAGAGAGTAAAAATAGAACAATTTTCTTTGTAAGACACATAAAATGAACGCGTTAAGAGCTGACTGATTTACAGATATTGAATAAGAAATTCGTTAATGGAATTCAAGTCATTCAATGTCACAGTACATATCAATCACGATATAATCGATTTGAAATTTCAATGTAAACAATCGACATTAAACGCAGTAAAATCTGATTTTTTGGGTTTAAAAATTACCGGTTTTTTAAATGAAAAATTACATTTGTTTGTTTTTTCTTTTTCATTCGTTTGTTCTTAATTCTCGATTTTATCCTGCCTTTCTTCTCTCTTAATTTTCTTTTGATAATTTTTCTCGACTATATTTCGTTTTCGTTTTAACCGGACATTGGCATAATGGTTAGAATGTTCGCCAAGGGCCCGGGAGACCTGGGTTCACTCCCAGGTCGAGTCATACCAAAGACTCAAAAAATGGTACTTGCTTAACACTCAGCATTATAAGGTACGGATCAAGGGTAAAGTGGAGCAACCCAGGGAAAGGAGTAGCGCTCTCCCCTACACCTTGGTATTGTAAGCTATCGAAAAGGGAGCCTTCGGGTCACCCTCGACTAGGGTCGCCAACTTTTATATTTCGTTTACCTTATTTTTATTGTCATTCATTTCTAGTTGGCTTTGCATTTCCATGATTTTTCTTTCTTTCAGTTAATTCACGTGTTTTCTGACTTTTTGTTCAATTTTCTTCAGATACTTTCCTTCTTTTCCTTCTAAGGTATTTGCTATATCATTCACATTGATTTAAGTGTACAAAATTAATTTCTCTTTTTTGCGAATAACGAAATAATTGTAATTAATACCAAAATTAAAGCTTCAAACACATTGCAGTAATTTCAATGCGTTTTAAATTTCTATTAAATAAAGAAGACCGTGATCATTGCGACACTTTGTAATTTTTGAGTAAGTTATATGGGCAACGTTTGAATCTTACCAGCGTGCGAACACTTGCGTTCATAAGATAAAAATATGAAAAAATCTTAATGAACACGGTCGTAGTACTTATTTTTGCATTAGAAAACAATGGACACCGACTTTTATAAATAAGTAAATAACTCCGTATCAAACAAAATTCATTGATTTAATTTTATTCATTAATTTATAAACCTGAATTTTCTGTAAACCTCATATATGAATAAATCATCTAGACCAAATATTACAAAGTTTGAAAACTAATGTCCGAGATAACACTAAATTCTTAAGAACTTTGTAATTACATCCTATCGTCCAATCTAGACTTGGACACTTGATCTAGCTATCGTCAAAGACAAATAGAAAACAGAATAATAATGCTGATAACCAACTTTGGTCGCCATAAACAACATATCCTGAATGTTGTCGTTCCGTGATATCGTAGCAAATGGGATAGAATGTTACATCGTTATAAGTGAGTTCGAAATCTACTTGAACTATTAAGTTCCCTTTCGGTATTGGGAATATTATGAGCCCCCAATTAACCCAGCTATGTGTTCAACTGTACCACTACTAACCTTCTTCAAGAACAAGGCATTAAATTACCCAAGAAGGTTCATAAGTCCTTTAACAAAGAAACCAAACCAAACCAAACCAAATCAAAAACCATAAGCGAAAACCGAAAGAAAATATTGAGACAATATCAGACGGCAACAAAAACAAAATTGTAAAAAATATGAAGGTCGCACTTGTCACCATCATTATGGGAATGTTAAGAACAGTCTCAAAGAATATTAGAATATTACAAGGATTTGAAATCAGAAGAAAAAAATGAGTTTTCAAGACAAATATGTTACTGAAACGATTAAAAATATTAAGAAGAATTTGGCGCCTTTTATTCATATGAATAAAACCCAAATTTTTGAATACTGATTTGAAAACGGACAGACATAACGTAATATTCATACTCTCAATTTTTTTGAGTTGGTCCTTGTAACATACGAAACTAAGCTTACAGAAAATCAACATTGAGGAAGATTTACCTCCCCGAGCAATATCAGCTTTAACTAATGTATTATATTTTGCAACACTCAAAAGTTCCTATATATTCTTTTAGCATTTAGCTCTCCTGGAATATGTGTCTTTGATAGAAACTGTCAACTGTATCTAGTGAATACTTCTGCGAGCGAAGAATGCAAGCAGCCCTTAAGCAGATCCTCATATTTTGATTTAATTAAGTATCAAAACGACTAAAGATGAATGTATTCGCATCATGTAATGAGAAATATGAAATAACTTCTTGGAATTTCATTAACAGCATGTTATTATAAATACTTAATTCTTTGAAAGGGAAATGTTTCATTTCTTTCAATCCCTGATTGCTTTTGTAAAGGTTTATCAACGAGATCTGTAGCTTTAGTTTGGTTACCAGTCAAGAAGAAAAGGCCTGAATTAAAACCAGCTTAGCATAAAAAAATGACGTTGTGTCAAATCCTGGTGGAAGGTTTGAATAAATATATACATGTGTTAGGCTTACGTTTATACTTACCCATACAGATCAGCTTGCACATATATGCACATGCATTATTGCACCAACATTTGTGCTTCTGGGAGTATGAATTCTTAGTATCACAAATCATCATCAAATTGTTTAGCTGGCTGGAGATTATAGGCAAACAAACTCTTTACTATAGTTTGTATAGTTTTCTTGTTTTTAACAGATTCAGGGGTTTTTTGTCTGATTCTTTATTCATTTTATTAACATCTTACATTTTTACTTGCAAAAAATATTCATTTTCGTGCATGATTTTTATTCGATTTTTTCCCATAGTTCCTTATCTATTTCTATCCGCTTACCACTGCATATGAAATTATACCCATAATCTCTCTTTCTTCTTTCTCCCTATCTCACTCACGCTCACTCAATCTCCCACACATACACGTACACACCCAAATTTCATCATCATCCAGCTATTATCCACACACACACACACACACACATATATATATACACACACACACACAAACATATTCACACGCACGCATATTTGGCAATTTTACTTTTATAACAGTGGGGTTGCGATTTTATTTTCATTACAGAGGAGTCGCGATGCTATTTCATAATTATTGTCAAAGTGTTGCAATTTTGTTTTCATTACAGATTTGTAGCGATTGTATTACTATTACATAGATGTTGCAACTTTGTTTTTCCAACAGAAGTGTTACAATTTTTTTTTTCGGTCTCATAGTTTCTATACTGTAGACAATATCTACAAACATCCATTGAGATAATATAATGTTATACAGAAAAAAGAAAAATATTAAGACTTGGTGTCTTCGATTTAGAAGAAAAATAATCTATAATCAAAAATGTTTAGGAGCTTACTTGTTTTAGGTCGATTCCATATATAGCAAATTCAGACAGGAGGTGTTCGTGGTGTAATGGTTATCGTCGTAGGAAATGGACACGGCGACACGAGTTCAAATCTTGGACGAGACTGATTGCATTTCACATAGCACTAATACCCTTGGGAAAGGTATGAATCCAATTATTCTCCTTCCAGCAATGGGTAAATAGTAGGACAGACTGAGTTCTTCAGCCTTGCTGAGGCAACTAGTCTAGGAGAAGGAAAACTCTGATTCAAACCTGTTAAACTCCGCATAAAAATTGACCTTGTGTCATATCCTGCCCGAGCGGAGGGGTTGGTAAATATGATAGCAAATTCAGAGAGTATCTTCAGCAAAGAAAATAGGTTGTCTGAATATGCATGAGACCCATGTAATTGCTTATAACTAAACTTATAATAATGCTGTGCTTATTTTTGTTTTAGATTTGAGAATAGTATTCTATAACAACTATCAAAATCCTCGATCACAATACCTTGGACAAAAGATTTTTCGTCACTACTTATTTGGAGACAAAATCATTCAAAACTCTCTCAAAACAGATGCAACCATAAATATGATAATCATTTATTACTGAGACAAGAAACTAAAAAAAAAGTCCTATGTCCTAGATGACTGGTATTGTGCTTGTCTCAGAAACAATTCATTATCATATTTATGGGCTGAAACTATTTTGAGACACGCTGTATAAAGATTAAATATCTATAATTACTTACATGCATATACACCTTTGGACAAAAATATAAGACCACCCTCAAAAATGAAGAAGATATTGTTTACAATTTTTAAATTATGAAAATCACATATGTGAAAGATAAGACATAAAGACAATTAAATTTAAAATATGAAGAAAGTTTACTTCATTTTTATATGTGTAGTAGCATTTAGGCTTAATTTTAAAATTTTGTTGTGACATAAACATAGGACCAATGAGCTGAACTATGAAATACATAGAGAAAGTTTCATCTAATATTTTGTAGATCTGCCGTTAGTTTTGATAACCTAAAAAAATTCGGTGACGCATACTATCAAATAGTTTCTGAACTTGAACCAAAGGAATTTTTCCTATGCGTCCAAGACTGCGTTTTTGAGTTCTGAAATTGCTGAGAACTGTCGACCTCCTTCATAAATGTTTGCAACTATCAATCCTCACAAATTTCTATCGGATTGAGGTCTGGAGAGAACGCTGGGTGGTCAAGAAGTCTTATTTCTTATTCAAACAAGTACCTCTTTGTTATTGATGCATTGTGGATATCATCATTATCTTGCTGAAAAGTTCATTCTTCTCCACATAGACGACGCCTTTCTTGTGCGCGAGATAATTTTTTTAGTATCTTCACATAACCTGCTACTTTTTATCGACCACTAAGAAATTGTAGTTTAACTTTGACTGAAGACGAGAAGGCTCCAGATCATAACAGATCCTCCTCCACAATGCCTTTTTGATTGATTCTCTTCAGCAAATTTTTTTGCACGCTGAAAGCCATCTAGACCGTCTAAATTGAATTTCTTTACGTCCAAGAAAACAACTTTTCGCCATTCTGTAGCACTCTTTGTTTGATATTGACGAGCATATTTCAGTCTTTTTTCTTGGACGATGAATTCTTTTCTTATGCATATTTTTTTCGTTGTTTAAATGCCTTCAAATTCTTCTAGTACTGCAGGGTGCATCGACTAGAGATTTCAATATTTTTTATGCTGAAGTTTTATTTTTTATTCTTCTCCTGAACTGTTGTGATAATTTTTCTGGTCTGCCAGTCGCTTTTCTTGTTCCATACTTATTTGGACTTTTTAAGTAATTGCCGATAACGGTTTTACTGCGTCCTAAAGCCTTCGAAATTTTTCTCAGAGATATTCCGACTCTTTTCAGAGCTGTAATCTCACCGTTCTCAAATTCAGATAATTTAGTTCCTTTAGCCATTTATGTGTTTAGTATTTTAAGTAATACAGGTTTGATAGCTTTTATAGTAAGTAGATTATATATAATATTTTTTCATAAGGAGGTGCCCGTGGTGTAAGAAAACGGTGCCCGTGGTGTAATGGTTATCGTCAGAGGAAAGGGACATGGTGACACGAGTTCAAATCCTGGATGAGACTGATTGCATTTCACATAGCACTCATACCCTTGGGAAAGGTATGAATCCAATTATTCTCCCTCCAGCTATGGGTAAATAGTAGGACAGACTAGGTTCTTCAGCCTTGCTGAGGCAACTAATCTAGGAGAAGGAAAACTCTGACTTCAAACCTGTTAAACCCCGCTTAAAAATTGACCTTGTGTCATATCCTACCCGAGCGTAGGGGTAGGTAAATATGATATATAATATTTTTTCATGTAAATTAAGTCCTTTTTTTCTTTAGTTTTTATTGTTGGTCTAATATTTATGTCAAAAATAAATTTTAGAATTTAGCATTAATGCTAATATACATATAAAAAAGGGAATTCAAATGTATTCTTATTTTAGATTTAAATCTCTCTTTAACTTATCTTTCATATATCAGATTTTCATAATCCAAAAATCGTAAACATCTTCTTCATTTTTGAGGGCGGTCTTATATTTTTGTTCAGAGGTGCGAATATATATATATATATATATATATATATATATATATATATATATGAATGTGTGTGTGTGTGTGTGTGTGTGTGTGTGTGTGTGAGAGAGAGAGAGAGAGAGAGAGAGAGAGTGTGTGTTATTTTGGAACAGTTTCACAACTTATAATTTAAGAAACAGCAGTGAAGTTCATGAAACAACATAATAACTTCTCTGTCTTCTGGCAAATATAAGAAAAGCGTATAAAAATGGTGAGTTTAATGATAACTCAAATTTTTTTTAGAAAAATATTGAAAAGGATACATCATTACGTTGAAATGTGTGAGTTGAAGTGAATCTTGATAAGGGCCATCATCTTACAATAGCGAAACAGAACGGTATTATGGCACGTACATTGACTTTTAACGGAAAACAACATATGTGGTAAAAAAATCTTGAAATTTATACACAAGTTTAATCCGTCAGAAAAAAAAGACGGATTTAGAAGAATGATCATATATTAGTTTCTTTTCGTAAACCCAGTATAACAATATGAACATTTTCTACCTAAAGAAATTTGTCTCGGAATTATTTTTGACGAAAAGACTAACCGGTTTTATAATTCTTCGTAAAATCAATTAATCATAATATTTCACACTGCTATCAGGATTTATTCATTAATCATCATCATCATCATCATTATCATCATCATCATTAAAAGCATGCCTTGACGATGATAATGATAGCGCAGATGCTTTCGATTCTCTCTCTCTCTCTCTCTCTCTCTCTCTCTCTCTTTTACACACACACACACCATTCGTTCCAACTGGGCGTCATTCTTTGTAAGTCCTCTAGACGGCATTCAGTGTCGCCGCAGTGCTAATCAATGTAAGTTGTTTTTCTTTTATTGTCAGCCAACACTAATGTGTAGGAAGCCATCGCTTACAATTTCTTTCCTGCTTCCCCAATTGTAATTTCCTAAGCTTTGTGCTTAAATGTGGCACAAGGTCGTATGAATAGGGCATCCAATGAGACTCGCACTCACTCATCTGGGTTTCCTAGAGAAGTTTGCTAATCATTACACAACCCTAGCAGCACACATTAGGACTTGCTCGTCTTACTTTGATGGTTTTTGAGAGGAGCGACAGATAGCTGTATAACTGCGGGAGAAAATAGACATTTGATAACTTTTAACTCTTTAACCAACCGGATTTTCGTGAAAACTAAAAATTAGATTCTACTTTTTTTTATGAATACATGTAAACCTACTGAAAAAATATCCGCAACGAAGAAATTTTGAAGAAAATCCCAATATTTCAGAATGTTATATAGATTTACCATAAATTCATTAATCACTTCCGGACCAGCAAGCATTACTGATGACCAGAGATAGCGACAAAGAGACGTGTAACGATTTTTTTTCGTTTTTTGTAGGGAAATCAGATGGAGAGGGTGGAGGTGTTACGTCAGCTTATTTTGGGATGGAGTTTTTTTTTTGCTTAATAAAAAAGGGCGGGAAACAATATTGGGGGAGATTTTTCTTTTTCATAAGTGATGAAAAAACTTAAAATAAAAAAAAAACAAGGCCAAAGTTTCAGCTTGCCCCCACCTTACAATTTGTTTTATTTTCTATTTTTCAGCTGAAACGTGGGATATTCATTCTTATTTTATGTTTTTTGAACACTTATAAAAAAAAAAAAACAACAATATTGTTCCAACCTTAATTTTATTTCGCGAAAAAAAAAACTACCCCAAATAAGCTTAGTTAACACTTCTAACTTCTCTCCTCCATCTGATTTCCCTACAAAAAAAAAACAAAAAAAAAAACAATTTGGTTACCCGTCCCTAGCCGCTATCTCTGATCGTCAGTCATGCTTGCTGGTTCGGAAGTGGGTGATCATTTCACATTAAGTTTTTATAACAAATTGATCATCCTCCTTAAATTCTAAAATATTGGGGTTTTCTTAAATATTTCTTATCTAAGTATATTATTTCTGGTTGTTTACATATATTTACCAAAAAAATTAGAATCAATTTTTTTGTTTTTGCGAAAATAGGATGGGTTAAATGCTAAACATTTACCTTATATTTATTAATTAATTTTTCAAAGGGTATTTTGAAAGAATTTTTCGTAAATATTTTAATGTCAGTCAACTTCCAATTATTTCATTTTATGATTTTTTTTAAAGAAATATCATCAAATTGGATTGAATTAAATTCTGACCGCTAAAAATAATTTCTTGTAACGTTTAAGTCTAACATTTTTTAAAACTCTAATATAGAGATATAAAAAATTTGCCCTGAATCATATGACAAAAATTTCAATAAAACTAACAGATTTTTTTTTAATTAGTGAAAAACGTAATTAGTTCCACTTAAATGTTCTTTCGGCAAAATATTTCTGTTGAAAAAATTAAAGATTTATTTTGGTTCTTCATTAAATTTACTTAATGGTTTTAAAAGTTTTTAATCTATTTGTATATAGATTAATTTTATACTATTTCAAAGTTGTATATAATACTGAACTTGACAAACCGAAAGGTTAAAGTAGTTCCGTTCGGGATGCAGACATCTTCTAGAAAATTTAAATGTTTTTTTAATTGTACAATTTTTCTGCAATTAAGATAGTTTCTGGAATAGTTTTCGATAAATGCCTTTGTTTAGTTTGATTTTTTGCATTCATTTGCAAGTATCTCTTCCTCTGACGCAATGCTAAAAACATCTTTTGATTGTCAATTTAATACGCTTGAGTTGTAGATTAATTTTACATCATACTGTTCAATTTATTCTAACCTTTGCTGGACCAACAACATTTTAAAGCCTTTTGTTATTTTTAGAAAAAAAATTTATTATCTTGATTATCTGTATGACATAAGCAGCTGATTCCAATTGATTTTAATTAGAATTTCGGTTTAGTTTTATTTAGTCACTTTGTTTAATGACATATCAACCGTCCTGGGTTATATAATGCCAAATTCATCCTTGTAGCTTGACATTAGTGTTACTATTTAACACAGCGCTGAAAGATAAGGGAGTTTGGTTAGTTTGGTTTTATGACATATCAACTATTGTAGGTTATTCAAAGCCAAATCTGTCTTATACGTATAAACAGTTCTATTTCAAACAATTTAGTTTAGCATAAGTAAACAGTTTATTTCTATTTGACTTATAGACAGGATATATCAGATCCTCCCACTCCTGACCAGAGTGAACCTGGGAGCTCTGGCAATAAAGGAGTAATACGCATTCCCCAAACCGCCAGCTTTACTTGAGCCTCACCATCCGTTCGTTTAGTGTCATATCCTGGACACTTGTAGGAGTAGTCTTAACCCTCTACAGAGATGCAGTCGATATATTCTACAGACCCACCCGACTTTGCACGATAAGGGAGTTTATACCTTTCCTAAAGGTACTATTTACCCAACCCCTCCGCTCGGGCAGGATATGACACAAGGTCAATTTTTAAGCGGAGTTTAACAGGTTTGAATTCAGAGTTTTCCTTCTCCTAGACTAGTTGCCTCACCAAGGCTGAAGAACCTAGTCTGTCCTACTATTTACCCATAGCTGGAGGGAGAATATTTTGGATTCATACCTTTCCCAAGGGTATTAGTGCTATGTGAAATGCAATCAGTCTCGTCCAGGATTTGAACTCGAGTCGCCGTGTTCATTTCCTACGACGATAACGACTACACCACGGGCACCTCCTTACCTTTCCTAAAGGTATTTATTCGAAAGTGAACGTAATAGCGCGACTGGAGTTTGAACTTCTTATGATGATGATCGTCCTCCAGCGCGTTAGCCACTGCAACAAGAGTATTCCCCCTTAAGTAAAAAATACTCATTAGTTTAAAAACTCCTGTCGTAGAAGAATTGTGTTATTATCAATTTAAAAAATTTAATTTATTTTATTTTTAGTCACTAATGCATCTAGATGGTTAGTTGACCGACCATATCGGCGGGACTTCGAGTACGCTGACTATATCTTCTACTGAGGGATAAGAACTCCACAACTAAAAATCCAAATACATGTCTTCAGTAATTCCCTAAACTATCCTATGGTGAGGCTTTGATTCCGGAATTCTGGTTTGTAAGGAAGTACCAATCTATTGCCATTACTCCCAGTTCCTCTTTGACCCAGAGAAGAAGTTTCTATTTGCGTCCTATTTACCGTCAAATCGATATGCTTGATGATTATTCGTATTTGATCGGGCGATATGATATCACCTGTTTATATCAAATACGAATAATTTTCAAGCAGATCGATTTGACGAATAGATAGGAACTTAATAGATACTAATAATAATCTTTGTAAGCAATTATGGTTTCAAATGACTATTCTTAAAATAAATAATTTAATAAGTCTGAATTATTTGTATTAAGAATAATCACTTGAAACCTAATAACTCTATGCAGAGGAGTGATTATTATAAAACAGAAATAATTGCTTTAAACCATTTAATTATTTGCCCAGTCGGCTGGGGAAGTAGAATACATCGACAGATTCTCTGCAGAGGAGTAACCCCTCAAACTAGTGTCCTGATATGACACTAAACAATCTGATGGTGAGGTTCCAATAATGTTGGAGCTTTGAGGAATGCGGAGTACTCCTTCATTGCCATGGCTCCCAGATCTACTCTGGCCCGGAGTTTGTAGCACCTGATAAAGGTCCCATCTATGGGCAGAATAGAACTAAACCGTAGTTTCTTCAGTTTACTGTTTTTTGCATTCAAACTGCTTACTTATGCTAAACTGTATTGCTCGAAATAGAACTGTTTTGACATCTAAACTGTGTACTTATGCTAAAATGAATTATCAGAAATAAGACTGTTTTGATCCTATTTACCCAACCCCTCCGCTCGGGCAGGATATGACACAAGGTCAATTTTTAAAGCGGAGTTTAGCAGGTTTGAATTCAGAGTTTTCCTTCTCCTAGACTAGTTGCCTCACCAAGGCTGAAGAACCTAATCTGCCCTACTATTTAACCATAGCTGGAGGGAGAATAATTGGATTCATACCTTTCCCAAGGGTATTAGTGCTATGTGAAATGCAATCAGTCTTGTCCAGGAATTGAACTCGTATCGCCGTGTCCATATCCTGTGACGATAACCATTACACCACGGGCACCTCCTATAAGACTGTTTTGATATTAACTCTGTGTATTGCCCTGTCGGCTGGGACTGCAGAATACATCAAATGCACCCATGCCGAAAGGTAAGACCCCAGTCAACGAGGATCCTTAATATGACACTAAACAATGTGATGGTGAGCTTCCAGTGATGCTGGGGTTTGGGGGAATACAGAGCACCCCTTCATTGCCATTGTTTCCAGGCTCACTCTGGCCCGAAATGGTAGCACCTGAGAGGGCCATATCAATGGGTTAAATAGAACTAAACTGCATACTTATGCTAAACTGAATTGTTTGAATTAGAATTGTTTGACTAAAATGAAGCTCTTGAAATAGAAATTTTTTGACAAACTGTGTACTTATATTTAAACTGTATAGTTATGCTCAACCGAACTATTTGAAATCGAACTGTTTTTGACATTGAAACTGCACTTATACTAAACTGAATTGTTTAATTTAGAAGTGTTTTCACATTTCATCATCATCATCATATCGTGCTGGCAGCACGGATATCCCTGACCCTCTCTCGCCACTCCTCCCTATCGTTCATCGCCCTAGGTAGGTCTTCAGGACAACAACCTGTATCCTCACATAGCTGCTGAATGTACGTTCGTGCTGGTCGTCCTGCTTTTGCGCGGCCGTGTGTGGGGATCCATAAGAGTACATCTCTTATGAGTTCATCTCTGCTTCTCCAGCAATGTCCTGCATGTCTGGTTCGCCTAACTTGAATAGATTTCGTGATAGGGGGCAGGTGGCCGTACAGTTGGTGTCTTGTGGGGTGTTGCTGCCAGGACTTGTTCAGGATTGCACGCAGCATTCTTGTGTAATTGCCATCTAGTATCTTCTCCAGCCGTTTTGTTAGCGTCCATGTAGTGCATCCATATAGCAGTATCGATGTGACCGCTGCCTGGAAGAAACTGCGTTTCATTTTATCGGTTAGGTCTGATTTCCATATAGTCGATAGCCTATTGATAGCTGTCCATGCTTTCGTTAACCTCGTTTCGATGTCCTTTTCGGTTGATTCGACGCTGCTTCCTAGGTACGTGAATTTGTCTACTAGTTTAAGAGGGGTTCCTTCTAGAGTGGAGATGTCCCCTGTTTGGTTATAGCACATATATTCCGTTTTGTGTGCATTAACATGGAGGCCTATGCTTGCTGCTGCTCGTTCCAGGCTATGCAGAAGTGTTTCGGCTTGGTCAGGTGTATTTGCCAGTATCGCTATGTCATCGGCGTAGTCGGCGTCGGTAATTGTTGTTGCGGGATATCTTCTGCTTCTTTTCTTCGTCAGTTCGAAGCCATTCTCTTTGATTTTGTCAATCGATGTTCTAAGTACGTAGTCTAGACAAATGATAAAGAGATACGGAGCCAGCGTGTCCCCTTGTAGTACTCCTGCTACAATGTCGAAGTATTCTGTGTCTCCATCTGGTGATCGTACTTTTACTTTAGTGTTTCTATAGAGAATCGTTATTGCCGCTACGGTTTCTTTAGGTATGCCGTACGCTAGTAGGATTTGTTCCATCTTTCCTCTGTGAATGGAGTCGAAAGCCTTGGTAAAGTCGACAAATATTAATGTCGCTTGTAGGTTCTTTGCCCGTACACCCTCAAGGATTCTGCGGATGGTTAGTATTTGTGAGGTCGTAGATCTATTTCTTCGGAAGCCATTTTGGTTTTTTCTAAGTATGTTGTCGATTTTGGGTTCTAGGCGGTTTCGTAGTAGGGCATTGTAGATTTTGGCAGCTATGGATGTAAGTGTTATGCCTCGGTAGTTTTTGGCTAATCCGAGGTCTCCCTTTTTAGGGAAGGGGAGTATGCATCCCTTCGTCCATCTATCTATCGGATTTTGATTGTATACTGCGTTGCAGTGTCGGAGCAGTATGTCGTCGAATTGTCTGGTCTTCCATACTTCCGGGGGAATTTCGTCCAGTCCTGCAGCTTTCCTATTTTTAATTTTTCTGAGAACCGAGTCGAGTTCTCCTTGTGTGAACGGTCCAAGTTTAATGTCTAATTGTTTGCTAATTATTCTGGTGATTGGTTCATGCGTTATTTTTGGTGGGTTTCCAAGTAAGTTTTCGAAGTGCTGTTTCCACAGTTTTATTCTTTCTTGTTGGTTTGCTGCTTTAAGTTTTGCTTTGGTTGTGTTCTTTCTTCTGCTCACTTCGTTTATTGTTTGCCAGGCAATTCTAGATTGTCTATCTTCTACCGATTCTCTGATCTTATCTATCTGATTTTGAATGTATTCTGTCTGTTCCTTTATATATATGCCTGCTAATTGATATTGTGCCGTTTTTAGTTTTAAGGCATTTGTGTTTGTTGGGTTTTTTCGATAGTTTTTGGAGGCTGTTTTCACTAGTGCACGTTTTTCTCTCACCGCAAAGGTTTCCCATGGGACTCTATATTTAGTTTTAATTTTTGTTGGAATGTATTTTGCTGCTGCCTCAAGGTGTGCATTGACAAAATTTTCGTATTCGTCGTTTGGTGTACTTTTTTCCGTCTTTTCTTGTAGTGTTTCGAATCTGTTTCTCAATTCTAATACGTATTTATCTCTGACATCTTTGTTGTTTAATAGGGCCCAGTCATAGTGTTTGGTGGTCGCTGTTCGTTTGTCGTTTTTTCGTAGGCTTAACCGTATTTTCGCTGTGACTATTCGGTGATCGGTGGACACACCCTCAAAAGAGGAGTATGCCTCGCAATTCAATGCACTATTCTTCCATTTCTTGTTTATAAGGACGTAGTCTATCTGAGCTTTAGTATTGTTTGCGTACGTGTATGTCCATAGTTTGCCCTCTCTTTTTTGGTAGTTTGTATTGAGGCATGCTAATCTATTTTCTATCATGAAATCTGTTAGATGTTGTCCATTTCTATTTGACGTGTTGTGGAGGCTGTATTTGTTGTTTCCGTTTTTCCCGATTTGTGCATTCATGTCTCCGCCAATGACTAACATGTTGTGTTTCGGGATGCTACGCACTAATGAGGATAACTCATCGTAGAAGGTGACTATTTCATTTTCTTCACTAACATTGGTGGGGCTGTAGCATGAGATGATTGTTGCTCTGGGGTTTCCGTTAAATGTAGCTACCATCATTCTAGGTTGTATTTTCTCTATGCTATTAAGCGTTTTTAGTGCTCTAGGTCCTATAAGCAATCCTACCCCTCCCACTGCGGCGTTGACAGAGTTTTTCCATGCGGATACAGTGGCGAGCGACCATCCATTGCTAGTTTCGTGATATTTGATATCTTCTGTGTGTGTGTATCTGTGTTCTTGTATGCATATTATGTCTATTTTATGTTCTTCGGCCGATGCGATTAGCTCTGGGAGTTGTCCTATTCTATTTAAGGTTCTTACGTTAAATGTGGCTATTTGTAGTGTTTGCTTGCATTTTAGTAGTTTTGATTGTTTGAGCTCTGTAGCTGATTTTTCGAACACCGAGGCCAGGGCTCCAACCTCAGCAGGACGCGCCCCTTTTTTACCCGCGCGAAGAGCGATGCGGTTTGTGTAAGTGGTTTGAGTGTGGGTCATGGTTATCTTTCGATGGCTGTTTTGTTCTCTTCTATAGAAGCCACTCTTATAGAGGAGCAGCAGTAGTTCCCCGATCGAACTGTCGATCCTGAGCGAAAAGTCGTCAAACTCACGTCCAGGACCCATTTGGGTATTGACTCTGGTCGTCCATTGGTTTATTCAAATACCTTAACGTACATCATGCTGCTTCCCATGTGTACATAATAAAATAAATTAAAAAAAAAAAAGATAAAAATAAAAATAAAAAATAAAAAATAAAAAATAAAAAAATATAAAATTAAAAAAAAAAAAAATAAATAAAAATAAAAAAAAAAAATAAAAAAAAAAATAAAAAAAAAAAAAAATAAAAATAAAGAAATAAAAATATTAAAAAAAAAAAAAATAAAGGGGGGGGGGAATTTGTTTTAAGTTTTAACTTAGTTAAAGTCCAACATTAAGGTACTTTCTTATGACTTTCACTAATACTGACTTATACTTTTTTGCTGTATTGGGACTTTTCCAAGGGCTTTTCATTTTTTTTTTTTTTTTTTTTTTTCCTCCATCCTACAGTTGGGGGACCTAGCAGGCTTCAGGAATTAGAGCTCTGTGGTAGAATTGGCGTTCTAGGCTTTTTCTTCTAAACTACTGTTAGGGCTTTCTTTAGCGAATTTTTAAATTATTCGATAGAAGATATTTAAAAACATTCTGCCTTGTTCGCTGACATGTGGATAGGCTTAATATCAAATTGGCTTTACAGTAGAGTAAGCGTGCCTTTACATTTAAAACGCATAGTTTAAGCATTATTTTACAAACAAAATACAGCATAACATTTTGTAAAATTCAGCATTTTAAATTGAATTAAAGACATACTGACCAATATTGACATATTTCTTCCTCTTGGCTCCTGAGTTCAAATGCTCTTCTTCGTCTGGACTTTTATTTACTACTGTAGTAAATAAAAGTCCAGACGAAGAAGAGCATTTGAACTCAGGAGCCAAGTGGAAGAAATATGTCAATATTGGTCAGTATGTCTTTAATTCCAATTTAAAATGCTGAATTTTACAAAATGTTATGCTGTATTTTGTTTGTAAAATAATGCTTAAACTATGCGTTTTAAATGTAAAGGCACGCTTACTCTACTGTAAAGCCAATTTGATATTAAGCCTATCCACATGTCAGCGAACAAGGCAGAATGTTTTTAAATATCTTCTATCGAATAATTTAAAAATTCGTAAAGAAAGCCCTAACAGTAGTTTAGAAGAAAAAGCCTAGAATGCTACTACAGCCCCCCCCCTCAGAAAGGGAAAAAGAAAAGAAAAAAAAAAAAAAAAAAAAAAAAAACCAACAAAAACGAATTGTCCCCTTCACCCCACTAGACCGCCCCCAAAGCTACCTAAAATATCAGTAGTAAATAAAAGTCCAGACGAAGAAGAGCATTTGAACTCAGGAGGCAAGTGAACTCAGGAGCCAAGTGGCACTGACTCTTCGTTATTCACGCCGTTACTTTGATTATTACGATTCGGATTACTAAAAGTTAAAAATTGTTATTATCTCGGTAAGACTTGTTTTTTTTCCGTTGGACTTTATTTTTTTTCTTTTTTCAAGCTTACCTGAGAAGTTGTTACCTGTGACAATTTTGGTTTAATTTGGATTTGTCACTTGTTTTCGTTATCCGACGTTTGTTTCTCTTGTGGTCGGACTTGTTTTACTTTCTTAAGTGTTTTGTCTTGAGTGTTTTTTAATTTTTCAGGGGGTATCTACGTGTTCTAATCTTTTTGTATTTATTCCGGCGTGTTGTACTATTGTCTAATTTTATAATTTTTACTTTTTTGAACAGTAGAACCCCCCCCACACACTTGCAACAGGTGGGGGCCTTAGTTTTACCCTCCTGGCTGCGAGCCCTACTGCAGTCATGGAGGGTTCCACTTCCAAAAAAAATGAAGACAAAACTGAACCCTCAAAGGAACCCTCACAAGAGAGTTTAATTGGAGAGAATTGGCCATCACTGCCGATCCCCGCTGATTCTCCAAGAACAATAGTGGACACATCACAGGACAGTCCAATACAGCCGGCCCAAAAGAGCCCCACACCTTGGAAGGGCCAGCAGAGGGGACCTGCCGACTATGAAAGGGATAGGGTAGAGAAGTACGCAAAGTACTTCAAAGGCAATGAAATTCTGCCCATCCCTGAATTAGTTGAAAAATTCACACCTAGGATCCTCTCGCTGGTCGTTTCGGATCTCAAAACCAAAAGGCTAGCGGGGCTCAAGAAAGAGACGTTTGAGGAGCTGTTGAGGAAGGCGGGCATCCCATGCCAGTACTTCTGTCGCAAGAGTTTTGCGACATGGGATGTCCTCCTTCCTACGGAAGAACAAGCCGCCAAGTTGGCGGCTAATAATATAACGACGAAGTATTTCAGGTTACAGCCGGAATATAGGGGCACCCGTAGGCTCCGAGTAACCATCTGTAACGTCCCGCCCCTCATTTCTGGGGAGGTTTTGGCCGCTTATTTAAGCTCGTACGGCCAAGTGGAGGAGTATAACCTCCTCAGATCCCCAGCCGGGACAGCCTACGGGGATTATGCCTTCCGGCTGTGCCTGACGAGGGATGGCTTCAAAGCCATCCCCGAGATTCTAATCAGCGGGGACCGGGAGATGATCGTGATGGTGGAGGGGCGGAGACCGAGGTGTTGGTCCTGCAAAAAGATTGGCCACATCTCGAAGTTCTGCCCCGAGAAGCCAGAGAATGCAGCAACAGCAGCAACAGCAGCAGCAGCAACAACAACAGCATCAACAACAGCAGCAACAGCTTCAACAGCCACCATCAGCAAAACAGCGGAGACCCAGGATCCGAGTCAGGACCAGCCCAAAACAAATGACAAAGAGGGCTGGTCCGAGGTGACCCGGAGGAGGAGGGGTTCCCCCAAACAAGGGGAAAAAGGCTTAATTTCACCCTCACCTCAAAAGCAGACCAAGCCACCGGAACCAGTACCAGCAGCAGCAACAGCGGAACAAGCAACAACGCCAACAACTAAGAAAGGGCCACAGACCCCAACAACAACAACAACAAAGACAACAGCAACATCAACAACACCAGTATCACCAACATTGGCCAAAAAGAAAAAGAAAAAAAAACCCAAGGAAGACCATGAAAACATGGAAACAACAACAAACTTGAAAAGAAGAAGAGACAGCGGGGAGGGGGCTGCCAAAAAAGTGCGTGCAGGACCTTCCGACACCGAAGACCCTTTAGAAGGCCCTTCAAATGCACATCACCAAAAGCAGCCCCTCCCCCAACAAGTTCCAATGCAGATACCACTGCTGGCTCCTTTTCCACCACTCTCCTTACCACCACCTCCCCTACCACTTCCGCCAATGTTCCCTCCTCAATATTGCATTCCTCAGAATGCTCCCTCTGAGTCGCTACAACCCCCACAATTTTTACAACCGCCATTACCACCACCACAACCACCACAACCTCCCCTACCAACAGAAACACCCCCACTTCATCCCCGCCGACATCAAATTGTGCATATAAGGCGAGCACAATCCCTGGAAAGGCCGTCCCCCCCAAAATTACCCAGGTCACTATCGTTACCATCCCTGAGTCCAATGTCTTCTCCAGAACTCTTCCCAAAATGGACTCCCATCCAAACAAACCCCCAGACTACATCATCTCCACATCCAAAAGAGGCGGCAAACGATGCCGAGAAAGACAAACAACAAAAGGCAAAACATTTTTGCACCGTTGGTGCAGAAGCAGTAACGGACCATCTATTGAAAAAGATGTTAAAGCCGTTACTGCAACTGGAAAAAGTGGAAAAGAAAAAAGTTAACAACCCTTTTAATTTTAAGAGTGCAGCCATGGTGACCACTTTCATCCGTTCGGCTGGTGACCGTACCAAGGGCGTATGGAAGTTCTTGGATACGGTCCGCCAGACCGACACGGGTGTAAAGCTGGCGGAATTGGAGCACTCTTCCTTGAAAAGATGCTTGCCTTTTTGCTCAGGGAGGGTCCCTATCTTAGTTCACCCCTCCTTTTATAGAGCCCTAAAAGTACGGTTCCCGCTGGATGTCGGCGGAGTGTCTAGGGATGGCCGAGTGAACACTGAGCTCGGCACCGGCTCTCTGAGACAGGCCGTTGGCATCCTCACCCCTGGGGATTTCCGGCCCATAGTCGACACTGAATAAGGTAAGTCGGATTGATGACTTTAAACGTTGCCAGTTTGAATGTGAGGGGACTGAGGGATTCAAGCAAGTGTGCGCGCTTGCTTGGTGAACTCAAGAACCTCTGCGTAGATGTTGCTGCAGTGCAGGAGACCCACTTCACTTGCGAGGCTGACTGTCGGGTGCTGGGAAGCGACTTTAACGTTTTCTCAGCATACGGCAGCAACTTCAGCGCTGGGGTCTCCTTGCTAGTTGGACGCAGCCTTGATGCTGATGTTGACGTTGTTTTTGCAGGTGACGGGGGCCGGTTGGTTGTGGCCGATGTTGCCGTGAAAAGTTTCAAGTTTCGTCTGGTTGCGGTTTATGCGCCCAATATCGTTGCGGAGAGGGTTTCCTTTTTTCGTCGGTTGGCGCCGTTCCTGGACGATACGAAGCGGCTAGTCTTAATGGGTGATTGGAATGCGATCCTTGATCCCAAGATAGATAAGGTCGGGCGGGGAGCTAGGCGTGCGGGAAGGTGTGATAGCAGCCTTGTCGGCTTCGTGACTCGTCACGGTCTCGTCGACAGGTTTCGTCTTGATCACCCAGGGCGGGAGATGTGGACGTGGCTAGATAGCTCGCCCTCTGCCAAAGTAGGCTCCTACTTGGACAGAGTGTTAGTGAGAAGAGCTGACATTGATTTTGTTAGTTGTCCCACGTTCCACTTGATAGCGTGGACTGACCATAAACTCATTAGAGTCAGTCTGCGGTTAGCAAATAGGCCTAGTCTAGCCGGCTACTGGAAGTTCAATACCTCCTTACTGGAGATACGGGACTTCCGGGATCGGCTAGAATCCCTAATTCAGCGGGCGTTAGTGGGGGCGGTTACCGGCAATAGGTGGTGGGTTTCTCTTAAGCACAGGATTAGAGATTTCGCCACCAAATACGGTCGACGGCTCAACTTAGATAGGACCGCGGAGGCGAAATCTATAGATGATAGACTCTCCCGGGCGGTGGCTGGGGGGGACTCCCTAGGTGTAGAGCTAGCTAGGAGGGACCTTGAGCGTGAGAGTAGCGAGCGCTACAAGGGATCAGTAGTTAGATCTAGGCTAAAAAGAGTTCTCAACGAAGCTGTGAAATCGAACGCGACTGCGCGTGAAGAAGAAGTGCGAAGGTTCCCCGATCGGTACATCGCATCTGTGAAGACCCCGGACGGGCGTCTGCTGCGATCGGGTCGTGAGATACGTGACGCCTTTCGGGCGCACTTTCGGGATCGCTTTGCCCGCTGCACTGATCTCCCGCTCCGGGAGTTTCGTAGCTATCTGGCCGACTTCCCCCGTCTTGGGGCGGCTGAAGCGGCTAGCTGCGAGGGTGTGGTTACTGAATGCGAAGTCCGTGACGCGTTGAAGCAGGTCGGCCTGAACAAGTCGCCGGGACTAGATGGTTTGCCCTACGAAGTGTACTTGAGGATGTCGCACATGTTTGTGCCTATTCTGACGGATATGTT
This sequence comes from Sepioteuthis lessoniana, assembly GCA_963585895.1. Classification (NCBI taxonomy): domain Eukaryota; kingdom Metazoa; phylum Mollusca; class Cephalopoda; order Myopsida; family Loliginidae; genus Sepioteuthis; species Sepioteuthis lessoniana. The sequence continues at coordinate 20,740,120 of OY757928.1, read as the reverse complement.
CAACCATTGGTTCGCCCAGGGAGCCATCCCTGGTAGCGTTACCAAGGGCGTGATCACATTGCTGAAGAAAGGTGGCAGGCATGTTTGGGAGGGTTTAGACGATTACAGGCCCATAACTCTGCTTAACACAGAGTTAAAGATTTTGGCCCGGGTCTTGGCGAATTGTTTACAGCTTGTCATTAGCGATCTGATCGGCCCCGAGCAGACCTTTGCTGTGAAGGGAAGATCGATCCAGGACAACCTGCACTTGATTCGCGAGGTCCTAGAGGGGATAAAAGACGACACCGAATCCGCGCTGATCAGTTTAGATCAGTCCAAGGCCTTCGACAGGGTTGACCATCGGTTCTTGGCGTCTGTTTTGGAGACTGCCGGATTCGAACCGGAGTTCCGCAGATGGATTAGCATGATGTACCACAACCCTCAGGCAGTGGTGCAGGTGAACGGAAGGCGTTCGGGGGTGATCGCGATCGAGCGTTCGGTCCGGCAAGGCTGCCCTCTGTCTCCTCTTCTCTATGTCCTCGCGTTGGAGCCCCTCCTGCGCAGGCTTAGGGATGAGGGGACAAGTCCGGCACTGCGCGGTATCCCATTCGTTGGCCGCATTGCGGCTAGGGTTTCCGCGTTCGCTGATGACGTCACAGTGTTTGTATCCCGCCGCAAGGATATAGAGGCTGTGAAAGAGGCGGTTGTCGAGTATGAGCGGATTGCAGGGGCCAAGGTCAATTTTGACAAAAGCGAAGGTTTGCGGCTTGGTGCTTGGAGGGGTAGCAATACTCTTCCAGGGCCCTTCCGCTGGAGTGACGGACCCATCCGCATCCTTGGGGTGTGGTTTGGGCCCGACCTCCAACTGGAGCGAAATTGGTCGGAAGTACAAGCTAAGGTGAATGCTCAGGTGGGAATCTGGCTTTCAAGGAGGTTGTCCTTAAAGGGCAGGGCTGAGGCGTGCGCCACGTACGTCTTCCCCCTGATCCTTTACCGATTGGCTGTACTTCCTCTGCCTAAGGCACGTCGGTTGGCACTGCAACAATCCCTCTCCAGATTGCTCTGGGGAGGTGCAAGGCCGATGGTCCGTAGGCAGGTCTGTATCCAACGTACTCGCAACGGGGGTCTGGGTATGCCTGATCTGGAGAGCCACTGGCTTGCTGAAAGACTTGCATATCTGGGCCGTGTCTTGACGGGGGACTCAGTGTGGAGACGAAAGGCGAGTCGGACTTTTCCTCGCCTCAAGTCAGACCCAAAGGCTGAAGGTCGACGTAAGCCTTTGGGCGAAGCACTGTTTGTCCGCGAGTGCCGAAAGGCCCTTCGTAACCTTCTTGGGTCCAGTGACCTTTCATGGCCTCGGAAGGAGCTGTATCGGGAATTAGTGGTGGGTTCCGCTTCTGATCCTCTCAGCGAGCGGCACGGCTGGACGGCGGAGGAGATCCGCTCTCACTGGAATTGGGCGCCAGGATCGAGCTTCTTGAACAACTCCGAGTTCTCGCTCACCTGGCGACTTGTTCGGAATGCGTTATCCCTTCGCGGCTTGAACTTCAAGGCGGGCCTGGCAGACATGCCTGATTGCACTCGCTGCGGCAGTGGCTTGGAAGAAACGGCTGAGCACGCCTTCTACTACTGCGAGCGAGTCCGTCCGTTTTGGGATCACGTCGGGGAGTGGACGGCTCGCATCGAACCCAAACAGCTCGTGCTGCTCGACGTTGGTTACGTCGTAGACAACGTTCTTCCTCCGTTTCACGGTGAGAAGCGTGTGGTGTTTCTCGCGATCCTAGCTGTAGCTAGAATGGTGATTTGGACGACGCGAAACAAGGGATTGTATGACGATGCAAACTTTTCTTATCGTGATCTGGTTTTGTATTTTCGGCATCAGCTGAGGGTCAAAATCAGATGCGATAGAAAACGCTTGGATCGCATAACATTCAGCAAAAGATGGGTGACTGCAGCGAGCCTGGTCGTACGAAAGGGGGCAACGTTGGAGTCATCCTTCCCTCCTCTGCCGGCCCATGGCGTCTATGGTACGGGTCCTTAGGGACCCCATCCCTGGTAAGTAGAATTGTTTTTTCCCCCTTGTAACCTAGTTAGCAGTATGTTGTGTGTCATTGTCCCCGTCATCTAGTCGGTAGTTTCTCAAGATCTTCCCCCTCCCTATTATTTTTGTACCTCAACCCGAAGCCCAGCCCGCTTTTATTGAAGATCTTGAAAATTCATATGTAAAAAATCATATAATCTGCTTGTATCGACCCATACCGCGCCCGACCCTTTATTTCTTTTATCTCTGTAGATTAGGATTCCCGCCCTACCTAGGGTAGGTCCGGCTTGTTTCCGGTTTTTTTTCGACCCGGAAAACAGTCGGCCTCCAATTTTCTAGACGGGGGGATGGGAGGGAAACCAAACGGGGGATTTTTTCCTTGTTTTCGTGTATATATGTTTTTCGGGGTTTTTTCTCCCATTCCCATCATATCCATTGTAAAAAATCATACATTGTAAATAAAATCATGCATCACTTTCGGGTTTTAAGTAGGACTTTTTCATAGAGCAAATGCGGTATTTTGGTGGTTGCTGCGTGCAAGGAGATGGACGAGTGATTATATATTGTATTGTTGAATGGGTCGGCGAATGTGGCTAGCTAGGTTCCCCATAGAAAATATAGTTTAAGCATGACCGCTCCCTTCCCCTCCCCCAAAACCAAAAGGCCTCGTGCCTTCTTGTATTTTTTTTACAAGGAATAAAGAACTCAGGAGCCAAGTGGCACTGACTCTTCGTTATTCACGCCGTTACTTTGATTCGTGCAAGAATAAGCCTACTCGTTATTCACGCCGTTACTTTGATTATTACGATTTGGATTACTAAAAGTTAAAACATTGTTATTATCTCGGTAAGACTTGTTTTTTTTTCCGTTGGACTTGATTTTTTCTTTTTTCAAGCTGACCTGAGAAGTTGTTACTTGTGACAATTTTGGTTTAATTTGGATTTGTCACTTGCTTTCGTTATCCGACGTTTGTTTCTCTTGTGGTCGGACTTGTTTTCCTTTCTTAAGTGTTTTGTCTTGAGTGTTTTTTAATTTTTCAGGGGGTATCTACGTGTTCTAATCTTTTTGTATTTATTCCGGCGTGTTGTACTATTGTCTAATTTTATAATTTTTACTTTTTTGAACAGTAGAACCCCCCCACACACACTTGCAACAGGTGTGGGCCTTAGTTTACCCTCCTGGCTGCAAGCCCTACTGCAGTCATGGAGGGTTCCACTTCCAAAAAAAATGAAGACAACATTGAACCCTCAAAGGAACCCTCACAAGAGAGTTTAATTGGAGAGAATTGGCCATCACTACCGATCCCTGCTGATTCTCCAAGAACAATAGTGGACACATCACAGGACAGTCCAATACAGCCGGCCCAAAAGAGCCCCACACCTTGGAAGGGCCAGCAGAGGGGACCTGCCGACTATGAAAGGGATAGGGTAGAGAAGTACGCAAAGTACTTCAAAGGCAATGAAATTCTGCCCATCCCTGAATTAGTTGAAAAATTCACACCTAGGATCCTCTCGCTGGTCGTTTCGGATCTCAAAACCAAAAGGCTAGTGGGGCTCAAGAAAGAGACGTTTGAGGAGCTGTTGAGGAAGGCGGGCATCCCATGCCAGTACTTCTGTCGCAAGAGTTTTGCGACATGGGATGTCCTCCTTCCTACGGAAGAACAAGCCGCCAAGTTGGCGGCTAATAATATAACGACGAAGTATTTCAGGTTACAGCCGGAATATAGGGGCACCCGTAGGCTCCGAGTAACCATCTGTAACGTCCCGCCCCTCATTTCTGGGGAGGTTTTGGCCGCTTATTTAAGCTCGTACGGCCAAGTGGAGGAGTATAACCTCCTCAGATCCCCAGCCGGGACAGCCTACGGGGATTATGCCTTCCGGCTGTGCCTGACGAGGGATGGCTTTAAAGCCATCCCCGAGATTCTAATCAGCGGAGACCGGGAGATGATCGTGATGGTGGAGGGGCGGAGACCGAGGTGTTGGTCCTGCAAAAAGATTGGCCACATCTCGAAGTTCTGCCCCGAGAAGCCAGAGAATGCAGCAACAGCAGCAACAGCAGCAGCAGCAGCAGCAACAACAACAGCAACAACAACAGCAGCAACAGCTTCAACAGCCACCATCAGCAAAACAGCGGAGACCCAGGATCCGAGTCAGGACCAGCCCAAAACAAATGACAAAGAGGGCTGGTCCGAGGTGACCCGGAGGAGGAGGGGTTCCCCCAAACAAGGGGAAAAAGGCTTAATTTCACCCTCACCTCAAAAGCAGACCAAGCCACCGGAACCAGTACCAGCAGCAGCAACAGCGGAACAAGCAACAACGCCAACAACTAAGAAAGGGCCACAGACCCCAACAACAACAACAACAAAGACAACAGCAACATCAACAACACCAGTATCACCAACATTGGCTAAAAAGAAAAAGAAAAAAAAAACCAAGGAAGACCATGAAAACATGGAAACAACAACAAACTTGAAAAGAAGAAGAGACAGCGGGGAGGGGGCTGCCAAAAAAGTGCGTGCAGGACCTTCCGACACAGAAGACCCTTTAGAAGGCCCTTCAAATGCACATCACCAAAAGCAGCCCCTCCCCCAACAAGTTCCAATGCAGATACCACTGCTGGCTCCTTTTCCGCCACTCTCCTTACCACCACCTCCCCTACCACTTCCGCCAATGTTCCCTCCTCAATATTGCATTCCTCAGAATGCTCCCTCTGACTCGCTACAACCCCCACAATTTTTACAACCCCCATTACCACCACCACAACTACCACAACCTCCTCTACCAACAGAAACACCCCCACTTCATCCCCGCCGACATCAAATTGTGCATATAAGGCGAGCACAATCCCTGGAAAGGCCGTCCCCCCCAAAATTACCCAGGTCACTATCGTTACCATCCCTGAGTCCAATGTCTTCTCCAGAACTCTTCCCAAAATGGACTCCCATCCAAACAAACCCCCAGACTACATCATCCCAAAATCCAAAAGAGGCGGCAAACGATGCCGAGAAAGACAAACAACAAAAGGCAAAACATTTTTGCACCGTTGGTGCAGAAGCAGTAACGGACCATCTATTAAAAAAGATGTTAAAGCCGTTACTGCAACTGGAAAAAGTGGAAAAGAAAAAAGTTAACAACCCTTTTAATTTTAAGAGTGCAGCCATGGTGACCACTTTCATCCGTTCGGCTGGTGACCGTACCAAGGGCGTATGGAAGTTCTTGGATACGGTCCGCCAGACCGACACGGGTGTAAAGCTGGCGGAGTTGGAGCACTCTTCCTTGAAAAGATGCTTGCCGTTTTGCTCAGGGAGGGTCCCTATCTTAGTTCACCCCTCCTTTTATAGAGCCCTAAAAGTACGGTTCCCGCTGGATGTTGGTGGAGTGTCTAGGGATGGCCGAGTGAACACTGAGCTCGGCACCGGCTCTCTAAGACAGGCCGTTGGCATCCTCACCCCTGGGGATTTCCGGCCCATAGTCGACACTGAATAAGGTAAGTCGGATTGATGACTTTAAACGTTGCCAGTTTGAATGTGAGGGGACTGAGGGATTCAAGCAAGTGTGCGCGCTTGCTTGGTGAACTCAAGAACCTCTGCGTAGATGTTGCTGCAGTGCAGGAGACCCACTTCACTTGCGAGGCTGACTGTCGGGTGCTGGAAAGCGACTTTAACGTTTTCTCAGCATACGGCAGCAACTTCAGCGCTGGGGTCTCCTTGCTAGTTGGACGCAGCCTTGATGCTGATGTTGACGTTGTTTTTGCAGGTGACGGGGGCCGGTTGGTTGTGGCCGATGTTGCCGTGAAAAGTTTCAAGTTTCGTCTGGTTGCGGTTTATGCGCCCAATATCGTTGTGGAGAGGGTTTCCTTTTTTCGTCGGTTGGCGCCGTTCCTGGACGATACGAAGCGGCTAGTCTTAATGGGTGATTGGAATGCGATCCTTGATCCCAAGATAGATAAGGTCGGGCGGGGAGCTAGGCGTGCGGGAAGGTGTGATAGCAGCCTTGTCGGCTTCGTGACTCGTCACGGTCTCGTCGACAGGTTTCGTCTTGATCACCCAGGGCGGGAGATGTGGACGTGGCTAGATAGCTCGCCCTCTGCCAAAGTAGGCTCCTACTTGGACAGAGTGTTAGTGAGAAGAGCTGACATTGATTTTGTTAGTTGTCCCACGTTCCACTTGATAGCGTGGACTGACCATAAACTCATTAGAGTCAGTCTGCGGTTAGCAAATAGGCCTAGTCTAGCCGGCTACTGGAAGTTCAATACCTCCTTACTGGAGATACGGGACTTCCGGGATCGGCTGGAATCCCTAATTCAGCGGGCGTTAGTGGGGGCGGTTACCGGGAATAGGTGGTGGGTTTCTCTTAAGCACAGGATTAGAGATTTCGCCACCAAATACGGTCGACGGCTCAACTTAGATAGGACCGCGGAGGCGAAATCTATAGATGATAGACTCTCCCGGGCGGTGGCTGGGGGGGACTCCCTAGGTGTAGAGCTAGCTAGGAGGGACCTTGAGCGTGAGAGTAGCGAGCGCTACAAGGGATCAGTAGTTAGATCTAGGCTAAAAAGAGTTCTCAACGAAGCTGTGAAATCGAACGCGACTGCGCGTGAAGAAGAAGTGCGAAGGTTCCCCGATCGGTACATCGCATCTGTGAAGACCCCGGACGGGCGTCTGCTGCGATCGGGTCGTGAGATACGTGACGCCTTTCGGGCGCACTTTCGGGATCGCTTTGCCCGCTGCACTGATCTCCCGCTCCGGGAGTTTCGTAGCTATCTGGCCGACTTCCCCCGCCTTGGGGCGGCTGAAGCGGCTAGCTGCGAGGGTGTGGTTACTGAATGCGAAGTCCGTGACGCGTTGAAGCAGGTCGGCCTGAACAAGTCGCCGGGACTAGATGGTTTGCCCTACGAAGTGTACTTGAGGATGTCGCACATGTTTGTGCCTATTCTGACGGATATGTTCAACCATTGGTTCGCCCAGGGAGCCATCCCTGGTAGCGTTACCAAGGGCGTGATCACATTGCTGAAGAAAGGTGGCAGGCATGTTTGGGAGGGTTTAGATGATTACAGGCCCATAACTCTGCTTAACACAGAGTTAAAGATTTTGGCCCGGGTCTTAGCGAATCGTTTACAGCTTGTCATTAGCGATCTGATCGGCCCCGAGCAGACCTTTGCTGTGAAGGGAAGATCGATCCAGGACAACCTGCACTTGATTCGCGAGGTCCTAGAGGGGATAAAAGACGACACCGAATCCGCGCTGATCAGTTTAGATCAGTCCAAGGCCTTCGACAGGGTTGACCATCGGTTCTTGGCGTCTGTTTTGGAGACTGCCGGATTCGAACCGGAGTTCCGCAGATGGATTAGCATGATGTACCACAACCCTCAGGCAGTGGTGCAGGTGAACGGAAGGCGTTCGGGGGTGATCGCGATCGAGCGTTCGGTCCGGCAAGGCTGCCCTCTGTCTCCTCTTCTCTATGTCCTCGCGTTGGAGCCCCTCCTGCGCAGGCTTAGGGATGAGGGGACAAGTCCGGCACTGCGCGGTATCCCATTCGTTGGCCGCATTGCGGCTAGGGTTTCCGCGTTCGCTGATGACGTCACAGTGTTTGTATCCCGCCGCAAGGATATAGAGGCTGTGAAAGAGGCGGTTGTCGAGTATGAGCGGATTGCAGGGGCCAAGGTCAATTTTGACAAAAGCGAAGGTTTGCGGCTTGGTGCTTGGAGGGGTAGCAATACTCTTCCAGGGCCCTTCCGCTGGAGTGACGGACCCATCCGCATCCTTGGGGTGTGGTTTGGGCCCGACCTCCAACTGGAGCGAAATTGGTCGGAAGTACAAGCTAAGGTGAATGCTCAGGTGGGAATCTGGCTTTCAAGGAGGTTGTCCTTAAAGGGCAGGGCTGAGGCGTGCGCCACGTACGTCTTTCCCCTGATCCTTTACCGATTGGCTGTACTTCCTCTGCCTAAGGCACGTCGGTTGGCACTGCAACAATCCCTCTCCAGATTGCTCTGGGGAGGTGCAAGGCCGATGGTCCGTAGGCAGGTCTGTATCCAACGTACTCGCAACGGGGGTCTGGGTATGCCTGATCTGGAGAGCCACTGGCTTGCTGAAAGACTTGCATATCTGGGCCGTGTCTTGACGGGGGACTCAGTGTGGAGACGAAAGGCGAGTCGGACTTTTCCTCGCCTCAAGTCAGACCCAAAGGCTGAAGGTCGACGTAAGCCTTTGGGCGAAGCACTGTTTGTCCGCGAGTGCCGAAAGGCCCTTCGTAACCTTCTTGGGTCCAGTGACCTTTCATGGCCTCGGAAGGAGCTGTATCGGGAATTAGTGGTGGGTTCCGCTTCTGATCCTCTCAGCGAGCGGCACGGCTGGACGGCGGAGGAGATCCGCTCTCACTGGAATTGGGCGCCAGGATCGAGCTTCTTGAACAACTCCGAGTTCTCGCTCACCTGGCGACTTGTTCGGAATGCGTTATCCCTTCGCGGCTTGAACTTCAAGGCGGGCCTGGCAGACATGCCTGATTGCACTCGCTGCGGCAGTGGCTTGGAAGAAACGGCTGAGCACGCCTTCTACTACTGCGAGCGAGTCCGTCCGTTTTGGGATCACGTCGGGGAGTGGACGGCTCGCATCGAACCCAAACAGCTCGTGCTGCTCGACGTTGGTTACGTCGTAGACAACGTTCTTCCTCCGTTTCACGGTGAGAAGCGTGTGGTGTTTCTCGCGATCCTAGCTGTAGCTAGAATGGTGATTTGGACGACGCGAAACAAGGGATTGTATGACGATGCAAACTTTTCTCATCGTGATCTGGTTTTGTATTTTCGGCATCAGCTGAGGGTCAAAATCAGATGCGATAGAAAACGCTTGGATCGCATAACATTCAGCAAAAGGTGGGTGACTGCAGCGAGCCTGGTCGTACGAAAGGGGGCAACGTTGGAGTCATCCTTCCCTCCTCTGCCGGCCCATGGCGTCTATGGTACGGGTCCTTAGGGACCCCATCCCTGGTAAGTAGAATTGTTTTTTCCCCCTTGTAACCTAGTTAGCAGTATGTTGTGTGTCATTGCCCCGTCATCTAGTCGGTAGTTTCTCAAGATCTTCCCCCTCCCTATTATTTTTGTACCTCAACCCGAAGCCCAGCCCGCTTTTATTGAAGATCTTGAAAATTCATATGTAAAAAATCATATTATCTGCTTGTATCGACCCATACCGCGCCCGACCCTTTATTTCTTTTATCTCTGTAGATTAGGATTCCCGCCCTACCTAGGGTAGGTCCGGCTTGTTTCCGGTTTCTTTCGACCCGGAAAACAGTCGGCCTCCAATTTTATAGATGGGGGGATGGGAGGGAAACCAAATTGGGGATTTTTTCCTTGTTTTCGTGTATATATGTTTTTCGGGGTTTTTTCTCCCATTCCCATCATATCCATTGTAAAAAAATCATACATTGTAAATAAAAATCATGCATCACTTTCGGGTTTTAAGTAGGACTTTTTCATAGAGAAAATGCGGTATTTTGGTGGTTGCTGCGTGCAAGGAGATGGACGAGTGATTATATATTGTATTGTTGAATGGGTCGGCGAATGTGGCTAGCTAGGTTCCCCATAGAAAATATAGTTAAAGCATGACCGCTCCCTTCCCCTCCCCCAAAACCAAAAGGCCTCGTGCCTTCTTGTATTTTTTTTACAAGGAATAAAGAACTCAGGAGCCAAGGAAGAAGCCTGCTCCTCAGGTCATTCTGCTAAAGTTATTTTCAGATTGAATTGTTGAACATCGTTATACCTGTTATTCGTTAAGTAAGACTTGTTTTGTTTTGTCCAAGTTAATTTATTTTGTGCAAGTGACGGTTTTTTTTATTTTGACTTGTTTTGACATATTTAATTTTTTGTCATTTACTTGTCTTTCGTCACTTGTTCTTCGTTCAACCTTCGTTATACGTTCGACTTGTTTTTCTGTTAAATTTTATTTCAGGGGTTCTACTTATTTTTGGTATTTTTTTCAGTGTCTTTTCTTTACAAGTGTTTTTGTATTGATTGTTTTCACTGTATTATTTGCCTTCTCGTCCTAAAGTAGAACCCCACTCCATTCTTGCAACAGACGGAGGCTAAATTTTACCCTCCTGGCTGAGAATTTTTCTGCAGCCATGGAGGGGTCCACGACTTCTGATACCCCCCCAAAAAAAGACTCAACACAGGAAAGCCTTATAGGGGCAAACTGGCCTTCATTGCCGGTCCCCGCTGAGACACAGGAAATCATCAACAGTCAAGACAGCCCGATACAGCCGGCCCAAAAGAGCCCCACAGCTTGGAAGGGCCAGCAGAGGGGACCTGCTGATTTCGAGAGAGACAGGGTGGGCAGATACGCCAAGTATTTCAAGGGGAATGAGATACTGCCCATCCCTGAGTTGGTCGAAAAGTTAACACCCAGGATCCTCTCGCTGGTCGTTTCTGACCTCAAAACGAAAAAGCTTGTGGGGCTCAACAAAGACATCTTCGAAGAGCTAGTGAGGAAGGCAGGCATCCCATGCCAATACTTTTGCCGTAAAAGTTTTGCGACATGGGATGTCCTGTTGCCCACTGAAGAACAGGCAGCGAAGGCGGCAGCAAACAACATTGTCACCAAACACTTCAGGCTACAGCCGGAGTATAGGGGGACCCGTAGGCTGCGCGTCACGGTATCAAACGTCCCGGCCGTCATCACTGGGGAGGTTTTGGCCGCCTATCTAAGCGCATTTGGCCAGGTAGAGGAATTTAACCTCCTCAGATCCCCGGCCGGGACAGCCTACGGGGAGTACGCCTTCCGGCTGTGCCTGACGAGGGATGGCTTCAAGGCCATCCCCGAGACTATAATCAGCGGGGACCGGCAAATGATGGTGATGGTGGAAGGGCGTAGACCAAGATGCTGGGCTTGTAGACAAATTGGGCACATTGCCAGATTTTGTCCACAGAAAAATGAAAACACAGCAGCCACAACAACAACAACAGATTCAGCAACCGCCAGCACCACCACCACCACCATCAGTAAACAAACGGAGGCCCAGGGCACGAGTCAGGTCCAGCCCAAAACAAACGAACAGGAGGGCTGGACCGAGGTAAACCGGAAGAAAAAGGGGCCCCCTAAACAGGGAGAAAAAAATCAAAATGCATCCCCTTCTCAGAGACAAGACAAGGCCCAACCACCAGCAGCGCCGGAATCGCCAAAAACACCGGCAACAACTACGTCAAAAGTATCAGCAACACCGGCACCCAAAACCACACCAAAGTCATCAGCAACACCAGCAACCCCAACGACATCAACAGCACCAGTACCATTAGCAACCACAGCATCTCCAGCATCCAAAAAGATGAAAAAGAAAAAAACAACAAACCATACAGAAGAAATGGAGACCTACACCAATTTAAAACGGAGGAGGGACAGTGGGGAAGGGGCCGCGAAAAAAATGTGCCCGGAAAAACCCCAGCCCGAGGCAGGCCCTTCCTCCCAAAAACAACCACAACCACAGTCACCCCCTCCATCTCTACCATCACCATCACCTTCAACACTACCTCCACCACTTTTCCCCCCTCCAAAAATATCACTACAGTCTCCTCCCCAACAAATGGACCCTCCTTCACCTCTCTCACCACAACAAGAACACTTTCTGCACAAATACCATCGCCCTTATAGAATCCCCCTGCCTAGATCACAATCGGCAGAAAGGGCACAACCCTCGAGCCTAGCTCGAACCCCATCCCTTCCCACACTTAGCCCCAGAGACATATCATCCCAGGAACTATTCCCCGCGATTCCCTCACCTAAAAGAAAACCTGACCCCACTGCCGGAAAAAAGAAACCAAATCGGCAGGAGGAGAAACTTTCAATTGGACAGATACAGCGGGCAGCAGCTTTGTGTTCGGTGGAGCTGGAAGCAGTTGGGGACTTCCAGCTCCGGAAGGCACTAAAGCCGCTGCTCAGCTTGGAAAAGATAAATGATTTAAACATTACAAACCCTTCGAACTTTAGGAGTGCAGCCATGGTGACCACTTTTGTCCGGTCAGCTGGCGACCGTACCAGGGGCGTATGGAAGTACCTGAGTACGGTCTGTCAGACTGATACGGGCATAAAGCTGGCGGAGTTGGAGCACTCCTCCCTTAAAAAATGTATTCCTTTTTGTTCGGGCAGGGTCCCAATTTTGGTTCACCCGTCCCTTTACAGGTCCCTAAAGCTGCGGTTCCCGATAGATGTCGGCGGAATCACCAGGGACAACCGGGTTACAACTGAACTCGGCACCGGTTCCCTGCGTCAGGCTGTCGGCATCCTCACACCCAAGGATTTCCGGCCCATAGTCGACACTGAGTAAGGTAAGTCGGATTGATGGCTCTAAACCTTGCCAGTTTGAATGTGAGGGGACTGAGGGATTCAAGCAAGTGTGCGCGCTTGCTTGGTGAACTCAGGAACCTCGGAGTGGATGTTGCTGCAGTGCAGGAGACTCACTTCACTTGCGAGGCTGACTGTCGGGTGCTGGAAAGCGACTTTAACGTTTTCTCAGCATACGGCAGCAACTTCAGCGCTGGGGTCTCCTTGCTAGTTGGACGCAGCCTTGATGCTGATGTTGACGTTGTTTTTGCAGGTGACGGGGGCCGGTTGGTTGTGGCCGATGTTGCCGTGAAAAGTTTCAAGTTTCGTCTGGTTGCGGTTTATGCGCCCAATATCGTTGCGGAGAGGGTTTCCTTTTTTCGTCGGTTGGCGCCGTTCCTGGACGATACGAAGCGGCTAGTCTTAATGGGTGATTGGAATGCGATCCTTGATCCCAAGATAGATAAGGTCGGGCGGGGAGCTAGGCGTGCGGGAAGGTGTGATAGCAGCCTTGTCGGCTTCGTGACTCGTCACGGTCTCGTCGACAGGTTTCGTCTTGATCACCCAGGGCGGGAGATGTGGACGTGGCTAGATAGCTCGCCCTCTGCCAAAGTAGGCTCCTACTTGGACAGAGTGTTAGTGAGAAGAGCTGACATTGATTTTGTTAGTTGTCCCACGTTCCACTTGATAGCGTGGACTGACCATAAACTCATTAGAGTCAGTCTGCGGTTAGCAAATAGGCCTAGTCTAGCCGGCTACTGGAAGTTCAATACCTCCTTACTGGAGATACGGGACTTCCGGGATCGGCTGGAATCCCTAATTCAGCGGGCGTTAGTGGGGGCGGTTACCGGGAATAGGTGGTGGGTTTCTCTTAAGCACAGGATTAGAGATTTCGCCACCAAATACGGTCGACGGCTCAACTTAGATAGGACCGCGGAGGCGAAATCTATAGATGATAGACTCTCCCGGGCGGTGGCTGGGGGGGACTCCCTAGGTGTAGAGCTAGCTAGGAGGGACCTTGAGCGTGAGAGTAGCGAGCGCTACAAGGGATCAGTAGTTAGATCTAGGCTAAAAAGAGTTCTCAACGAAGCTGTGAAATCGAACGCGACTGCGCGTGAAGAAGAAGTGCGAAGGTTCCCCGATCGGTACATCGCATCTGTGAAGACCCCGGATGGGCGTCTGCTGCGATCGGGTCGTGAGATACGTGACGCCTTTCGGGCGCACTTTCGGGATCGCTTTGCCCGCTGCACTGATCTCCCGCTCCGGGAGTTTCGTAGCTATCTGGCCGACTTCCCCCGCCTTGGGGCGGCTGAAGCGGCTAGCTGCGAGGGTGTGGTTACTGAATGCGAAGTCCGTGACGCGTTGAAGCAGGTCGGCCTGAACAAGTCGCCGGGACTAGATGGTTTGCCCTACGAAGTGTACTTGAGGATGTCGCACATGTTTGTGCCTATTCTGACGGATATGTTCAACCATTGGTTCGCCCAGGGAGCCATCCCTGGTAGCGTTACCAAGGGCGTGATCACATTGCTGAAGAAAGGTGGCAGGCATGTTTGGGAGGGTTTAGACGATTACAGGCCCATAACTCTGCTTAACACAGAGTTAAAGATTTTGGCCCGGGTCTTAGCGAATCGTTTACAGCTTGTCATTAGCGATCTGATCGGCCCCGAGCAGACCTTTGCTGTGAAGGTAAGATCGATCCAGGACAACCTGCACTTGATTCGCGAGGTCCTAGAGGGGATAAAAGACGACACCGAATCCGCACTGATCAGTTTAGATCAGTCCAAGGCCTTCGACAGGGTTGACCATCGGTTCTTGGCGTCTGTTTTGGAGACTGCCGGATTCGAACCGGAGTTCCGCAGATGGATTAGCATGATGTACCACAACCCTCAGGCAGTGGTGCAGGTGAACGGAAGGCGTTCGGGGGTGATCGCGATCGAGCGTTCGGTCCGGCAAGGCTGCCCTCTGTCTCCTCTTCTCTATGTCCTCGCGTTGGAGCCCCTCCTGCGCAGGCTTAGGGATGAGGGGACAAGTCCGGCACTGCGCGGAATCCCATTCGTTGGCCGCATTGCGGCTAGGGTTTCCGCGTTCGCTGATGACGTCACAGTGTTTGTATCCCGCCGCAAGGATATAGAGGCTGTGAAAGAGGCGGTTGTCGAGTATGAGCGGATTGCAGGGGCCAAGGTCAATTTTGACAAAAGCGAAGGTTTGCGGCTTGGTGCTTGGAGGGGTAGCAATACTCTTCCAGGGCCCTTCCGCTGGAGTGACGGACCCATCCGCATCCTTGGGGTGTGGTTTGGGCCCGACCTCCAACTGGAGCGAAATTGGTCGGAAGTACAAGCTAAGGTGAATGCTCAGGTGGGAATCTGGCTTTCAAGGAGGTTGTCCTTAAAGGGCAGGGCTGAGGCGTGCGCCACGTACGTCTTTCCCCTGATCCTTTACCGATTGGCTGTACTTCCTCTGCCTAAGGCACGTCGGTTGGCACTGCAACAATCCCTCTCCAGATTGCTCTGGGGAGGTGCAAGGCCGATGGTCCGTAGGCAGGTCTGTATCCAACGTACTCGCAACGGGGGTCTGGGTATGCCTGATCTGGAGAGCCACTGGCTTGCTGAAAGACTTGCATATCTGGGCCGTGTCTTGACGGGGGACTCAGTGTGGAGACGAAAGGCGAGTCGGACTTTTCCTCGCCTCAAGTCAGACCCAAAGGCTGAAGGTCGACGTAAGCCTTTGGGCGAAGCACTGTTTGTCCGCGAGTGCCGAAAGGCCCTTCGTAACCTTCTTGGGTCCAGTGACCTTTCATGGCCTCGGAAGGAGCTGTATCGGGAATTAGTGGTGGGTTCCGCTTCTGATCCTCTCAGCGAGCGGCACAGCTGGACGGCGGAGGAGATCCGCTCTCACTGGAATTGGGCGCCAGGATCGAGCTTCTTGAACAACTCCGAGTTCTCGCTCACCTGGCGACTTGTTCGGAATGCGTTATCCCTTCGCGGCTTGAACTTCAAGGCGGGCCTGGCAGACATGCCTGATTGCACTCGCTGCGGCAGTGGCTTGGAAGAAACGGCTGAGCACGCCTTCTACTACTGCGAGCGAGTCCGTCCGTTTTGGGATCACGTCGGGGAGTGGACGGCTCGCATCGAACCCAAACAGCTCGTGCTGCTCGACGTTGGTTACGTCGTAGACAACGTTCTTCCTCCGTTTCACGGTGAGAAGCGTGTGGTGTTTCTCGCGATCCTAGCTGTAGCTAGAATGGTGATTTGGACGACGCGAAACAAGGGATTGTATGACGATGCAAACTTTTCTCATCGTGATCTGGTTTTGTATTTTCGGCATCAGCTGAGGGTCAAAATCAGATGCGATAGAAAACGCTTGGATCGCATAACATTCAGCAAAAGGTGGGTGACTGCAGCGAGCCTGGTCGTACGAAAGGGGGCAACGTTAGAGTCATCCTTCCCTCCTCTGCCGGCCCATGGCGTCTATGGTACGGGTCCTTAGGGACCCCATCCCTGGTAAGTAGAATTGTTTTTTTCCCCTTGTAACCTAGTTAGCAGTATGTTGTGTGTCATTGTCCCCGTCATCTAGTCGGTAGTTTCTCAAGATCTTCCCCCTCCCAATTATTTTTGTACCTCAACCCGAATCCCAGCCCGCTTTTATTGAAGATCTTGAAAATTCATATGTAAAAAATCATATTATCTGCTTGTATCGACCCATACCGCGCCCGACCCTTTATCTCTTTTATCTCTGTAGATTAGGATTCCCGCCCTACCTAGGGTAGGTCCGGCTTGTTTCCGGTTTCTTTCGACCCGGAAAACAGTCGGCCTCCAATTTTCTAGACGGGGGGGATGGGAGGGAAACCAAACGGGGGATTTTTTCCTTGTTTTCGTGTATATATGTTTTTCGGGTTTTTTTCTCCCATTCCCATCATATCCATTGTAAAAAAATCATACATTGTAAATAAAAATCATGCATCACTTTCGGGTTTTAAGTAGGACTTTTTCATAGAGCAAATGCGGTATTTTGGTGGTTGCTGCGTGCAAGGAGATGGACGAGTGATTATATATTGTATTGTTGAATGGGTCGGCGAATGTGGCTAGCTAGGTTCCCCATAGAAAATATAGTTAAAGCATGACCGCTCCCTTCCCCTCCCCCAAAACCAAAAGGCCTCGTGCCTTCTTGTATTCTTTTACAAGGAATAAAGAACTCAGGAGCCAAGTGGAAGAAATATGTCAATATTGGTCAGTATGTCTTTAATTCCAATTTAAAATGCTGAATTTTACAAAATGTTATGCTGTATTTTGTTTGTAAAATAATGCTTAAACTATGCGTTTTAAATGTAAAGGCACGCTTACTCTACTGTAAAGCCAATTTGATATTAAGCCTATCCACATGTCAGCGAACAAGGCAGAATGTTTTTAAATATCTTCTATCGAATAATTTAAAAATTCGTAAAGAAAGCCCTAACAGTAGTTTAGAAGAAAAAGCCTAGAATGCTACTACAGCCCCCCCCCCTCAGAAAGGGAAAAAGAAAAGAAAAAAAAAAAAAACCAACAAAAACGAATTGTCCCCTTCACCCCACTAGACCGCCCCCAAAGCTACCTAAAATATCAGTAGTAAATAAAAGTCCAGACGAAGAAGAGCATTTGAACTCAGGAGCCAAGTGGAAGAAATATGTCAATATTGGTCAGTATGTCTTTAATTCCAATTTAAAATGCTGAATTTTACAAAATGTTATGCTGTATTTTGTTTGTAAAATAATGCTTAAACTATGCGTTTTAAATGTAAAGGCACGCTTACTCTACTGTAAAGCCAATTTGATATTAAGCCTATCCACATGTCAGCGAACAAGGCAGAATGTTTTTAAATATCTTCTATCGAATAATTTAAAAATTCGTAAAGAAAGCCCTAACAGTAGTTTAGAAGAAAAAGCCTAGAATGCTACTACAGCCCCCCCCCTCAGAAAGGGAAAAAGAAAAGAAAAAAAAAAAAAAAAAAAAAACCAACAAAAACGAATTGTCCCCTTCACCCCACTAGACCGCCCCCAAAGCTACCTAAAATATCAGTAGTAAATAAAAGTCCAGACGAAGAAGAGCATTTGAACTCAGGAGCCAAGTGGAAGAAATATGTCAATATTGGTCAGTATGTCTTTAATTCCAATTTAAAATGCTGAATTTTACAAAATGTTATGCTGTATTTTGTTTGTAAAATAATGCTTAAACTATGCGTTTTAAATGTAAAGGCACGCTTACTCTACTGTAAAGCCAATTTGATATTAAGCCTATCCACATGTCAGCGAACAAGGCAGAATGTTTTTAAATATCTTCTATCGAATAATTTAAAAATTCGTAAAGAAAGCCCTAACAGTAGTTTAGAAGAAAAAGCCTAGAATGCTACTACAGCCCCCCCCTCAGAAAGGGAAAAAGAAAAAAAAAAAAAAAAAAAAAAAAAAACAACAAAAACGAATTGTCCCCTTCACCCCACTAGACCGCCCCCAAAGCTACCTAAAATATCAGTAGTAAATAAAAGTCCAGACGAAGAAGAGCATTTGAACTCAGGAGCCAAGTGGAAGAAATATGTCAATATTGGTCAGTATGTCTTTAATTCCAATTTAAAATGCTGAATTTTACAAAATGTTATGCTGTATTTTGTTTGTAAAATAATGCTTAAACTATGCGTTTTAAATGTAAAGGCACGCTTACTCTACTGTAAAGCCAATTTGATATTAAGCCTATCCACATGTCAGCGAACAAGGCAGAATGTTTTTAAATATCTTCTATCGAATAATTTAAAAATTCGTAAAGAAAGCCCTAACAGTAGTTTAGAAGAAAAAGCCTAGAATGCTACTACAGCCCCCCCCCTCAGAAAGGGAAAAAGAAAAGAAAAAAAAAAAAAACCAACAAAAACGAATTGTCCCCTTCACCCCACTAGACCGCCCCCAAAGCTACCTAAAATATCAGTAGTAAATAAAAGTCCAGACGAAGAAGAGCATTTGAACTCAGGAGCCAAGAGGAAGAAATATGTCAATATTGGTCAGTATGTCTTTAATTCCAATTTAAAATGCTGAATTTTACAAAATGTTATGCTGTATTTTGTTTGTAAAATAATGCTTAAACTATGCGTTTTAAATGTAAAGGCACGCTTACTCTACTGTAAAGCCAATTTGATATTAAGCCTATCCACATGTCAGCGAACAAGGCAGAATGTTTTTAAATATCTTCTATCGAATAATTTAAAAATTCGTAAAGAAAGCCCTAACAGTCGTTTAGAAGAAAAAGCCTAGAATGCTACTACAGCCCCCCCCCCTCAGAAAGGGAAAAAGAAAAGAAAAAAAAAAAAAACCAACAAAAACGAATTGTCCCCTTCACCCCACTAGACCGTTTTCACATTTAACTGTGTGTAAACAAAATCTATACTTATACTAAACTGAATTGGCTGAATTAGAACTGTTTGAATAAACTGAATTGCTTGAAATAGAAATGTTTTTGACAATTAAAATGTGTACTCATGCTAAACTGAATTGTTTGAAATAGAACTGATAATTTGTATAAAAATTGATTCGACGTTAAATAACCTACAAAAATTGATATGCCATAAACCCCCAAAACAACAAACCAACCATATAATTATGAGTAATACATAAAAATACGTGATATATAATTATTTGAGGGGTAAAACACTAGACAGCGGAATTGTAATGAGCAAGTTTGAAATCCAGTCGTGATATTACGTTCAATTTTGGACAAATATCCTCGGGGAAAAATATGAACCACCATTATTTTTCAGCTCTGGGATTTAAGAGTACCACTATTGTTCTCCAAGAACGATGGATTTGGCATTAAATAAGCCAAGAAGGTTGATATACCATTAAAACAACCAAACCATAACTGTATGAAAAAGCATTTGTAATGCACTGGAATACTTGATATCTAATAACTGCGCAAAAATCCCAGCAGAAGCACCTGCATGAAAGAACAGAAACAGACTTGTAAAATAAAGGTAATTCCTTAGCCTTAAGGCATAAATAGCCCGAGACAGGTTAGCATGCTGTTAAATTCAAGCAATCATTTTAGTTAACTCATAAAAAAGTTATTATCATTTGAAATCAAGGTTTCCATTGACTCTCTCTCTCTCTCTCTCTCTTGCAATGAACCCCAATCGCTCGGCGCTCTAAGTTGATCCTCTAATCGCCATCTTGTGTCCACACTGCTGATGAATGAATGTGTTTGGTGATCGGCTGACACTTATGTGTCCAATGCGGACGAGTTGATAGGAAAACGTGATTCTTTAGTTTATCCTTATTTTACCAACACTAGCCACCATGTCTAGTTTGTCTTACTTGGATAGATTGAGAGATAGGAGGTAAATGACCGAACAACTATTGTTTTCAATGATATTACTTCAATGACTTTAAAAAAAAATCACGTAGCATCTTTGAGCAGTTCCCATCGAGCCTTTTCTCTAGGCGTTTCGTTAAAGACCAATTGGTGTAGCCATACAATAGTACTGACACAGCTACAATTTGGAAGAGTTCCCGTTTGATTTTATCAGAGAGATGAGATTTCCATGAGATTGTTAACCTGTCAATAACAGATCAGTGAATAAGGAAATTAAGATTTAAGATAATGTAAATAAATTTTAAGTTCACAAATGTATTTTCCCGATTAATTTTATACTATTATTATCCAATAAAAAACAAAAATAATATTTGAAAGAAGACATTTAGATTTTAAAAGTTTAAAAACGTGATGCAAAATGCTCCTCATGCACCTGATAAACAGGCATCTTTATTAAAATTCTTGATTAATCCCAAAGAACTTGAATATTTTTATTTTTTATAAAAACAGGCAAATCCTCAAAAGTAGTGACATGTTCTTCTGTCCAAAATTTAACAGTATTTCTTATTATCAAAAATTACTGTATAATTCAATCAATATAAATTAACTAATTTTCTCAGCCAATACATTAGCTCCATATTTTTTTATTATCTGCCGAGACAACGTTTGTCGAATGTCGATAGATCTAATAAAAGAAACTGGCTTTATACTAAAAAAAAAAGCAAGAAGCAGACGCAATCCTACTAAAACTATAACAGACGCAGACAATGAAGATAATCTAGCGTTTCTAACAAACACACATGCCTAGGTGAATAACTACTGCATAGTCTAGAGCATGAAGCATGAGATATTTGCAACATAATGGCCGAAGGATTTCGTTTTATATATCTTGGGTTTGGACTTAGTTTGGCTGAGAAACTTTCTGTTCAGCACATGGGTTAGTTAGGTGCAAACTTGAGCGCAGGTTAACGTGCGCGAGGGGAGGATGTGTCGTTCACAGATGTCAAAATAAAAATCTCAGGACCAGGGGATGTGAATGACGTCATGCACCGGAAGCGTGCGCGGAGGATTTTGGGGGATCTGAAAAAAAAATCAGTTAGTTGAGAACTAGACACCGAACGAGAAAGGTCGACTTTCGGGGCTCGGCAGACGAATTTGCACGCTACGGGCACTGCACAAGATGGTGGGGGGAGATGGTAAAGCCAGCTTTGAAAGATTGTACATCTCTCTTCCTTATGTCGAAGAACCTTTAAACTCAAAGGTAATAGGGGGTGTCCCGTGGTGTAATGGTTAAAGCGATGGTCTGCAAAGTCGTAGCACGTGAGTTCGAACTCCAGTCGCGCTATTACGTTCACTTTCGGACAAATACCCAGGGGAAAGGTATGAACCCCCTTATCCTCCCAGCTATGGGTTAAATAGCACCACCACTGTTCTTCTAGGAGAATGGCTTTGGCATTAAATAACCCACGAAGGTTGATATGCCATTAAACAAACGAAACCAAACCAATCAAAGGTAATAAAAATTTCGTACCTAAACTAAGAAGTCGTAAGTGTTTTTCGTGTTTCGGGATTCCTATGTTTTATGCGTATATATTATGAACATCCCATGTACATTTCGCATATTCATGTATATAGCTATGGTACATGTCAACAAAATGTTTATAAATCATATATATTTAATATATATGTAGAAAAAGGATTTGGATTTAAAAATGCAACTATGGTTGATATAACATAAAACCAAAGTAAACCAACCCAATTGATAAATTACTCAATGACAAGATTAAATTAGATATCTGAATGACAGCCGGTTTGATTTTCTCATTAACGTTGGTCAAATGAATCGTAATATCACTAACAGTCAAAGTAATAGTATAAACAATTAAACAAACACACGTCAAATACAATACACCATATGTGCAGTGGAATTATTTGTCTATGTTGACATCTTTTCGCTACAAACTAGAAATATGTACAAAATGGGAAATTTACAATTGTTCCATTAGAAAAAGAATTTAGGAAACTTCAAGAATCAGGCAGATCCTATTTAAAATGGGAGTGGATCCTATTTTAAATAGGATCCGCCTGATTCTTGAAGTTTCCTAAATTTCCTAAGCTGCAAATTAAGCAGACGTCTTTACTTTTAAATCACAATGCAAATATTTATGCCTTTGATGTTAATCCAGGTCATCAATATACATCTTGTGATCAGGAACTTTGTGAGAAAGGTTAAGAAATATTTGACAATCTGGACAATTTAGAAGCACCTCTTTCTAATGAAATAAAAATTGATATCGTGTACATCATCATCATCCTGTCGTTATGTTATGAAAATTCTATGTACGTTTCCCATATTCATGTACGGCTATGTTACATATTGGCCTCTACGTGAAAGCAAATAAAAGAGTTCAACTGTTTTAAACGGAAAGAAGCCATCTCCACTCTAAGAAGCAGGTCTCTAAAATTAGTAAACAAGTTCACAGCAATATCTGAACAACTGAAAGTGATATCAACATAAACGTAGCGATGGCATGGACTGTTTTTGATTGATTATCGATCATACGCAAGTCTGATCTATCCAATTAAACAGGATTTCTTCCAAGATGTTGCTCTATCAATTCTACTGGATGGATACAAACACAAAGACGCTAACATAAATGTATGAAGAAAGGAGGTGCCCGTGGTGTAATGGGTATCGTCGTAGGAAATGGACACGGCGACACGAGTTCAAATCCTGGACGAGACTGATTGCATTTCACATAGCACTAATACCCTCGGGAAAGTTATGAATCCAATTGTTCTCCCTCCAGCTATGGATAAATAGTAGGACAGACTAGGTTCTTCAGCCTTGGTGAGGCAAGTAGACTAGGAGAAGGAAAACTCTGAATTCAAACCTGTCAAACTCCGCTTAAAAATTGACCTTGTGTCGAGCGGAGGGATTGGTAAGTATGATAAATGTATGAAGAAAGGGAATCTACACTAGAACAAATCCAAGAATCCTTTCTCAGATCAACAGCTTGACGACCACTTACCTCCCATCTCAAAAACATCCTAGTGAGATGAACAATACCTGTGGGACACTCATGGAAAAGCAAGGAGTAACTCATAGGTGACGTTCTTCCATGCACCCCTAAACATGGACGTGCCAGTACTATGCGACCAACAAGAATTTATTTACATCATCTGGGTGTACTTTAGAAGACCTTCTGGAGGCGATGGGTGATAGAGACGGATGGAGAGGGGGAGAGAAGGAGAAATCTATGTTGCAGCGTGACTTGATGATAATGTATTTTATCTGAATGAAACGTGCTTCCCTGTAGCTATTAAGAAAGAGAGTTCCAGCTATTCGCGCTGTTACGAATATTTTCGGACAAATCCCCTCGAAAAAGGGGTGAACACTTCTAGTAAATTATTGGATTAATTATGAAACCAGAACCAGATTTTTTTGGTTTTTCCTGTTTTCCGCTTTTTTTTTTATTCTTTTTTTTTCATGAATATCCATGATTGCATAATCAAAGCATTTTGTTGACAAAACGTAAGCGGTACCTATGATAATTCTAAAATAGATTTCAAGTTCATAAAATTCTTTTTTTTTTCTTTCTTTATTTTTTTAGATATTTTTACTTCGAGTAACTTTATCTAAATATCTTCCAATTAAAACCCAAAATAAAACATGAAAGGGTATATGTAAATTTTGCATCACGTTTTAAAAACATGATGTCAAAACTTCATACTTGTGCCTACATGCTTCTACTAGACGAACTACCCGTGTTACATAGCCAGATATGAACACGTGAAATAGACATATTCATACCGGTACGCAAAACGTTCATAATGTCCATAGCGCACATATATATAACATAGGAATCCCGAAACACAAAAAAACACTTACGGCATCTTAGTTCAGGTACGAAACTTTTTATTACCTTTATTACCATTGAGTTAAAAGTTTTTTTGACATAAAGAGAGAGACACACAATCTTTCTATGCTGACTGCTTTTACACCGTCAGCTCTAAACCCCACTGACGCGCGGCGCCCGTAGCGCACAAATTCGTCTGGCCCCGACGAGCCCCGAAAGTCAACCTTCTTCTTCTCAGGCAGGAACTCAAGTAACTGACTTTTCTCAAATCTCAGTCCACACTTCCGGTCATGACGTCATTTACATCCTCCGGTCATATTTCTCTCTGGGGTTTCTATTTTGACATGTCTGAATGATACGTCCGCTCCGCGTGCGCGTGAACACTTGCGCTCATGTTTGCACCTAACTAACCCATACGCTAAGCGAAAGGTTCTCAGCCAAACTAAACCGAAAGGCAAGATATATAAAACGAAATCCCTCTGCCATTATATTACACCTGACCAAATCTGCAAAACTCGAGTTCATTTCTTGCCCAGTCGGCTGGGGCTGTAAAATACACCGACTGCTTCTCTGCAGAGGGGTAAGACCCCCACTAACGAGTGTCCGAATATGACACTAAACAATCTGATGGTGAGGTTCCAGCAATGCTGGAGCTTTGGGGAATGTGGAGTACCCCTTCACTGCCATCGCTCCCAGGTCCACTCTGGCCCGGAGTGGTAGCACCTGATAGGGCTCTATCTATGGGTTAAATAGAACTAACAGCATACTTATGCTAAACTGAATTGTTTGAGTAAACTGAATAGCTTGAAATAGAAATGATTTTGACAATTAAACTATACTTACATTTAAACTGCGTGCTTATGCTTAACTGAATTATTTGAAATGGAACTGTTTTTTCGACACTAAAACTGTATTTACGCTTAACTGAATTGTTACATATAACTGCTAGAATAGTTTGAAATGGAAACGTTTTTGGCAATTAAACTGTGTACTTATGCAAAACTGAATTGTTTTAAATAGAATAGATTATTTACTTAAAAATGGATTTGGCATTAAATAACCTAGAATGGTTGATATGCCATAAAACCCAACCCAACCCAACTCGAGATGATTTCTAAACGTCTTCAACTTTCTATTTTCAGTTACAATTTATCATTTCTCATGTCAATTTTGCTCTACGTTCCGATAAAGTTCAACAAATCAAAAGGAAAAATCCTGAATAGCTTCGGGAAATATCATTTCGATTTAGATAACGTTTTCTTTCTACTCTTTTTTAAAGATTTCATCCCTCCAATTTGTTCAATCATTATCGACGGATATTTTTAAGGGTCGCTGGAAAGGGGTCTAAATTTTTTTTTTAATTTTATAACTTATTCTAGTCGACTCATCATTAAAATCATGTTTCCTATTATAAAATGTTAACATTGTACTCCAATCGTATTTTTCCGCAATACACACACACACACACACACACACACACATATATATATATATATATATATATATATAATCATGATGTCCCGCCGCTGGCACGGATATCCCCGACCCTCTTTCGCCACTTCTCCCTATCGTTCATCTCAGGTTTTCAGGGCTACATCCCGTATCCTCATATAGCTCCTGTATGTATGTTCGAGCTGGTCTTCCTGCCCTTGCTCGGACATATGTTGGGGTCCATAGGAGTACATCACTTATTATGAGGTCGTCCCTGCTTCTCCATCAGTGTCCTGTATGTCTGGTTCGTCTAACTTGGATAGTTTGCAACATTCTTGTGTAGTTGCCATTTAGCTTCTTCTCCAGCCGTTTAGTTAGGGTCCAAGTAGTGTATCCATACAGTAGTATCGATACGACCGCTGCCTGGAAGAAACTACGTTTCCTTTCATCGGTCAGGTCTGATCTCCATCTGATTGATAGCCTATCATAGCTGTCCATGCCTTTGTTAGCCGCGTGTCGATGTCTTTTTTCGTTGATGGGACACTGCTTCCTAGGTAGGTGAATTTGTCAACCAGTTACAGAGAGGTTCTGTCTAGTGTGGAAATGTCGCCAGTTTGATTATAGCACATATATTCAGTCTTGTGTTCATTGACATGGAGGACAATGCCTGCGGCGGCTCGTTCCAAACTATGCAGGAGTGTCTCGGCCTGGTTGGGTGTATTCGCCAGTATCGCTATGTCATCGGCGTAGTCGGCGTCGGTAATTGTTTTTGCCGGGTACCTTCTGCTTCTTTTCTTTGTCAGCTCGAAGCAATTTTCTCTGATTTTATCAATCAATGTTCTAAACACGTAATCTAGACAGATGATAAAGAGGTATGGGGCTAGCATGTCTCCTTGTAGTACTCCTGCTACAATGTCGAAGTATTGTCTCCATCCGATGAACGTACTTTCACTTTGATGTTTTTGTAGAGAATCGTTATTGCTGCTACACTTTCTTTTGATCGGCCGTATGCTAGTTGGATTTGTTCCATCTTCCGTCTGTGAATGAAATCGAAGGCCTTGGGAAAGACAACAAATAGTAATGTCGCCTGTAGGTTTTTTGCCCGTACGCCTTCAAGGATTCTACGGATGGTCAATATTTGTGAGATCGTGGATCAATTTCTTCGGAAGCCATTTTGGATTTCCCTCAGGATGTTGTTGATTTTGTGTGTGTGTGTGTGTGTGTGTGTGTGTGTCTGAGAGAGAGAGTGAGAGAGTCTATGTGTTTGTGTGAGTGTTTATCCAAGGCTAAATTAGTAATTAACTAAAAGATAGACAATCAAAATTAGCACGACAGGGAGTAAATGAAGTCAGTAGAAGGAAAAGTACCTTGAGAGCAAAAATGAAACATACCAGCAAAGAAGAAAGACTTCAGAAGCAGAAAGAACATTTCAAGAATCTGCTCGTAAACCCATCTGAAATTACCGATAAACCTATTGAAAAAACTTTTAATGGCCAGCAAGACATTTGACTTTGACGCTTAACGGAGGAAGAAATAGACGTGGTTATGAAACAAAATAAAAGCAGAAAATCTACAGGTCTCGAGGAAACACCAAGAAAATTTGACGTCATACTCTTTCGATTATGCTATGCTGTGTATAAAGAAATCGTAATATGGGAATTAAAAGAAATGCTTCAGCCTTCTTTTTCTAGATGAACTTGACTTCGAAATCATTAAGAAGAGCAGAGGTAC
Source organism: Sepioteuthis lessoniana (assembly GCA_963585895.1). NCBI lineage: Eukaryota > Metazoa > Mollusca > Cephalopoda > Myopsida > Loliginidae > Sepioteuthis > Sepioteuthis lessoniana. The sequence goes on along the minus strand of OY757928.1, from coordinate 20,713,450 downwards.
ATTGCTTACTGCTATAGCTTCTAAGGCTTATAGCGCCTAACTTATAAGTATTATCCCACCTAAAGTCGGAGAAATTCTAAGGATATATCCGAAAGGCTTTCCAAGAAATCCATGAATATCGTCACAGATTTATACTATCCGTCAAATCATCGAAGTACGTTCAAAAAATCTGAAGACAACATTATCGTTTGTAGATTTATCCAAGATAATTGATTCCAAACAAAGATGAAAGATAGAACAAATTCGACCAGCTTTGGGCCAACCCAATTAAAAGAAACAAAAGCACTAACGCAATGGTTCGCTCACCTGATCGTGAGATCGATATCTATGACATAGTCACTCAAGATTTGCTCGGAATATACATTAAAATCATATATGTTTTTAATCTACCAAGATTACGTACAGAGATGTCAATAGATCTAATAAGATAAAATGGTTTCACATTAAAAAGACAAGAAGCAGATTACATCCGGCAGAAACTATGACAGAAGCACACTAAGCAGATGATCTGGTGCTTCTTGTTGATAGACGTGCTAAAGCCAAATCCTTACTGCATAGCTTTTGTCAGGCCACAAGGATCAAAGACAACTGAATTCATATAACTTAAACTAGATGGAGCCATTTCCATTTCAACTGATGAGCCTTTGAAATTTGTAGACCCCAACAGCAATATATCTTCAACTGAAATAAAGGCGATAACCTCAACAGACAGGATTTCTATCATATGAAAATCTATTGTCATTGATGATTCAAACGGGGTTTCTTCCCAGCTGTGATTATGACAGTACTGTTGTATAGTTGCACCTCCGGAACTCTAACGGAACGATTAAAAAAAAAAACCAGCATGTCACTATGCAAGAATTTTACTAATTGTTTTGAACAAATATTGCAAGAAGGACAAAAAAAAGTAGTTGTTGTGTGGCCTCTGAGCTCCCATCTTACAATCCATCAAAATAAGGGAGACAAAGACTGCTATGTATTGCTGTAGAAGTAAAGAGGAACTCACAAGTGATGTTCTCTTATGAATTCTAACATACTGACTCACCTGTTTTGGCCGAAGAGCAAAGATTTACTATTTAGCTATGATCGGATACTGGATGCGGTGTAGAGGACCTATTAGGAACGATGGACGACAGAGAGAGATGGAGAGAGAAATCTTTGAGACTCAGTGCTATAAGCACTTGATGATGATGATGATGATGATATATATATATATATATGTGTGTGTGTGTGTGTGTGTGTGTGTGAGTGTGTGTGTGTGATCACGTGTGTATTTGCTCTATTTTTTGTTTGGTTTAATTTTTAATTCGTTGGGGAATAAGCTGCATTCGAAAATATTGAAACATATCCCTCTAAAGAGATACTATATCTGTGAATAATTTTGCTATATTCCATCTACTGACCTGTTAGTTTATATATTAATTTACTGAGGAAGATGTAGTTAATCCTGACAATGAATCCTCTCCCGAGATATGTCATCTGTATTAGCAGAATAAAAGAATTTCTCGTAAGATATCTCTTCACCCATTTCAGTAAAAATAGATTTCTCCCTAGGTATCGCATTAACTGTTTTGATGATCACACAAGAATCACATTTTTGATGAATTCGAAAATATCAAAACATTCCCTCATAGGACACAATATGTGTGAATACTTTTGACTTTACCAATCTATTATCGCGGTTTTAGTCTCAGCTGCCAAGTGATTTAAGAAAGCCGAACATGTGAAATATCCATGTCTCGCATTTTCGAACCAATCGCTTCTGTTACTAGTGCCGATAGCGACGATAGTCGATGAACAGTAAATCGAACATCGTATAATTCGTGCCATTTTTTATTCCAGCGAGACGATATTTCTGTGCCAGAGACTACCCCTTTGATATATTCCGAGGCAATGCACCTGAGCTGTCATCGTCAAGGCCTTAAGGAACCAAAAGAAATCGAGAAATTGCGAAAGGAAGTATAAATAAGCGACAAAGGAATCCTGTGAAATTTCTTGTAAATAGTTAAAAAGAGAGGCGGGATGTAGCAGATACAAATAGAAATGGTAAAAGCTAACGGCAACAGACAAATAAGTCAAGAATAATGGAAGAATATATATAAATTGTGAACATGGTGAAAAAGCCATAAACATAACAGAGACAAACAGAAGAATTGTCACTGAGAAAGTTTACCTGAATAGGATATCTGAAAACGTAGACAACTCACAAAACTTTTAAGACTGTCTCATAAGTCACGTTTAAAAAAAAAGATTTCTTTCTTTTTAAATCATTTTCCTGATGTCAGATAAAACGAAGCCAAATCAAATACAAAATAGATGGCTAGACATGGAGCTGTGTGCTTTATTTCTCGTTGCCTGCTGTTTTCTAGCGATGCTGTGTGGGAGGATTATTTCCAACGGAGCTCCCCACATTTAACTGGTGGCCTGGTGTGGTGCTAAAAAAGCAACTCTTTCTAGCAATCGTGGAATGAAGATCTTTGGTATTTGAAAGAAAATCAACAAAACAAAGAAGATAAAAAAAGAAAAGATACTTAATAAAATGAATAATTAGCAGTTTCTAGTGACTGTTTAGCTTGTTGGTTGAATCTATTAAATATCAAATGCTGACATGTGTAAAGAAAATCCCAGTTTTTTTTCTTTTATTTTGCCGTCTTATTTGGATGGTCTGTGAGATGGGAGGTAAGTGACCGTGCATCTGCATTTTTGTGAGATGTTGCTTCCAGTTATTGTTTAAAACAGGAAGTACCATTTTTGGGCTCTTCTACATGCATTGATTTAGATTTCTAGTGATTCATTAATAGATTAATAATACCACATACACAGCTTGAAAAAATACCGTTTTATTTTATCAGAGAGATCAGATTACCATAATGATCGATAACCCTTCTATAGCAGTCTACGTCTTCTATCTGCATTACCATCAAGTGAGAGAGGCATTCTTTTGAGCTTTTGCAAAACACGCTCATAGCAGTAGCAGTTTCTTTAGGGCGACCGTATGCCAAAAGTATTTGTTCCATTGTTCATCTGTTATGGTATCAAGAGTCTTGAAGAAATCTTCAAACAGTACCGTTGCTTTGAGATTTTCAGCACGCACTCATTCGATTATTCAATGGATAGACAATCTGTGAACATGTGAAATGATGCCAGGATCATTAAATAAGTTTCCAACCTTTTTTCGTATGGGCACTTTTATTGATAGTACACACATAAAACTCTAGTCCCCATTCGAAGTAATCTCCTCCGGCTGCAATGCACTTGTACTATTCCGACAACATCTGGAAGGCCCCATGGAAGTCTCCTTGTGTGAGCGTGTCAGTGACCTTCGTCACAGCCTCGTTAATCTCAGTGGTCTCATAATGACAGCCTCTGAGCTTAGGGAATAAGCAAAAGTCACAGGGAGCAATATCTAGATTATAGGGACGGTGAGGAACTGCCTTGATGCCCATCTTGGTCAAATAGTCTGTGACAAGGATGGAGTTGTGCACTGGTGCATTGCCTACTGAAAATGCCCTAACCAGATTTCAAGAGTGCTGGTCTCTTCCCTAGGAATCTCTTGCTGAACTCCCTTAAGACCTCAACATAGTAACCCTAAGCCTAAACGTTTGGCCAGTCAACTCTGGTGTATTGACTTCCTTACTCCTCCCATACCTCTCATCATCCCTTAACAGACTCCCTGCCTTCATTGAATCTCTTATGCCACTCAAAAACTGATACTAGATCCATGCAAGATGGTCGAAAAGCAGTCTGAAGCATTCCATACGTTTCTGTGGTATTTTTTACAAGTTTAAAACATAATTTTATTGAATATCGTTCTTCCTCACGTCCAGATTGCATTTTTGAAATTCACCAGCTGTGACAGTCAGGCTTTAGTAGCTGTAGCTGTTGATTTGAAGCTGAAATCATAAAAATTGGTCAGTCATCTCAGAAGATGTATAGCAATGACATAGTGAATTTTCAAGAGTCTACGACAATTTTAAATGCTTGTACAAAAAAGTCAGGAAACTTATTGAATGCATTGCGTATCTCTGAAAGCCGTTCTGATTTCTCCTAAATTTTTTCTCGCCTTCAGATTGGATACGATTGAGATGCAGGGATTTATAAATCTAAGAGCTACGAGAGTCATTGTTATAGCTCTATAGTTCTCGAACATATCAAGGTCGTTTTTCTGGGGTAAGTGAAGGATTCACCCTTTCATATGTGGTCAATTCGTTATAAACAGTGATGTGTGGCAAAATCATAAGGTATATCGTCAAAATTTCTTGCCTGAAAGAATTCATGGATTATTTCATCGTGACCTGCAGCTTCTCAGCTTTATACTTTATTTAGGATTGTATCAAGTATATTCTCCGTGAAATTTCCAAGTTTGATGTCTAGCTGGCCGTTAATAATTTTTTCAGTGGATTGATCAGCCATTTCAGAAGGGTTTTCCAATTAGATTCTTGCAATGTACTTTCCACTTCTGAGTTTTTTTTCTTGTTTGGCAGCTTTTTGTTTTGCTTTCGATGTGCTCTACCTTTGGATCACTTTATTTTTCTCACGGTAATCATGGTTGTCAATCTTCTACGAAATTTCTTCTTTTATTAAGTTTGCCGTGAATATTTTCGAGTTGTTTCTTTTTGTTATATATAAGATCTCTCTTTGGTTTCTTTTGTCAGTTTAGTGGAATTTTATAGGGTTTTTTTATTAAGTAAATAAGCTTGTTTTGGTTATCCTGTTTTTTTTTTTCTCTTACTGCTCCTGATTCTCTGGGAACTTTACATTTGACTCTTAGTTAAATTGGTATGCACTAAGTTATTGCTTTTATAAGGCGGTTGCACATTTAAACATTCATCATTCGGAGATTGCCTCCTGAAGAGTATTATAGTTTTGTTTCTTATTACCACCTTGCATTGATTGCTTATATTACTATTAACAAGTGAGCATCAGTCATATCATAAAGCAGTCTGTTTTTGTTTTTTTGTTTTTGTTTTTTTGTTTTTTGGCATTGATTCAGGAGTATCTTTTCTGTGACGATTCTGTGATCGGATGATACTCCTACAAAAGAGGAGTATGGTTCACAGTTCAGAGTGTTGTTTATCTACTTCCTGTACTTAAATATAATATAAATTTGATTTTTTATTTTAGTTATTTTGGTTGGTATTTTGGTTCTTTTCTTTTTTCTTTTTTTTTTCTTTTTGCAATGTAGTAGTTAGGCATAAAGCCTGTTCCCAAGAGAAAACTCTGTTAGATATTCACTATTTCTGTTCGACGAACTGAATAACCAACTATTATTATTTCCATTTTTTGTCTCTATAATCATTCATGCCTCAACCGATGATCAGAATATTGTATTTAAAAGTGCGTTGGATAAGGAAGATAGATAATTATAGAAGGTTCGTTTAATTTTTAACACTTCCGTTCTATCATTCCAAATTTGTCAAGTTTTGAGTCATGGTAACGAAAAATCCTTAATATTTCCAAAGATCTCACCACTGGATGAAATTTAATGTAATACCCTGGAAAAGAGGAAAACTCTGAATTCAAATTGGTCCAGTCTGCCGTGGTTAAAGAATAAACCGACTGCATCTCTGCAGAGGCATAACTCTTCCCGAATGAGTGTCCTAATATAACATTAAACAATCTGACTGCAAGGCTCTAGTAATGCTGGAGCTTTTGGCTATATGGAATACCCCTTCACTGCCAAGGTCCACTCTGACCGGAGTGGTGGCGCCTGAAAGAGTTCTACCTATGGGTCAAATAGAACTGTCTGACATTTAAATTAAGTGCAAAAAATGACTTATGCTAAACAGAATTGTTTCAAATAGAACTGTTTGATCATTTGACTGGGTATGAACAGATGACTGATGTTTAATTGAATTTTTATGAGACATAGTAATACTTAGTACCATTCACTTTTGAAAGGATTTTGCATTAAATAACCTACAACGGTTGATATGCCATGAAACCAAACCAAACCAAATCCTATATATCTAATATATATGTATAAAGAGGAATAGGCATTTAATAATCCTCAAAGGTTTATATGCCCTCAAACTCAACCAAAACCAATCATATATATCTAATATACATGTCTTAATAAGATTTAGCATTAAATAACCTACAATGGTTGACTTGCTATAAAACCAAACCAAATCAAATCATATAATATATATATATATATATATATATATATATATATATATAAAGAGGATTTGGCATTAAATAACTTACAAAGGTTTATACGCCCTAAAACGTAAATATATGCAATCATATATATCTAATACACATGTATAAAGAGGGTTTGGCATTAAATAACCTACAATGGTTGATATGCCATAAAACGTAACCAAAACCAAACCTGACTGAATTCAAACTAGCTCTATTCTGTTTTAAAATGACTATGTCTCGCATCGTACGCATGACAGAGGATCTCGGTAAATACATACCCAAGCAATCATTCTGGCAATAAAATTCTAAAGAGCATGTACCAGACATAAATAATTATAGTCCGTAATTGTAGAATTGAACAATAATTGATAAGTTTGTGTCGATAGGTGATTGCTTGTGTGGCTTGTTCGATCGTGACTCGGTTGTCGATTATTCTGAGATTGTGCCAAACTGCACTAAATGCATTAAACATTCAGTTCCATGGATAGAATCCTCAATTAATCCAAAGGAATGAAATCAATGGTGATGTTTGCTTTTGACATCTGTTTCAAGAAGTTGGTGAATTCTAATGGACTAAGTGCATGATTAACTTACACCATAGAAAGCTGTTGTCACTATCTTCCTTAACTTTCTCTCTTTCACCTTATCTGATTGCTCACTGCCTTGGGTTCAATGGCATATCAAACCTTATAGGCTATTTAATACCAAATCATATATATATATATATAGAGAGAGAGAGAGAATGTGTGTGTGTGTGTGTGATTCATAAACACATAAATTGAAGAAAACATTTTTAAACAAACCACGTCTCTTGCATTTGCATTCAGTTAAATGGTTTTAAGCATTTCTATCCAAACTGAACAGTTCTATTAAGCATTATTTCCATTATGGGGGTGCCCGTGGTGTAATGGTTATAGTCGTAGAAAATGGACATGACGACACGAGTTCAAATCCTGGACGAGACCGATTGCATTTCACATAGCACTAATACCCTTGGGAAATGAATGAATCCAATTATTCTCCCTCCAGCTATGGGTAAATAGTATGACAGACTGAGTTCCTCAGTTGGTGAGGCACCTAGTCTAGGAGAACGAAAACTCTGAATTCAAACCTGTTAAACCCCGCTTAAAAATTGACCTTGTGTCATATCCTGTCCGAGCGGGGGTGGGTAAATAGAATTAAGCATTATTTCCTTGCCTACAAAACTGTATTTACACTTAATTGAATTGTTACATATAACTGCTTGAATACTTTAAAATAGAAATGTTTTTGACCATTAAACTGTGTACTTATGCTAAACTGATTTTTTTAAAAATAGAACAGATTTACATAACAATGGATATGGCGTTAAATAACCTACAAAGGTTGATATGACATAAAACCCAACCAACCAACCTTGCATACAAGCTGGTTCATTGGTTGGTCCGTTGGTTGTATTTTTTTAAATGGCATATCAACCCATTTTGGTTATTTTCCAATAAATCTTATATATATATACATATATATAGGAAATGATGCAATTTCCTTGTCAAAAGACTTTTCTGGAAAAAAACGGATCAAAATTGGTGCAAAGATCTCCAAAGGACGCGTACGAAGATGTTTAAAAAATAAACAACTAAAAAATATTTTTAGGACCCACAGGAGGTCTCTAAAATACGCGCCCAAAGAATTTTCGAAAGTCAACGCGTGCGCGCGGAATCCACCTTAATGCTATAAAAACACACGATATTCCAGACAACACAGATCAGTTACTCACGCCAACCCGGAGTGATACGTACTAACTGTTTCTCAGCGCCGCCGTGCACGTTTGATCTTCAACCACCGGTGTCATGTTACAACTTCTAGTTGGATAAAGATCCCTATCCGCGCAGGACTGGGAACACGTCTCTACAGTCGTGACTTGATACACAAATCGCTGTATAACCTTCTACATTTCAACTCCCAACAAAGAAATACATTTCTTTTTTTTTTTTTTGTAGCACTATTGTTAATATTGTCTTTTCATTTTCTAACATTAGTACCCTACACACACACACACACACACACACACACGCACACACATGTACGTTTCAGCTGTAAAATCATAGTTTGTAGATAAGATTTTTAAACAAGCCAGAGCACCTTTGTTTTCACACAGCTAAATGGTTTCAAGTATTCCTATAATAATTTTATTTAATATTAATCATTTGTTTGCATAGACGTTGTTTAGTTGGTTGGTTTGATGGTTTATTGCTTGCTTATGTTTAATGGCAGATCGACCCTTAGAGAATATTTTCAGTCAAAAGCTGTTTATATATATGTAATATATATGATTTCTTAACGCATAGTTTGTAGATACTTTTTTAACGAGTCAGAGCTCATTTGCTTCCACACAGCTAAATGTTTTCAAGTATTCCTATCTAACACGAATAATTCTATGTTGCATCATCTATTTGCATACAAATTTTTTGTTTGTTTGTCTGTTGCTTGCTAGCTTTGTCTTTAATGAATATCAATTCAAGAGCCTATTTAAAACCAAATCCTGTTCATACACGCACACACACACACACTCATACTCATATATATATATATATATATATATATATATATATAAACAGGTTTGATAACATAAAATAGAATCCTTGTTGTTTTCGAGGGTTTTTTTCGACGCTTTTTTCCTTATGTCTTAATGTTACAATCTAGAAATCTCTTGATGGTTTCTTCAAAAGGGCTATTTGTCTTATTCCGAATAATTTCGGTTCTTGTCAGAACCATGATCAAGCTAATATATATGCCATTTGTAAATTAAAGTTGTTTTGTATTCAAACTAGATTATTATTTAATTGTTGTTTATTACTAAAGTGAGGCTTGTTTTTTTTTTATCACCAAGGTGATGCTAAGCAGTAGTGTCAGTTTATTTTTAGATATTTCTATTACGTGAAGTAAAATAAAATTTATTCTATCTTTTGTGATATGAATTGTTCTGTCTATTTTAAACATTTTATAATGTTATCACTAGTTTCAAAGTCAATTCTTTTAATAATGGGTGTGTTTAAATTTTATATATAAGACTTCTAAGATATTTTGTTTATTTTTTACGTCATCGTCTGTATGGAGTATTTTTGTATTATTAACTAGAATATTTCCATATTTTGCGTTAAGACAATTATGTTTTTTAAGTGTTAAAATATGTGACTAGAATCTGAAAGGTGTAGAATGAGCCTCCTTGATCATTTCGTTGCAGTATAACCAATGTAACACTTATTTTATTGTCGGAGAATCATTGTCCTAATAGAAATTTAAATTGATGAATAACATTAGTTTTATCCATAATCTTTATATATATATATATATATATATATATATATATATATATATATACAAAACTTAAAACGTCGGCAGAGTTTTTTCTTCCCATTTTTGTTTTCTAGTTATTGTCATACTGTTGGTCCTCCTGTTGTAAGTGTTGTTTCTGGTGGCTGTAATCAGTCTTCCTCTATGCGATTTTTTTGTATTCTTCAGGTCGTTGTATTGGTGCATGAGTGTTGTCTTCAATGTTGGCAAGATGTCTTTCTCCTTTTTTTTAAACATGTAGTCTCTCAACCGTATCTCAGGGATGTAATGCCTTATTCATGGTCATTAGTTTTCTTGTTCTATAGTCCGTTTTTTTAAGTTCTTCTCTGGTCCACTTCAAGAATGGTCCCAAATATCTTACAAGAGGATCAGATCAGGTATTTATTCTTTTGATAAAGTTTCTGCGATATAGTTTTGTCTCAAGTAGCTTTCTGGTTCTCCTGCGTTCTAATTTTGTCTTGGTTTAGTCGTTCTATTCTGTCCATTATGTGTCGTTCGCCGCTTTTCATTACAAGCATATCGCATTTTTCAAAGCCCAACTCCATCCCTATGTCTTAAGTGTATATTCCCATTGCAAGTATTAGAGTTTCTGATTCTTTTTCAATTTATGCAAACAGTTTGATGTCGTTTATGTATATTACGTGATTGATCTTTTCCTGCAATTTACTAAGTTTGTATGGGGCAGTGCTTTTTCTGAGTATATGGTTAAGTGGAATCATCGCAATTATAAACAGTAATGGAGATAGTGCATCTCTTTGGAATATACCTGTTTGGATTTTCGCTTCAGCAAAGCTTTTTCCTTTTGGCTGTATTCCACTCTCCAGGTTTTCATGGTTTTCTCGATAAAGTTTATGACTTCATCTGATATTTTGTACATCTTTAAGCAGTTTATTATCCAGCTTTGCAGGACCATATTATATGCCGTTTTGTAGTCAATCCAGGCCATAGCTAGATTTTTCCGTCTGGTCTTGCTTTCGTAGAGAAGCTCTCCTGTGCCTCTGTATCCTTTGCAGTACCCTTTCTGCTTTTCAAGAAACAATCCGCGGCTTGTTAGCGAGTATGTACCAGTTTTTGAGTCTTTGGTAAGACTCTACCTGGGATTGAACTGCAGTTTCCAGGACCATTAGCGAACACTCCACTGATTGGGCCAATATCTCGGACCCTATGTAATTTAACCTTATTTACGAATTCTTGCAATCTAGACGATAGTAGAATTTTTTACTCCCTTATTTTTTCAAAGACCCTCTCAACAGAATTACATGCAGATTCTTATTCTTTACAAAGAAAAAAAAATGAAAATAAGGCATTTAACTTTCATTTGAAATTATTCGTCTGGAAAATGTTCAGCAAAGATTTTACATTCGAAGACAAAATAAGGTCTAACACATATATCTAAAGACAGTTTAATTAAAAAGACAACAAACCTCAATCATTCTTCCCTTTCAAAGCACAAGTCATTATTATTATTATTATTATCATTATTATTTTTATAAGTCAATGTTTTACGTTTTTGGTCGGGATTTCTTGACTTTCGGAGCCTATTTGACGCCTTTTGGGTGTTGAACGTTTTTATAGAGTTAAAAGCAATATACACGTGCATTTAGAGTTGGCCATTTCATATCCCCCTGCCCTTCATATATCTCAATACGCAGTCAAGCAATGTTAAACATATTCGAATTGTGTACTAACTTATCTATTCAAAGACACATTTGACAAAATTAGATGCATATTGTTTTCCTAATAAAAATAAGGCATTTAACTTGCTTTTTAAATTTATTCTCCTGGAAAAATGAACTTCAAATTATGAATTCGACTTTTCGTTTAAATAACATATAATGTTCAGCAAATATTTTACATTAGAGGACAAAATAAAATCTAACACATGCATTTAAATACAGTTTAGTTAAAAAGACTACTAACCTAAGTCATTTTTCTCTTTCAAAGCATTAGTCAATGTTTATTATTATTATTATCATCATTATCATTATTATTATTTCTGGCGAGTTTTTCACTGCAATAGCTGATTGCCTTTCACCGGATTCTGAGTGGCAACAAACCCCTTCAAATCTTCAGGACCTTTCTGCGTATTTTTGCAGAACTCAACAGTGATGTAGTTTGAATAATCTTTGCTTGTTCTCCGATTCTAAATCTTCCAGTCTGTTAACAAGCAAATGGGACTTGTTTAAAGCACACCGGTTACAAATGATATCACCGTGACTTTCTTGTTACGTAGCTTAGTTATCTGGCAAAGACTTAGGACTTATCTCTCAATTCCTTTTCTTTGATTTTCACTACGTGGTTCCTCGGGCAAACTAAGCCCACTTTCGGAGTCTCTTTTTTAGTAAATCATCGCTAGGTCAGCTCTTCTAGCCAGATTCTAACTTGTGCATGTCTCATATGTTTGCATAGGCGAATTAAAAAAAATTGTACAATCTTCTTCTTCTTCTTCTTTTTCTTCTTCTTCTTCTTCTTCTTCTTCTTCTTCTTCTTATTATTATTATTATTATTATTATTATTATTATTAGGAATATTGCTGTTGTCATTGACACTGTCTTTCATTATTTCATTTGTTTGCTTATTTGTTATTCATTTATTTTTTTAATTTTATTTGTATTTTATTGTTTAATTTTTTTAAACGGAATTTTAATTTTCTAAATTCAATTTTAGTATTTGCAGAACATAATTTACTGGTGAACTTTTAGGAATTTGTTTTCATACTTACATTTCGATATATATATATATATATATATATATATATATATATATATATATATATATATATATATATATTCTTTAAGAAAAAAAACATGGTAAAGAGATTGTCCTGATGGAATTACTCCCAACTCCGGTTTAACTGGACCAAGAATACTATATATATATATATATATATATATATATATATATATATATATATATATATATATATTGTTGTGTATTTTGGCAGCAATCTTTTTCTAATGCATTTTTTTTTCAAATTAAAGATGACTGACTATAATTATTGAACAGACGCATTCAAAAGGTTGGTGCAAAAACGAAAAATGCTTACAAATTAAGTTGCTTCAAGGATGTTAGGTAATTGATATTTTACCACGAAGACGGAATTGCAATCAATAATACCCAAGTGTTCGTAACTTTTAATTGGCTTAAATCTATTAATGCGAATTCCAAGTAAGATTATATACATGGGTCTCTGTATCTCTGTGTGTGCATATATATGTATGTGTCAGTGTATATATATATATATATATATATATACTCTACAAAGCCAATTATTGATATCAACCATAAGTGAAAGGGACGATGAAAACTAATTTACTGACACGTTTTGTACACATTTCGAAAACGCTTCTACCACTTCTTGACTTTAATTCTTCACTCTCCAACGGAACTCACAATAAACTACAGTGACCTCTATCTATCTATCTCACTATATCTCTCTCCCGCTTAATCTCTCTTTCTCTATCTTTCCCTCTCAACAAACACACAAACATACACACACACCAATACACATACATACGCACACACCTATACACACACACACACACACACACATATATATATATATATATATATATATATATATATATATACTAGAGGATACGTGCAAGTAACTGGTTAATTGAGTTACAACGGACAGTGATGATATTCGAGCTCCAGTTTAGAAAATGAGATGGGATTCCTATTCACCATTCATAATAATTTCTCTCATATCAAGAATTCAGATGACTAAAATATGACTTTTAGGATTAATGCAGATTCCACAATAGAATTACTTTATTGTAAAATGATCTGAGAATTGCTCTCTCTCTCTCTCTATATATATATATATATATATATATATGTGTGTGTGTGTGTGTGTGTGTGTGTGTGTGTGTGTGTGTGTGTGTGTGTGTGTGTGTGTGTGTGTGTGTATGTATGTATATATATATATATATATAAACACTTTCTTTGTTGTATTTCTGTTTTTGGTTAGTCTGAAAATACGCTGTTTGAATTCTCTGCATAGGATTCAGACAGTCAAAAATGCTGTCTTGGGTAAGATTCTAAATTGCATTTGATAGTGAAGCTCCTGTTCAGATTATTTTGGAGTATTTCTTCATTTTAAACTACACCCTGGTCAAATTGGATCCTGTGTTGCTTTACTTGATGATGTCCCATCTATGGATTGAATAGATATCTTTAACATTTCCCGTATTGACTGAACATTCGTAAAACTGAGTGCAGACAAATGATTATTATTTGAAAGAAAAAGTCACTTTAAAACATATAACTGTGTATAGTTTATTTGTATTAGATAGGAATACTTAAAACCATAAAACTGTGAGCAATATTTTTTTATTTTAATAGGAATATTTGATATAATCGTGTGAAAAATATTCTACAGAAACAACTCTAAAAAATGTAAATATCATTGTAAAATGAACAGGGTTTCCTAACATTTTCACTTTAAATAACCCCAGATTGGTTAGCATGTCATTAAAATCAATCAATCCATTAGCCATATAAATGAAAAGATTTTTTTTTTCAAGAATTAGAAATACACTCATGTGTTTATCTGGTTTGGTTTGGTTTGATTTACTTTTATAACATATCAACTATTGTTAGTAATTAAATTCCAAATCCTTTTTTGCCCTGTCACCTGGGGCTGTAGAATACACCTAACAAGTGTCCTGGATATGACACTAAACAATCTGATGATGAGGTTCCAGCAGTGCTGGAGTTTTGGGGAATGCGGAGTACCCCTTTATCGCCATTGCTCCCAGGTCCACTCTGGCCCGGAGTGGTAGCAACTGATAGGGCCCTATCTATGGGTTAAATAGAACTAACAGCATATTATTGCTAAAATGAATTCTTTGAATAAACTGAATAGCTTGAAAGAGAAATGTTTTTGACAAGTTAACCGTATTACATTTAAACTGCGTGCTTATGATTAACTGAATTATTGCAAATTGAACTATTTTTTCGACATTAAAACTGTATTTTCACTTAACTGAATTGTTACATATAACTGCTAGAATAGTTTGAAATGGAAATGTTTTTGACAATTAAGCTGTGTACTTATGCTAAACTGAATTGTTTTAAAAAGAACAGATTATTTACATAAAAATGGATTTGGTGTTAAATAACCTACAAAGGTTGATATGCCATAAAACGAAATAAAGCGAACCAAACCAAACCGAACCAAATCCTTTTTTTACATATTTATCAAATATATGATCCGTAAACATATTTTATAGGTATACACTATTAAATGATCAAACAGTTCTATTCTTAAAAATTCAATTTAGCATAAGTCATTTGTTTGTCCTCTGTTAAACAGTTCTAGTTGACCCATACATAGGACCCTATCAGGTGCTACCACTCCAGGTCAGAGTGAACCTGGAGGCAATGGCAAAGAAGGTGTACTCTGCATTTACCAAAGCTCCAGTATTACTGGAGCCTCAAAAGCAAACTGTTTAATGTTATATCAGGACACATTTTGGCGTGTTCTTGCCCTTCTTCGTAGTTGCAGTCGGTGTTCCCAACAGCTTATTGATTTTCTGTGACAGTATTATTCAATAAACTTCTGGGAATATCGAATATAAAACTTTATTTGATCCCAACGGTTATTTCTTTCTTTCCTTTTGTATATTTACGTAATGGTCACGCCCGATGTGCATTCTAGACAATTTTTAAACCATAAACTCCAGATTTTTTTTTCTGACGCCTTCATAGTCTCTTTTGAGTTTGTGATTATTCTAGGACCGCATCACTTATCTATTTGACATATGATTCTAGAAACCAGATCAACGTTGTCGACACTTTTATTCCGCCCTCAATCTGACAGTAAAGATTTATTGATTCATTCTAATGATATGTCATCTTATTTGGGGGTATTTTATGCATAGGGGTTAAGGAATTGGGCTCATCGTAAATTCATAGTTCGTTAATTAGTGCTGTTTTTTTATTACTCACAGTCCTATCGAATACGAATTCGGGAAGTTACATCGGCACAGTAGTTGACGTATAAGACAACGACCTCGAAGTAGGTGATTCCAATCTCCCTCACACTATGGCGTTTATAAGTAAGTAAAGTTGGCGAGGGTTACCCAAAGGCTCTCTTTTCTATAGATACTACACCGAGGTGTAGGAGAGGATATCAATGGATTGCTCTACTTTACCCTTGATACTTATAATACTGAATGTTAAGCAAGGAGGCATCCAGTACTATTTTGGGAGTTTTTAGTATGACTCGACGTGGAATTGAACCCCAAGTCCATTGGTGAACACTCTACTAATTAGGTTATTGGGAAAGGTATGAACTCTCAGATTATTTCGTAGAATTAAGCTTAGAAATAATCTTTGACACCCAATGAATCACTTATTTTTTCTGATAGTCTGGTTTGGTTTGTTAATGACATATCAATCTTTGTGGGTTATTTAATGCTCTAGCAATTTTGGTAAAATGTTTAATAGCCACGATAATCATCTCAGTCACCACTGTGATACAACACATTAACGCAAAAGGCAGGGTCAAATACTCAAGCGACTCCGTTGTTCAGATACGAACGTTTATTAACTTCATGACTTCTGAGTTCGGTTCTTCGACACGAGGAGAGAGAGACACAATTCTTAAAAATCTTTCGTATCAGACCATGCTAACAAAACTCAAACGCTCGGCACATCTCGGGGAGCTTCAGATCTCCTTTCATCTTCGCCAGTCGGGACCTGAAAAACTCAACCGTATGCCTCAACGGTCGAAATCCAAACTTCTCAACACCATGGTCGGAACTCAATTTCTACTGTCCGTCTACATGGCCCAAGTCGACAACCAACTCGACCGGTCCCCATTCGACAACAACTCGACTAGTCCACAGTAAACTACTGACTCGACTGGCCCACAGCCGAGACCCAACTCGACTGGTCCACAGTAAAAACCCAACTGACGTCTTTTTCAAAATACCTAAATTCTCAGCCCATCGCTTCCGGGCATGACGTCATTCACACTCCAGTCCTATTTCCTATCTGGGGTTTATTATGACAATTGTGATTGTCATATCCTCTGCGCGCAAGCGTAAACTGTACCTAATCTCTGTGCACCTGAACTAAGAGCCGAACAGTTCAAAGCCCAACCAAACTGAATGATAAAATATATTAAACGAAAAACGATTTATATAAAAAAATAATTGCGTAATTATATAACAAAAAGAACTAAGTTTGGAAAATAAAGGTGTTCATACCTTTCAAAAGATTATTAGAACGAAAATGATCGCAATAACG
Organism: Sepioteuthis lessoniana; assembly: GCA_963585895.1. Taxonomy (NCBI): domain Eukaryota; kingdom Metazoa; phylum Mollusca; class Cephalopoda; order Myopsida; family Loliginidae; genus Sepioteuthis; species Sepioteuthis lessoniana. The sequence goes on along the minus strand of OY757928.1, from coordinate 20,696,710 downwards.
CCAAAGGAGTTCGAACCCTCTCACTACATTTTCACAGTTTACCACTTTGCTACAGAAAGAGACCCACACATTTCCAGTGTTTTTAATTGACATTTTTCATTTCTCCTAATATTTACTTTCTTTTAAGAATCGTCTATTATCGATCACGGGTGTAAAATAGCCGCTTCACAATAAAAATTTTAAAAAACCTCTTGGGCACAAATATAAAAAAGGATGTCTATCCTAGTTTCCCTGTCCCACTATTTAGGATATCAAATAATACATCCCAGCAAGTGTTATTTACTGTATAATCTAATTTAGTTGTGACCTCCAGGAGGTAACACGTTTTCTATTATATGACAGACAATTGTGCTTTATGACATGTAATCTTGGTTCGGACGAATATTCTTAAATAAAAGTAAAGTCGAGATTATATGTATATATATAAACATATATAAAAACTCATCGCATCACTTACTGAGTAGTGAAATTGGTCTTCAGTGATTCTAGTGTAAAATCTAAGCAAATTTTAGGAAATTATTCCATTCATAAATGAAGAGATATGAATATCGGTAATAGTGTATATATCTCTTTGTCTGGAGACTTGATCTGAGGATCACACGAGCTAGACATTGCCTGTCACACTTTTCTAATATATATATATATATATATATATATATATATATATATATATGCCATTAATAATTTTGTATTCATGAATATTGTAAACTACATTATTAATGTATGTTTGGAGGTGGTCTATATACACGAAGTATACTCCGAATCCTGAGAGTAACAGTATATATATATATATATATATATATATATATATATATATATATATATACATTTCGGGATAGCGTCTGTGAACCTGGGTCATATGCGTTACGCATTTGTCAGACACAGTGATGGGTTTTCATAAAAAGACCAATTAAAATGGTTAATTTTTGGTTTGCATGTGGATTTTGTTTGCGTATATGTACACATAAGTTTGCGACCTTTTGAATGTTAGTATGTTTTGTATGTGCAGTCGCTCGTGCATACATATATACGTATTTCTGCCGTCTATTGCTAAGAAAATGGTGCGGCAATGTATATATGAATTCAATACATATATATAGAGAGAGATAGAGAGAGAGCGAGTGAGAGAGAGAGAGAGAGAGATAAAGAAAATTTATATGTCATATTGGGATATTTATTTGTAATTACACTTTTTTTTATTGTTCTTGATTCGTTTCAACTTACGTTCATCTTTAAGAGAAAAGTTTTTTTTTCGCGAAAAAACGTTTTTACAAAAGTTTTAATAATAGATTTAAATGAGTTGATATAATAATAAAAAATGTGAAGACAGATTAACAGGCGTTGTAGCCTATACATTTATTGAATGAGAATAAAAGATAGACGAACAGAGAAAGAGATATATGGTGTCTATGTATTAACATACGTTTGAGCATTTGAAAATATGCTTTATCAGTCGGGGTTTTAATACGCTTTGTATCCTCTGTAGTTTCGGTGGAATTATATATATACATATATATCGCGATAGATAGATTGATAGATAGATAGATAAAGCGATAAAATGGACCATCAGAAAGAGAGAGAGAGAGAGAGAGAGAGAGAGAGAGAGGGGGGGATTTTGGCTATGTATATAAATATTTTCAGGGAGCTGAAAATATTCTCTGTTCAGTCTATATTCGTTTTAATTGATGTGCAAATGTATTATGACCTTTCATTTCGAAGCGATAATTTCATATATATATATATATATATATATATATATATATATATGATGTGTTTGTATGTGTGGTGGTGGTGGTGGTGGTGTGTGTATGTGTTCTTATTATTGTTTATGCGATAAATTGATAGTCTTCAAGAGACGTTGAGCCTTTGTGTTAGATATCGTAATTGTAATCGACATATAATCTATGGCGCAAGGCTTTCTTAATGGGGTACTCAATGATACCTTAACTCACTCGTGTTCGTAATTTGAATGATTTTCAGTTGGTTATGGGTTTATACAGAGGTATTCCTCTCTTTTTCTTAGAGTGTGTTTACTTAGCTTTACCCCACTTTGGTATTAGATATGTTTTTGTCGTTCAAGTCTCATTTAATACGCAATGGAATTGATCTAAGAGAACTAAGAGATGCATAAGTGTATAATATGTATTGTTTGTTGCTTTCTTACTTTTTCATTAACCAGTCTTATTTATAAAGGTTTATCTATAATAGAAATAGTTTTTCTAACAAGTCATAAAGCTTACACTACAAACTCGCTTTCATTGGACATCGTTGTTAATTCTTAAATGCTAAACCTTCCATCGTTCCCAAATATATAAATTTTTGCCAAACTTCCCATAACTTATATTTTATTACAAGTGGATAGCACTATATTTAGAACAAGAGCAATAAAATCTATGACTTGTCCGAATGTGGGTTGAGATAGCTAAGATATTCCGTTCAGCGAAATATCTTTGCTTTTTATTTCGGGTGAAGAGAAGATGCCGACATCCCTGCTATAAATCATTGAATTTCTGTCAAATTTCGATTGGTCGACTCATATACAAATACTACCAAGCAAAAAGACGGATTGATTGGAATTATAGGTGTGGATAATGGGTGGTTATTATACCGTTTATGTGGATGCTAGGAAAGATATCTAATCGTTTCCAATTCACCAAGTTCCAATAATAGCATTAGTACTTTCTTTTATACTATAAAATATATCAAATGTTAAGGAAAGACTAGAAAAACACATATAAATGATTCTGATACCCACGGCCGTCTTCCTCGAGCAATTTTTCCGTTGGCCGTTTTCACACGCAGTGATGTTGCCGGTGTTGGTTAGAAAATGCCGAAGTCTCCGGCTGGGTCTACTAGATGAATAGTTATCGAAGCGATTGACACGACTTGAATAAACAAGTTTTTTTTTTATTTTGCTCAAAGTTAGAGACAGGCAATTGACACTGGTGCTAATCCCAACTGATGAAAAAAGACCACTGTAAACCCGATAGACTTGGAGAGACGGACCTTTGCTTTCTCAATGGGAATAGCACACGAAGTCACTGGTGGCCCGCACCAGACCGAACTGCTCTTGTGGCACACAGCAAACCAACTGTCCCATAACACGCACCAAAGTGACCGTCATTATTTGGTTTTATCAGAACTGTTTAAGTTGGCTGCAGTAATTGGTCGAATCCTAGCATCGGCTGTGCTGAATCTATAGTTGTTGGATTCTGCGTTGGCTGCTTTCTTGTGGGAGAGGCGCTGGTAAGCGGGATGCTGCTACTAGTTCGTTAAACGTCTTCGCCTCCAAGCACGAAGCCCACCACTGACTGACTGACTGCTATTTATTTGAAAATCTCGAAACAACCCAACTCCCACCCCGATATATTAATTTTTTCATGCGGCGACAGACCTAAAATTTGACCGTTTAAAAAAAAAGCATGACGTCTTTTTTGTGGCTTTTGACTCTGTCCAGGGCTCTTCAAGAGAAATCTGATATCCAATAAAATAAAAACACTAAGAAAGTAAAGCAAACTAGTTTCTATCTCTCTTGGATATTAACCGACTATACATCCAGCCATCGTGTCACAACGATTAGAAATTTAATTTAATGCGACAAACTTTACAAAAATTAACTACCTGCCCCAAACAAATAAATTAAACATATTGCTCCCATGACAGGTATGCATGAAAGAAGATACGAAGAAGGGGTTATATAAATTTCTTATTTCGCTCTATGAGCAAAGACTACAAAAAGACTACGTATTGTCCCAAATATTGCGAGAACTAAAGAGTAATATAAATATCTTACTTGTCTTTTTATTTTCATGGCGAAATTAAATACAATACCTCACCAGAGTTTGAAACGATCTCGACATTTTGCTGAACAGTATGCCTCTTTTTCGCCGAACAGGCGTATGCTCAAAGAAGACCATGTTTTCACCGTGCAAAAAACAAAGGTAAAAGAGAAAGAGTTGGACTCCAAATTCTCACGTGATTAATGGACATGTGACGTGGAAAGCTATGGCTCCAATCCAAAGGGAGTCAATTTTTTGGTTACCTAACTGTATCAAATGTGCAACTAAGAGGTGCATAAATAAGTTTCTAGACTTTTTTCGTGTGGTTTATTTTATTGATAGTACACACATGAAACTCTAGTCCCCTTCAAAGTAATCTCCTCCGGCTGCAATGCACTGGTCGTACCGTTCCAACAACTTCTGAAAGGCCCCATGGAAGTCCTCTTGTGTGAGTATCTCAATGACCTTCGTCAGAGCCTCTTTCATCTCTTCAATTATCTCATAACAACAGCCTCTGAGCATAGGGAATAACCTAAAGTCACAGAGAGCAAGGTCTGTACTATAGGGAGGCTGAGGAACTGTCTTGATGCCCATCTTGTTCAAATAGTCTGTAACAAGGATGGTGTTGTGGACTGGAGTATTGTCCTGGTGGAAATGCCACTAACGCAATTTGAAGAGTGCTCGCCTCTTCCGACGGAATCTCTTTCTGAACTCCCTTAAAACCTCTACATAGTAACCCTAACCCTAACTGTTTGGCCAATCAACTCTGGTGTATTGACTTCCTAACTCCTCCCACACCTCTCATCATCCCTCCCAGACTCCCTGCCTTCCTTTAACCTCTTATGCCACTCAAAAACTGATGGAAGATGCTCCAAAAGCAGTCTGAAGCATTCCATACGTTTTTGTGGTATTTTTTCCAAGTTTAAAACAGAATTCTATTGCATATCTTTATTCTAAAGTGTCAGATTGCATTTTTTAAATTCACCAGCTGTGACAATCAGGTTTTAGTAGAGTGTATTCTAATTACTGCTGTAGCTGTTCATTTGAATTGGTCACTCATTTTATAATATGTATAGCAATAACATACTGAATTTTAAAGAGTCCACGATAATTTTAAATGCCCATACGAAAAAAGTCAAGAAACTTATCGTATGCACCCCGTATTTGTTAGCTTGCTATGAAACTCTTACCACCGACGAAAACGTAGTAACACGTTTATTGATGTTTTAATAAATCAGACTGACCCTCTCAGTGGGTTATTTTAAATTGTCCTAATGAGGAGGAATCTACTTCTTTCTCTTCAGCTTTAAAATTTTTTTTAAATCTAAGCTTTAAAAGAGAGCATTCTTCCTCCACCCTCAGAAAATACTAGTCGACTCAGTAGCTCTCCGTAACTGTAACTCACTATAAGTAAAACTCATACTTTCTCAGAATTTGTTTCAGTAAAGGCGACCGATAGCTTTTCAACGCCTTCACACCGTTGAATTCAGTAGTATCAATAAAAAATGAATGATGGCCGATAAATATATTCTAAACTAAGGCTTTTCAAGTTTCAGATTTTTTAAAAAAATTTTGTGTATGTGCTTACACAACGTCTCCGCTAAGTTCACTAGTTCAGTTCTTTTAAATACGAATAAAACAGATTTGAATTCAAAGATTTCCTTCTTCTAGATTGGTTAACTTGCCAAGGTTAAAGAACCCTGTCTGCCTCACTATTAACACCTAATTTGGAGAGAAATAGAGGATACGTATTTCTTTTCACGAGAATTAGCACAAAGTGAAATGCAAACACCTTCGTATAATATTTGATCTCTGGTCCCCGATTCCATTCATGCAATTATAATCGTTACGCTAATAGCACCTGCTAAATGCAGTTTTCTTTTTATTGACTCAAAGTGATGAGCAGCTGTTATTTATGTCATCGAAATTCCTACCGGGAAATCTTATTTTTAAATCGCTATTGCGTATTGAATGCTATATAACAGCATTATTCGGTTATGAGCCTACTTCATGTGGATTGATCGTCCTGGTGAATTCAGAAGTGAAAGGAATAAAAGCTCTGCCTATTGGCCACACGTTAAGTGCTCGATAAATCTGATGGAATGTTATATTAGAGCGAAATGCATATTTAGTATACACTCTACACGTAATATTTTCTCCTCTGAAAATTTCGTTCAGATATGTTTGGCTCACTCTTGAGAGTTCATAGTAAAGAACTTCCATTTAATTCAGCACTACAACGAAAGATCTGTCCACCAATCCTGATCCCTGTCTCTGTCTGTCTGTCTCCCTCTCTCTCTCTTTCATTAAACATGCACGCATACACGCGCGCGCAAGCACACATATATATATGTGCTGCATTCAATAAGCTTCTAGACTTTTTTTGTACAGACATTTAAAATTGTTGCAGACTCTTGAAAATTCAGTATCTTATTGCTATCCATCTTAAGAGATGACTGACCAATTTTTATGATTTCAGGTTCAAATGAACGGCTACAGCTGCAATTGGAATACACCCAACTAAAGCCTGATTGTCACAGCTGGTGAATTTCAAAAATGTAATCTGGACGTGAGGACACTTGAGAAGAACGATATGCAATAGAATTCTGTTTTAAACTTGTAAAAAATGCCACAGAAGCGTAGGGAATGCTTCAGACTGCTTTTGGAGCATCTTACAGGAATCGAGCATCAGTTTTTGAGTGGCAGAAGAGATTCAAGGAAGGCAGGGAGTCTGTGAAAGATGATGAGAGATGTGGGAGGAGTAAGGAAGTAAGTACACCAGAGTTGATGGGCCAAATGGTTAGACTTAGGGTTACTATGTTGGGGTTTTAAGGGAGTTCAGGAAGAGATTCCTAGGGAAGAGGCGAGCACTCTTCAAAACGGGTCAGTGGCATTTCGACCAGGACAATGCACCAGTCCACAACTCCATCCTTGTCACAGACTATTTGACCAAGATGGGCATCAAGACAGTTCCTTACCCTCCCATTAGTCCAGACCTTGCTCCCTGTGACATTTGCTTATTTCCTAAGCTCAGAGGCTGTTGTTATGAGATAACTGAGGAGATGAAAGAAGCTTTGACGAAGGTCATTGACACGCTCACACAAGAGGCCTTCCATGGGGCCTTCCAGAAGTTGTTGGAACGTTACAACAAGTGCATTGCAGCCGAAGGAGATTACTTCGAAGGGGACTGGAGTTTTATATGTGTACTATCAATAAGTTTCCATACGAAAAAGTCTGGAAACTTATTTATGTATATTCTTCCCTCCCACTCCTCGTCTTCCAACCAAGTGTCATAATAGTTCTATTCCTCCCAAGTGACGTTTGGAGGAATCTCTTATATATCGGATAAATTATGAATATCTATAAGTGATGTTAGCAATAAAGAATTGAACTGGCATATGTGTACAATTTATATTAGAAATGGCCGTTAACGCGAAAAATGTGCGAAGTATTATCCATGTTAATTTCGCCTAGTTAGAGGACTTTACACTCTTATAAATTATTTTGGGCGGTATGCCACTTGTTCCTACAAAGATGGCGGACGCTCAATATTCAGTCTCGGGAAACCATTGGCCAGGAGGACCATGTGACATGTTTAAAAGTAGGTCCGCGCGTAAATTCAAGTCCTGCGTTTTTGAGCCACCTACAAGACGCGTATTTTCTATAAATACGTCGTCTTCAAACACCCTTGTTTGCTTTGACCAAATTTCTTCGCAGAAGCAACACACTCCCTTCAGCGTGAATCAACAGTAGAGAAAAGCAACACCATGGATGGGCCTCGCAGACATTCATATACAAGGACTATGAGACGCTTTCCCGTCTCTGAGAAACTGCCCGTTTCTAACCATAAAAAAGGACATTTTAAACTTGCAATTCTTTTTGTAGCTTAGTTGTGTTACACACACACACACACACGAGCTCAGACATATACACACACTATTATTTTGTTAGTAGAGTTAGTAATATTTTTATGTATCAGTGTAAGTTTATTTGTTGTATAATATAAATTTGTTTTTGTTCGTCGCCTTGTTTAAATGTTCATTTTGTCCACCCCTATACAACCTTTATTTGTTTCATATCTTTTACTCATTTGTTTCATTGACTCCCTTCATTTACCACTTTATCCATGTGCCTATACTATTACACCTTATTCTAAATATATCAAACTAAACTCTCTTTCAAATACAAAATTAAACATTAAACTTGTGGGGAATATTCAACCTTATTCGATATACATAAAATCAACGTAAAATAGTCGGGTACCATATAAATACCAAATACAGGTCCATTCTCCAACATAGTATTTCATTTTATTTTTTCAATTCTCTCTCTTTTCTTTCCTAAAGTAGCTGCTGAATTTTGTGCCTCGTCTATTTCGATGAATGTTTACTTTACTTAACTGTGACCTACTTCACGCAAACGTCGCCGTCGAAGAATAAAAATATGAATTATATTTTTATTATATCTACGTGGTCTTCTTTGTTTGTCTAATGGTGCAATAAACGACAAAAAAGCAGCTGCTTTGAACCGAATTTTTGATCAGTTATGAATTTTGTCAATTTTTTTACCCAGTTAGACTGAATAGCGTTCTCTGTAGAGCAAGCAAAAATAAGTCTTCTTCCCAGCCATTCATATGTCAGCAAGGATGACCAAAGAAGATGGAAGAGTTCGAAGGAAAGCCAGCGATATGATCGATGAATAGCAAAGTTGAATTGAGTGAAACTTGCCAATAATTCAGCTAATTCAATCTGCGAAATGTATGAGAAATAGTAACTCAAGTTAAAATGGCTTCTTGTGGACTTCCACCTGAATTTAGATAATTGACTGCGAGTGAGTGAATCGCCTAAGAGATCTTCAATAGATAGAATCTTTGAAATTTAAACTGTGAATAGAGTTCAACAGCCTATCAATAAAGCCATAAACCTGACCTGTATTATCTATTGTAAAACCAATACAATAGAGAGTGTCTCGTTCAGCGTCGCCATGCAGTGATTATTCCGTCGAATTACGCTTCATAGCTGCAGTAAACACATTAATCTTTGAAAAGAGTAAGACTTATTATACCTTTGGAATTGTTCTTATTGTATTTTTCTCTTTCTTTAGCCGTTCTTTGTTTCTATTTCACCGTCTTCTGGCTGTGACATTATTCTGCTTATGGCTAGATATATTCAGATACGGCCAGCCCAATCGGTGGGGCTTAGAATACCCATACTGTAACCCACTTCAGAGTGTTAAGGCTTTAAGAAAGAAAACATTGAAATGGTTTGCTCTGATTTTGTTCCTTTGTTTAATGGCATATCAAACTTCATGGGATATTTAATGCAAACGCTATCCTTGTATAAGAACAACAGTAGTACTTTTTAACGTATAGCTGGTGGGAGTGGAAGAGGTTTTATTACTTTTCCAACGGTAATTGTCTGAAAGTGACCCTAATAGCATGACTAGAGATCAAACTCACTTACAACGTTGTCATAAACCAGCACGTTAATTGCCCAGTCGGCTGGGGCTGTAAAATACACCGACTGCACCTCTGCAGAGGGGTAAGACCCCCCATCTAACCAGTGTCCTAGATATGACACTAAACCATCTGATGGTGAGGTTCCAGCAGTGATGGAGCTTTGGCGAATGCGGAATACCCCTTCATTGCCATCGCTCCCAGGTCCACTCTGGCCCTGAATGGTAGCACTTGATACGGTCCTATCTATGGGTTAAATAGAACTAACAGCATACTTATGCTAAACAATATTGTTTGAGTAAACTGAGTAGCTTGAAATAGAAATGTTTTTGACAATTAAACCGTACTTACATTTAAACTGCGTGCTTATGATTAACTGAATTATTTCAAATGTTTTCCGACATTAAAACTGTATTTACACTTAACTGAATTGTTACATATAACTGCTAGAATAGTTTGAAATGGAAATGTTTTTGACAATTAAACTGTGTACTTATGCTAAACTGAATTGTTTTAAATAGAGCAGATTATTTACATAAAAATGGATTTGGCGTTAAATAACCTACAAAGGTTGATATGCCATGAAACTCAACAAACCAAACCAAACCAAACCAGCACGTTAACCACGGCGGAAAACTCTAAATTAAATCCCGTTGCACTCTTTTCAAATTGACCTTGTGTCCCATACTGTCTATGGTAGAGTGTTTGATGAAAGACATACCTGATCGCAGTTTGGGACACCTCACGTCGTCAAATGATTGGCAAGCTAGGGAAGCTGACTATTTTTTTTGAGTTCATTTCCCACAATGGACTGCGTAATTCTGGCCTTGTACTGCAACTTAGCTGCGCTTAGAATATAAACTTCGTTTAATTCTCTTGGAAAAGGTATAATCTGTCTTCTAATGTATGGAAAATATCAGAGTGAAAGGAAATTTGTTGATTTGTTGGTAGGCAAATCGGTGTTGACGAAGGAATATCTTTGTCATTTTTTTCACTTTCGCTTCAAGTATTTATTTTTCAGAATTTTTAATTCCTTCTTTTTCTTTCCGGTATTTCCATACTTTCTTCATTTTTTTTTTTCATTTTCTTCCTTCTTCAGGTTTTACTTGTTTATTAAAAGATGAAATGTGGGTGTCCTCGTGGTGTAATGGTTAAAGCGATAGACTGCGGAATCGTAGTACGCGAGTTAATACTCCAATCGCGCTATTACGTTCCTTTCGGGCAAACCCCCTCGGGAAAAGTATGAACCCCCTATCCTCCCAGCTGTGGGTTAAATAATATCACTACTGTTCTTCTAGGAGAATAGCTTTGGCATTAAATAGCCTACAAAGGTTGATATGCCATTAAACAAAGAATACTATGAAAAGACAAAATAAGTAATCGCTTTATTCAGTAAAAATTAACTGCAGTTAAAGTGATGATTATTTTGTATTCAAAATGAACTGAACCAGAGAGAAACAATTATGTTTGACTTCACACAACACTCAAACCTTTCTTTCTTCCCCTTTTTGTACCTATTCCTACATTGTTTTAACTTGCTTTTCGTCTATTTTTCTGATTCCTTCTCAGCGATTTTCTTCTTTTTGTGTATTTGTCACTCCTCCTTCTTCTCCTTTGCTCATTTTTTGTGTACAGTGTTTCAATTAGAGTATTTTTTATTACGGATTTCTCTTTCAAACTTTGCTCGGATTTCTTTCTTTGGTCGTTATATTTCTTTCTTTTTTTTCCGAATATTTGGTCTTTTCATTCTTTCTTTTTCTTTTTTCCGAATATGTGGTCTTTTCTTTCTTTCTTCTTCTTTTCTCCGTATATTTTCTGCAAAATCTTCATAATGTTTCCTTTTCTTTGGTGATTTCCCTAATTCTTTATATATATATATATATATATATATATTCTTCGGCCTTTCCTTCTTTTTTCCTTCTTTTCTATTTATTCGGGGTTTTTTTTGGTTTTTTTGGGGGGGGATTGTTACTTATTTCTTAGATTATTTAGGATTTTACCTTCCTTCTTTATAAACAATTTTCTTTCTTTTCTGCTTTCCAGTTTTGACATGATTTTTTTCTTTTTCTTTTTTCCCTTCGTCTATTTTGTGTTTTCTTCTTCCATATTGTTTTTCTTTCCTTTTTCCTTTCTCTTCGTGTATTTTTCTTTTTCCATTCTTCGCTCTGTAGGACTTTTTTGTTTTATTCTGGTTTTTCTTGATAAGTTTCCTGTTTATACTTTTGGAATATGGTTACGTTTTTCTCTCGCTTTATTTTTCTATAAAACCTTTTTAACGCCAGAATTTTCCACAAAATTGGCTAATTCGGATTTTCCAAAGTACTCTATAACTACATTAGATTTCTCACTTTTCGCTGAAATATTCAGGTCTCAAAATAATTGAACTTACTTAATCCTGCTGCTGAAGCAATATGTCTTTCTTTTTCTTCCCTCGACTAACTTTATCGAAATTATTCTAGATTCCGAGTGGGAATTGTCAAACTCTCAACTGTCAAAGGAAAGATTTGACTTGGTCCTGTGTAATCGGCAAAAAGCAAACATAATATTTTAGAAAAAATTCCCTTATTTTCATTCGAAATAATTACTAATTTGGCTAAGAGCTACGTATAATTTATATAAGATTTCTCCTGAAATGTTGAGTCAAATATTTTGCAATATATAAGTAACTTAAAACACAATTCGGTAGTTCCGGATTCTTTTGCCGACCTCATGAAAGTGACAAACGACAGTTCATTGTGAAATGCCAAGCTGATACTATCCGTGTTTTAAATACCAGAGTTTGGGAACGGCTCATTGGCCAAGTGAGTAGAGTGTTCACCAGTGGTCCGGGAGACCTGGGTTCAATCCATGTCGCGTCATACCAAAGACTTTTAAAATAGTACTCGATACATCCTTGCTTAACACTCTGCAATATAAGGTACGTATCAAGGGTAAAGTGGAGCAATCCAGGTTAAAGGAGTAGCGCCCTCGTCTACACCTCGATGTAGTAGATATTGAAAAGGGAGTCTTCTGGTCGCACTCAACTACAATCGTCAACTTTACTTACTTCTATAGATTAGAAAACACCCTTGGAATCGACGGTTTTTGTCCTACCTGATCGTCGAGGTTTTTTCAGCCAAAACGAAATTTCTTCAACTGTCTGGTTACTGTGGTCAACTGTGAGTTCAACTTTTACATAATCTATCATATTTACCCAACCCCAACACTCGGGCAGGATATGACACAAGGTCATCTTTAAGCGGCGTTTAACAGGTTTGAATTCAGAGTTTTCCTTCTCCTACACTAGTTGCCTCACCAAGGCTTAAGAATCTAGTCTGCCCTACCATTTACCCATTGCGGGTGGGAGAATAATTGGATTCATACCTTTCCTAAGGGTATTAGTGCTATGTGAAATGCAATCAGTCTCTTTCCTAAGGGTATTAGTGCTATGTGAAATGCAATCAGTCTCGTCCTGGATTTGAACTCGTATCGCCGTGTCCATTTCCAACGGCGATAACCATTACACCACGGGCACATATACCTTTCACACAATTCATGCTTTTGGTTGGTTATGGTCTATTTCAAACTGCTAAACTACCCGAATTAAACTTTGTTGCACAATCCTCTGGGTGGTGTTGAGATACCCATGGAATCAATAACTTTACATTCTGCTCACGAACTACTACATTATATACCAACCACAACGGGCATCCACCACGGTTCGAACTGCTTCATTGGCATACAATAAACGCTTCAAACCAGTATATAATAAAACTGCAAAACCTTTGACTCACTCGAGTCGCTGCTGCTTGGGAATGATTACGAGAACAAGTATCTAAAAAGATTCTAACATAAAATCTAACAAGTAAATTGACATTTTTTTTAATTTTAATTCATGTTTCAATGAACAAGAAAAATTACATTAAATGACCTGCCTTGATGTGTTATTGATTTGAATTATGTAATCATAACGAGTGTGCACAATGGAATATATTAATTTGATTTATTGTTATGCATTAAGCTTCGTATGATTCAGCAACTATTGGAAGGTGTATCAGATTAAACGGTAATGCAGAAAATATGCTTGTGAAAAGAATTTAGTTCCATTTTACTCACAAATTGTTGTTATCAAGTTTCTAGTGAATATAGATTACACAATCCAGTTCAGTATTAAATCCAGAAAGGGCAAAGTTCCAAATAGGCTAATCCAGATAGTAAATCCAATATCGACCGGATGTTTTCTCCATGTCAGCGCCATCGTATTGAATGACTACTTATAATTGTTTGTTTCATATAAATTAGATTTGTTTTTTTAAGAATGCGTCAATATAGATGGTTATTTTTCAGATCTTAAGGTACTAATGACTTGCGACACGACGAGTGGCATTAATTTCTGTGGGTGTGGGTAAGTACCAATCAGAAGATTCCTTTGTCTATTTTGGCGCGAAACCCACACAAAGGGCTTGCACGCGAGGGTTCCTAGGAGACCGAAAAAGGACGAGGAAAGGAAAGTCCAAGAGAGAAAAGAGAATGAACCAGAACAGAGAAGTCGATTGGAGAGAGCAGTTAACAGAAGTCGGGGGAAGCCGAAAGTAAAGAGGAGGCAGAACAGACCAGTCGACTGGGCAGTCGGCAAAAGAGAGCAGATCTAGATTCTGTTGACTGAGATGCCGGGTTGGCCAATGTGAGAGTATGAGTCAGCATTCCTAGTGACTTTGTGGGAGTTTTGCTCGAATACACGCACGCGATAGCTCACGGATTACCGGGAAAGTGCCACAAATATCTCCTTTCTTGCGCTTGGAGCTAAGTCCGTGTTTGTTTTTGTTTGTTTTTTTCTCTTTTATTCTAACTTCTCGGTTGTGTATGTTGTATTTTGTGTGTCAGTAAAGAAATGTGAAATATCCCTGGCCGGAGATGAGAGAAACCACTAGACGATGGCCATGAGTAGTTTGGGTGGTTTAGTTAGTGGTGATCGGCCGGTAGTGTATTGTCACAGACTTAAATAAAGAGAAAAATCCAAGGGTTATAGAAATATGGAGCACCCAGTGAGGTTCTAACTCACAAAAAATGGTCTTCTAGCATGGTTAGTCTACTTAACTATAACACCTGGCGAGATGCTTGTTTGGCACATGGTCAGAAGGATGGGACACCCTGTGAAAAATAGACTCATTAACAATGTTAAGCTAATTTAAATTTCTAACCATGACACCACGTAATGTATCCATTCAGTATAATAATTGATTCTTAATGAAAAGCACAAAACGAAAAGATGTACTTCTAGTTTAATATATAAGGTGTTTCAAAAAAAAAATTCTGTTACACATATTTAGTTTCATTTGCCAAGACAAATATAAGTTTCATTCATTAAATGAATTGAATTTTGCCAAAGAATTTTGATTTTGCAATAAAAATCACATTTTAGAGTTGCACCTTTTACTAGGAATTCAGTAGTGATAGGCCTTTTCATGTCCCATAATGTCAGCTTGACCATCTTTAATCATCACTGTGTCTAGAAATGTTCTTTAACGGATAGTCCGTGTGTTTTCGCACCATGGATTGTCTTTTCGTCTCAATGGCAAATCCATGTTTGTCCCATTTGTTTGGTTTGGTTTGGTTACTTGGTTTAATGGCATATAAACCCTTGAAGGTTATTTAATGCCAACGCCATCCTTCTTGAAGAACAGTAGTGCTACTATTGAACCCATAGCTAGGAGGATAAGGGGGTTCATACTTTTCCCAAGGGTATTTGCCCGAAAGTGAACGTAATAGCGCGACTGGAGTACGAACTCGCTTACCAAGATTCCGCAGTCCATCGCTTTAACCATTACCCCACAAGGACACCCCCGCCCCATTTGTAAACTTGTTTTTGATTAAAATATGCTGATCTGTGCTCATCACACATTCTTCTCTAAATTTCACATGCTTTGTTCTTTTCAGCCACCAAACATTTGGTTACAAACCTGTCTTCGATCGGGAGCACTGAGTTTGATTTGATGCTATTTTGATTAGCCTCAAATTTAATATATCTGCAAGATAAAGATATTTGTTGGTATAAATCCATATAAAACAATACAGATTATAAATTTATGGAGGAATAATCAGAAAAAAAATTATTTTAGATCCCCCAATTCATTTCCCTATCGCAGTTACACACATCTTAAATAATATGACCTTTTTAGAAAAATACCTTATATATTTACATATCGTTTTGTGCATCTAAAATTGTTCCAGCAGTATGATCTTAAATAATTCCATATGACTGCAGAGAAAGTCTTTGTGTTACAATTTCTAACCTGTTTGACTGCGACATCGTAGTTGTAATCTCTGCAGTATTATGATTGCATTCTCACACATATTTACAGTAATACCTCGTTTTACGTCATTTCGAAACCAAATAAATTTTTTTGTTTGTTTATCAAGATAGGAGACGTTTTTCACAGAGATAAAATAAGCTTTGACGACTAGCAATCGTTTAAATTAAGTTCCTTTTCTCATCTACATTTTCTTACTTTTATTTTGTATTTTATAGGTTTTATTGTCTAATTATTTCACAATGTAGAAATTTTATTTTTGTGAAAATAGTTTGAAATTAGTTTGGCTTTACTGGTTTAAAACGGTATGAATTTGTTAACGTATTATTCCTCACGAGTTTTTCACACAAATTTTAACTGTAAGTTTTTCTCTGAACTCTGAATGACTTTCGATTATATCTAGAAGAAGAAGAATAAATGATTGGGTATAAAAAGAAAGAGAAGAATGAGAAGAAAGAAACAGAAATAAAAAAGGATGAAAAAAAGAGAATTAAGTGGAAGACATGATCACAGACAAGAAAATAGAACAAAATAAAAAGGGCAGTGTTACAACAACAGTTTATTTCTTTCTTGGTCTGTATTTAATATCTCCCAAGATGTAAATGTGGTATCTGTGGTTTTGGCCCCGAATCAGAATCCTACACACAGATTTCTATCAAGCATCTGAAGGTACTATATGTATCCATTAAAAGACAACATACATACTTAATGGTCTTAGAGATCAGGATTCAATCCCAGCTCAAGACGTACTACTCAAAAATGGTACTTGATGCATCCTTGCTTAACACTAAGCATTATAACATCAAGATCAAGTATAAGTGGAGCAACTTCAGAGAAATGAGTAGCACACTCCTCTACTCCTTGGTGTATTAGCTATTGGAAATGGAACCTTTGGGTCACACGCAACCATTGTCAACAAAATTATTGAAATATATATATATATATATATATATATATATATATATATATATATATATATATATATATATATATATAAAGACAAATACTTAGAGTCATATGTGAAAATAGGAGATTTAAAATATGAAGAAATTTTATCGAAATCGCATGGGCACTTTCATCTGAGAGTTGTCAAGCGACAGCCTTCAGAAGTCGGTTAAAAAATCATGTAAATAATTAGCAAATCTCTGATGAAATTTCAATAAAATTTCATATGTTAAATCTCCCATTTTCGATATGTCTCTTAGTATTTGTCTTTTTAAATTTGCATGTACTAACAATATATATATATATATATATATATATATATATACTGGGTGGAACGATAAAATTGTTGCCCTAAAAGAGACGACATGATTCTATTTGCGTTTAAGGAAAACCGGTTTCTTTTTTTGTTGCAGACCATCTACTAGTAGGCCAGTTGTGTACAAAGAGCGATAGAAGCCTTCTATCATGTCTTAAAATGACACAATGTTCAACGAGCGAGATTGGATATGCACCGCTGTACAAGTCATGCTCTCTACCGATCCAAGTTATGACAACTGGACCATTGCCAGCACCCTCAAAATGCAAATCTGGATTGCCACGAATAATAGGGACGTGCTCAGGGTGACGAAAAAAAAGTTTCCAGCTACGGTTATGGTCTTTGGTGTGGTTTTAAGTGAGGGCCACATTATGCCACCTCACATCTTCGAAGTCGGCTGGAAAGTCAACACCAAAGTGTACCTGGATGTGCTGAAGAGTGTGGTGACCCCCTGGTGCAATCAGGTCGCCGGTGACAGACCCTGAGTGTGGCAGTGGGACTCAGCGCCAGCCCACAAATCAAAAGAGACCCAGGCTTGGCTTCAGAAGGAGTGCTACGATTTTGCACACTTCTTTCATTGGCCCCCTCCTCCCCCGACCTGAACCCACTGGACAACTTCGTTTGGTCATACATCAAGAACATCACCAACATGCCCTCCCACAACACCAAAGCCAGCCTGATCGCCGCCATCCGCCGTGTATTCGCTTGTGGAAAAGGCATGCTCCTAGTTCCGGATCCGTATCAAGGTGGTGATTGAGGCTGAAGGCGGCTACATTGAATAGATGTCAGGTCTACTACATAATCAAGTTACCCGAATTGACTTTTTCAATAAAAGTTTCAAAATAAAGCTGTAGTGTTGTTTTCTTTAGGACGACAATTTATCGTTCCACCCTATATATATATATTTGAACGCGGGAATTCTGAACCTGTACAGCACCATCGGTTAGTGTTACATCTTAAATGTTAACAAAAATTCAGTTGAAAAACAAAATTTGATCACACATACGTACATAGATACATACATACATATTGACTGAATGATTGACTGAATAAAGGTCACATCTCAACTGTTGTTAATTGTCATGACCATCAAAATTTTAACTCAAACATTCGGATTAATATTTAATTCAACTCTGAAAAATGAACACAGTGAGTAAGTTGATGAAATAATTAGACATTTGAGAGCCATTGAATTATAACAACGTACACTTGACTTGTCCGACACATATACTCATCTCTACAGCGCGGTGACAACCAGAGAAATTGATTGTAATTAATTAAAACATTTCTGAGTAAAAGATCTCGTTGCAAAAGTGTAATTTCTTTATTGCATTAACATCCAGGCAAAAAAAGACACATACACACACACACACACACACACACACATATATATATATATTTTCATCATACATGTGTGATACCATGTCCTCATCAGCCGCCAACCAGGAGTGATCACAGTTTCCGTAGCTCAAGGCGGTACTGCCACTCCTGGCGCTACCAAGCAGCTTTCGCCACCGGACAGATAATTATATATATATATATATATATATATATATATATATATATGCGCCAGATCAATTAAGAGCAGAGACTACATTGGACGTTGATCTTCATTTTTAGTGTGCAGTTTGTGATTTAAAAAGTCACACACACACACACACACACACACACATATATATATATAAGGCACCCCGAAAAAACAATTACCGACGCCGACTACGATTCAGACTGCTTTTGGAGCATCTTGCATGAATTGACATTCAGTTTTTGAGTGGCCTAAAAGATTCAAGGAAGTCACGGAGTCTGTGAGGGATGATGAGTGGTGTGGGAGGAGTAAGGAAGTCAGAACACCAGAGTTGATTGGCCAAACAGTTATGGTTTAGGTTAGGGTTACTCTGTTGAGGATATAAGGGAGCTCAGGAAGAGATTCCGTCGGAAGAGGCCAGCACTCTTCAAATCGGGTCACTGGCATTTCCACCCGGACAATGCACCAGTGCACAACTCCATCCTTGTCACAGATTATTTGACCAAGATGGGCATCAAGACAGTTCCTCACCCTCCCTATAGTCCAGACCTTGCTCCCTTTGACTTTTGGTTATTCCCTAATCTCAGAGGCTGTTGTTATGAGACAATTTAGATTAAAGTGGCTGTGACGTAGTTCATTGACATCCTCACATGAGAGGACTTCCATGGAGCCTTCCAGGAGATTTTGGAACGGTAAAACAAGTGCATTGCAGCCATAGGAGACTACTTTTAAGTGGTCTAGAGTTTCATGTGAATAATATCAATAAGAGAGCCCATACGAAAAAAGTTTGGAATTTTATTTACTGATCCTCGTAAGTGCCTAATAGCAATAATTGAAACTATTTAACTCTGGAAACACTCGCAATTTTAAAGTGAAAAAAGTAGTTCAAATCCGTTTAAAAATGAAATTAACCACAAACTAATCTCATAGAAATCATATATATAAATTTATATTAGTGCAAACCAAAGACTGATGTTAAATTGTTACTATTACATAGCAAAACTTGGAACCATTTAACTGTGTGTAAAAATGAGCTCAAGATGTTTAATTAAATTGTTTGATTTGAGACAATATTTGGAACCATTTAAATTGGTTGATTCATGCTAAATTGAATTGTTTCAAATAAAACTGTTTGATCATTTAACAGTGTGAAATCAAATGACTGACGTTTAGTTGTATTGTTAATGATATATAGTAATACTTGGAACCATCTGTGTGCTAAAGGCTCTTTTAAAAACCTTATAGAGAAAATGTTTTTATATGTCATATATAATCTATAAGTAAAAAGAGGATTTCGCATTAAATAACCTAAAATTGTTGATATGTCATCAAACCAAACCGTAATAAACCAATCTCACCATCAATCATGATGTCTCCTATTTGAAACCCATCGCTACAGAAGGAACAAAAATAAAATTGCTCTCTAGCCCTGATCCGGCCTTCAGTTGCGGTTGCTACGTCTGTGCCTACGTCTGTGCCTGCTTAAAATGCATCGACCTTATCAGTTACGACCATGATGGCAGTCGCGCTAGTTTCCTTTTTTCTTAATCTTCGTTTCCCAAAAACAAGCCATGGTTATGTAATCTCCAATAAATAGACTAATAAGTGACTAAAATATAGTTCTCTGTGACGTAGATCTTATATTAGCCTTGAAAATAAGATTGGACATTGTCTTATTCTAGATGTTATAGCATTTTAGTGCATTGATATAACACCTGACTCTGTGCAATGTTTACTAGTTCAGGATTACTCACGTAATGTGTATCTAAGTGTCTTTGTTTTGGTGGGAATTAGTAACTAAGATCTTGCCAAAATGATAAAGATGTAACCGTATTGTAACAAATCATATAGAAAATGACTCAACTAATATGTAGTGCAGCTCAAGCATTTTACATTCACGAATCGGGAAGAATTAATTCGAACAACGCAAAAGATATTTTCCATCCTGTAAAAAAAAAAGGTTAACCGTCACCGCTAGTGCAGAATTTGTATAGTGTTGTGGTGTAGCACCATTTTTGTACTGAGTTAAAAATGTTCGTCATTCCTGGTAAGTATGCGATAAAAGTTTTTTTTTTTTTTTAACAAAGGTGTTATTATGGCCCCAGAATTTATTGCAGAATAGGTGAAAGAAGCACACACACACACACACACACACACACACACACACACACACATATATATATATATATATATGTCTTTAAGCGTGGGTGGGTATATATGCGTGAGGGTGTGCACTCATTCGTTTTCTCTCATTGTATTGTTGCTGTTCCACTATTTGTTTTACTTTCCATGGAAAACATACACCCACACGTATATATATATATATATATATACGTGTGTGTGATTATTTGCGCTTGTGTGTTCGTATTCAAATGTATGGATACGTGTATTAGTTTTAGCCTGTATGAATATGGCGGTGAGTACGTGTGTGTGTGTGTGTGTGTGTGTGTTGGAATCCTTACGTGACTGTTTTTTTGTGTGCATACTAGGTAGTATGTATATCGATCTATGTACGTGTGTTTCTATGCGCGTGCCTGTGTCCGAAGGAACGAATGTGCGTCTGTATGTATGGGGGTGGAGTCTAAACACTGTTCTCTCGGCACTATTTTTAGTTTCTTTTTTGCATTCTTTTTTTCCTATAGGTTCGCATTCTTTAAAGTTGTTGCTTGAAACAAAAAACATTTCAAACATCTTTTTTTTAAAATATTTTCTTGTTACCAGTTTCGTAGTATCTTACCGAAGACATTTCTTTTTGTGTTCTGATGTCAGCAAGAACATTTAACAGGACTGGAGGCAATTCCATAAAATTCATAACCTCCAGTGAATAGAGCAGACGAGTGAACATCTGTAAACGCAAGTGGTTTTCGAGCGGTGCAAAATTATTCGATTTACGACCGAAAAAACAAATGGACTTCTTGTTTTCTTGAGGATTGTTTTTCTCTATTCTTCTTTCGTTTTCAGTTGCTGATGCTCTGGTATCATTGATTTTATCTGTGACATTTATTTTAATACGAATATCAATACACACACACCTATATATATATATATATATATATATATATATATATATATATATATATATAATGTATAC
Organism: Sepioteuthis lessoniana; assembly: GCA_963585895.1. Taxonomy (NCBI): domain Eukaryota; kingdom Metazoa; phylum Mollusca; class Cephalopoda; order Myopsida; family Loliginidae; genus Sepioteuthis; species Sepioteuthis lessoniana. The sequence goes on along the minus strand of OY757928.1, from coordinate 20,675,309 downwards.
GTAATAATGTATATATATATATATATATATATATATATATATACATTATTTTAGTTTCTTTGTTTTATAGAAGACACTTAATGGTAGCATTTAACGTATTGCTGTTTGAATAAAACATTAAAGTTAGATAGATAGATAGATAGATAGATCCATGTTCAACTACTTAAAGGAATTGCATCAGAAGATTAAATCAATGTACACACACAGTTATATATATATATAATCATTATATATATATATATATATATATATATATATAATCATAATCGGATTATCAGAAAGTGTGATGTTGTGGATTAATTTTTCTGAAAGCCGTTCTGATTTTGGCAAATTCCCGTCGGATACGATTAAGAATCAAGCCATTATGAGCCTTAACAGTTTTTGCAGCAACTGTTATCCGTTCGTAGTTCTGAGTGATTCCGAGGTTACCTTTTCTGGAAAAGGGGTAGACGGTGTCTTTTGTCCATTCCTTTTCTTTTTTCTGTTTCACATATCGTTGTCATCTGTTGGGTTTCTTTATTTAGTAAAGATACCTTTTTCATGTGATCTAGTTTTTCCTTGATTGCTATTGTCTCCCATGGAACTTTGAGTTTGGTTGTTATGAACTTTATGGCTGCTTCTATATTGGCGGTTTTCAAATTCCTTATTTGGAGTATGTCTTTTAAATATTCTCTGAAGAGTATCAAACTTGTTTCTTAACGTTACGGTATATTGACTGTTTATATCTTGATCAGTGAGTGAGCGTCAATCATAATGTGGGGTTTTAACGGTTTCTTTATTCTGAGTAGATTAAGGAGTATCTTTGCTGAGACGATTCTCTGATCTAAAGATACTCCTTCAAAAGAGAAATATGTCTATCTTTTCAAAGTTCTATTCAACCGCTTCTTGTTTATGCGTAAATAATTTAGCTGTTTTTTTTTAGAATTATTTGGGGATGCGGCGGTCCATATTCTTAAATGTCTTCTTCGCAATTTAGTATTTAGTCATACAAGTCTATTTTCCAGAGAATACTCTTCTTGATATTCACCATTTTTCCTTGACATTAGCAAAAATACTTATTACCATCTCTGCCTATGGAGGTGCCCGTGGTGTAGTCGTTATCGCCGTAGGAAATGAACACGGCGATACGAGTTCAAATCCTGGACGAGACTGATTGCATTTCACATAGCACTAATACCCTTGGGAAAGGTATGAATCCAATTATTCTCCCTCCAGCTATGGGTAAATAGTAGGGCAGACTAGGTTCTTCAGCGTTGGTTAGGCAACTAGTCTAGGAGAAGGAAAACTCTGAATTCAAACCTGTAAAACTCCTCTTAAAAATTGACCTTGTGTCATATCCTGCCCGAGCGGAGGGGTTGGTAAATAGTACCATCTCTGCCTATGTCTCTGTCTATGATCAGAAAGTTGTATTTGGGAACGTGTCATGAAGATAGCTGTCTTTATAAGATGGTGATATAGGTTACTTTGGGGTGACTGTAGCAAAAGGCTATTAAATGTAACACACGTCATTCTCAGTTAGCATTTGTCTATGCTCTTAAGCAATTTTAAAGAACGACTGAGAAGCATTCTGACATCTTCTATGGTGGCATTGACGGACCATTTTCATGCAGATATCGACACAAACGTCTAATCATTTCCGGGATCATGACATCATAGTTTTAGTGCGCTTTGGTAATAGCCAAGTTCATGCACGCATATGATATCTACATAATGCCCGGGTATCTGGTTTACTATGTTTAAAGTCCTTACATCAAATGTCACAATATTAACAACTCCCTCACTCTCTCTCTCTCCCTCAGACGCACGCGCGCGCACACACACACACACACATATATATATATATGTGAGATTTGTGTGTGTGTGTGTGTGTGTGTGTGGTTGGACAGCAGTCTTTCATTTAGGCATGTTTGATAAAATAAAAAAGACATATTTTGACTATATAATTTTATTAAGATCCTTTCGAGTTTCCTGATAAGTGTCTTGGTTTCAGGTTGGAATTGGCGGATGAATTTACCAAAATCGTCCCGATCACCTTATAAATATCCTATATTTCTCGATAATATTCTTTTTCCGTTGATTGCGTTTTGTTTTTTGAGTCAATTAGCATGTCAAATTTATCAAACTCTGCGTTTAGGTAATTGAGTTATGTTATAAAAACCTAAAGAAACTATCTCAAAAACTCTTTTAAAAAGTGTCTTTATACATGCAAGCAACCTCTGATGATCGTCTATGAAAGGTCCAAATGTGCTTGGGAAAATTTGGTAAATTCATCAACCAATTCCAACCTGAAACCATGATACTTATCAGGAAACTTGAAAGAATTTTAATGAAATTATATAGACAAAATGTATCTATATTATTTAATCAAACATATATATATATATATATATATATATATATATTCGCTTGTTTCTTTCGAAAATCCTAATTTTACTTTATTTTTGCTGACATAATTTACAATTGTAGTAAATCTTCATGGTTGCATTAATTCAATTATTCCTTTTATATATATATATATATATATATATATAGAGAGAGAGAGAATACATATATATATTTGTAGCATTGTAAATTCAATATATATATATATATATATATATACATTAGACATTTAACTAATAGCACTGGAGACGTTGGTTGAATCCCAGGTCGAGTCATACCAAAGACTTAAAAAATGGTACTTGATGCCGCCTTGCTTAACACTCAGCATTATAAGGTAGAGATCAAGAGTAAAGTCGAGCAATCCACCTTGGTGTAGTAGCTCCCGTAAAAGGAGCCTTCAGGTCCCTCTCGATTACGGTTCGCAATTTTACTTTACTTATGAGTATCATGTAATAAATAAGAGGAATTTTTTGAAAAAAAAATTCTTCTTAAGAATATTTTCCCAAATATCTGCATTGTTTAATAATGTTTCATAGCAAACAACGTTTTTTCCCCGACAATAAGTTTAACAATCATTTTATGGAAAAAACTGTTCATTGTAAATTATAATATACAAAATAGCGTATAATTATTTGAATTTTTAAGGTATATATATATATATATATATAGGCTGTATCAGTGTTTAGGTTGGTTTATCTTTTTTTCCACCATCATTTCCTTACTTTCTTTTGTTTTTCTTTTTCGTGTTAATTATGAATACTTTTTTTTTAACTTTCTACGTATATAGAAATCGGATGTTCTGTGCACTAATAATAATAATAATAATATATATATATATATATATATATATATATATATATATATATATATATATATATCCTTTAAAACTGGAGCATAATTGATTTTTTCATGCAACGCAGACTGAATACTTCAGTATATCTTTAGTTTTATGTAACATGCAAAAAATATTTCTTTTTCTTCTTCTTCTTCTTCTTCTTCTTCTTCTTCTTCTTCTTCTTCTTCTTCTTCTTCTTCTTCTTCTTCTTCTTCTTCAAATGTGTGCCAGTATTAAAGAAATAAATCTTAAAACTTTCCACTTGGGATGTAGCCTTAGACATTTTTTTTTTTTTACTGAGAGGTTTCTGTTGTCAGTTCCTCTCAAGCTGAAGAGGCTTCTCTGAAAGTTGCTGCAATGACAACGTAAAGGAAATTGCTAAAAGAAACTTTCATATTCTCCCCAAAGAATCACTGTCAGAAAATATTTTCTTCTTATAAACCTTTACATAATGTATTATTACTCACTGTCTGCTGATGCTGAAAACCCTGTGCGAAAGAAGGAAAATATAGATATTTCCATTTCTCCGTGAAATATGATCAATTTCTGTCAGGTAATTGCGAAAATTATCAAGAAATGAAAGTCATTTTTTATATCACTTATCTTTTGTAATAAATTCTTGAAATTATACAGAGTAATTTTAAAAAATTGTGTCTTTGCTTGACTTACAGCTTGCCTCAATGAACGCAAGACTCTGATTTTTCTCCTCTCGGAAAACCTGCACCCTATCACTATTGTCCATTTCTAATTCTTCTCTTTTTATCTTAGACTTCATGTCCGGGAAATTCATCGCATGATATATTCATCGTTCGGTTAATTTATTTGGTTGTGTCGTTAAACTCATTGCGTGGTCATTTTATGGTATTGAATCCATATTATGGTAAATTCATTGCAGCAAATTCATCGTTGGTAAACTTAGAGTTAGGTTAAGTCAAAGAATAATCTTAGGCTCGTTTAAAAATGTTATCAACAAAATATGCCTATATATATTTAATATATATGTATAAAAAGGATTTGGCAATAATTAACTTACCATGGTTAACATAAAACCAAACCAAACCACAGCAAACTGATACAGTACGTACCATTCACTTCCTTAACGATAATCTAATGACCTCACCATGTTATATTGTCATATGCATGTTTATGCAGGATACATACTGACGCAATGAATAACAGACGCAGGAAGATTCTTTATAAAGATATATCCCTCTCACTTTATTTGTAAGGTTTCGAAAAGGTTGTGTGGGGTTTTACTGTGAGAGGGAGCTGGAGACCTAACATAAACTGTAATATTTTGACTCCAAACTTATGGCCGTCAACGTTGTGTCTTTCTAGTTCTCCAGATGCTCAACCGGAGGCCCTGGGTTCTACTCTGCTGGGTGCTGGCTTTCTTTACTGCATCTTATCAGCATCTTCTCTGGACCCCAATTCATCAGGGCCCCAAGCCCCTTCGGCCTGGTGTGGCTTTCCCTACCACATCCCTTCTCCAACTGGAACAGGAACTCGAACTGTCTCGACTTCTGTCTTGACTGAGCTATATAATAGTTCAACGCCCACTCGATCGCCCACTTGATCTTTGAAATCGCATGTTTAATTGTCATCAAGCGGAAATAACTGTCATGCAGTTCAGAGGTCACTCTCTTCCGGTGCGTCAGTCTATGAGAGTATCATGGGATTTTTTAGCTCGTCCCATTTCATCAGCCAATTTCCGCCCACGCGATTTCCTCTCATAACTGTCACTAGAATGTGTCACTTCATTCCAGTGCATCACCTTGAATGGCATTTGGGCCGGGTCGAAGGTCAAAATACAACAACCAGAAATCGTTCAAATTATCTCTTACTTTAACATCACACAATTATATGTTACATCTTTATAGGCTTTTTCTTTACCTGTTAATGGAATTCTATACCTAAAAGCAAAATAAATCATAAAACTTTTACGTGGAGGTGCCCGCGGTGTAATGGTTATCATCGGAGGAAATGGACACGGTGACACGAGTTCAAACCTTGGACGAGACTGATAGCATTTTACATAGCACTAATACCCTTGGGAAAGGTATGAATCCAATTATTCTCCCTCCAGCTATGGATAAATAATAGGGCAGACTTGGTTCTTCAGCCTAGGTGAGGCAACTAGTCTAGGAGAAGGAAAACTCTGAATTCAAACCTGTTAAACTCCGCATAAAAATTGATCTTGTGTCATATCCTGCCCATTCGGAGGGGTTGGGTAAATAGGATAAAACATTTACGTGTTTCTCTATATGCCGTGAAAATTTAATTGTAAAATGATGAGAGTGCTAATTGATTATATTAATTATTTTATTGATAACTAATAATATTATTTGAATTTAGTTTGGTGAGGCTGTTGACTGGTTACAAATATTTGTGTGTAAGCGTAATTCCTCGCAAAGGTCAAATGCGTGAATAGGTGGTGACCAGGTTTAATACTTCACGTCAAAATAACATTTGGGATGAGAGGATATGGATGATAAATTATCAAGGCTAGTCGATCGACGTCGGGTAATAAAAGTTAATGACATGTGTTCTAATATGACTTGCTGATGCAATGATAAAGCGGATATATTAAAAAAATGTTAATTTTTGATTTTAGGGTGAGTAGGGATTTGGAAACCCAAAGAGAAAAGTTGGGTTAGACGTTGTGTCGAATGTGGGAGCCTCTTTGTAGCTGCAAGCGAGATACGTTTATATACCCTTACAAAGTCTTTCTCTCTCCTCATGATTGCGTCGGTTGTTACCATGTAGACAGTCTGAATAAGGACTTTTTTCGTGTTCCGAATAAAAACGTTGTATTATATTTTCAAAATTTTAATATTCAATATAGACTATCGTGTTACATAAGATCATTCGAACGGGAAAAGATTCAGTTACTAGATAACGAAATTATATCGATTTTTCGGAAACACCCCTTTTAATCGGATTATTTCATCTATAAGGCAATGCTATTTTTTTCTTTTTTGAGCACTATGTGTGTGTCACTGCAAGGATAACGGCCAAATGGAAAATCTCAGAAATCTGCTTCCAGTGAGCGGATATTGGCTTGATCCCAGTTTTTAAACCATCAAAGATTAGCATCTGAGATGTTTTGATTTCACTAAAAGTGTTAGATTGCAAAGTATGAAATTTGTTGCAGAAAGAACTTAGTATTTTTGTTTGGCGCGTTAATTAATTTGACCTTTAGGGTCAACGCATATTTTCGCCTAATCAGAATAAATTTACCTATTCATTCTGGACCATTTTTCAGGGCAGCACCAAATTGGGGAAAGCCTGCCAAATGCCCTCTTCCTCAGAACTTTTCAAACTGGGCAGACGTAATTACTGTCCGCTTTCCTTTTAGCAGCAACATCACACCATGAGGAAAGCCATCTAATTTATGGACCTCTTGAGTCTAGACTCTTAGACCAAGGGTTCCCAGTTGAATGTAAATTAGATAAATTCAATCCGCCTCACACAGGAACAACTCTAAGTCGCCTTCAACTTTGACTTTGTCGACTACCACTCAAAATACCGCTCCGACAGCAAGCCATTTCATTCCTGGACAATATTTCTGGAGACATTCACTCTTCTCTCTCCAAACGACCAGGACCACACTTTCATGGACGACGACAACGTTCCTGTCCTCAACCAGCAAACACGACTCATGCTACACTATGGCGAACATATCTCCCTCACACATTCAACAATACCTTAACCTAACGATGCACTTTTCGCTCGGGCATTTAGCTGCTAAAATGTTTTCTCAACTCTATAACAACTTCATTTCCCTCCTTATTTCTTTCCTTCCTACGAGACTTGCAGTATACCAGCGTAAACCCTTTATTCCATGCTGCCATTAAAACATTCATATAAAACCTTATGGTATCTTCATCTTCTCTCTCTCTCTTTTATTTACCTTTAAGACTAAGCGATGAAATAAACAACATAACCAACACATGTAACAATATACCTTCGCTAAAAATTTAAAACAAAACGGAACAAGACATAGTGAATTATAACGTACAAAAATGATGAGTTCAAAAATGATAGTTTGATTGGTTGGTTACGTATTGGTATTGGAGGTGTCCGTGGTGTAATGGTTATCCTCTTACGAAATGGACACGGCGACACGATTGCGTTTCATATAGCACTAATACCCTTGGGAAAGGTATGAATCCAATTATTCTCCCTCCAGCTATGGGTAAATAGAAGGACTGACTGGATTCTTCAGCTTTGGTAAAGCAACTAGTCCAGGATAAGGAAAACTCTGAATTCAAACCTGTTAAGTTCTGTTTAAAATTTACCTTGTGTCATATCCCGCCCGAGGGAGGGGTTGGTAAATATGGTTATGTATTGGTTTCATGTGTCAAACCTTTTTGTGTTATTCAAAGCTGAAGTCAGTCTTTTTGTTGCAGGCACTTATACGGTTTCAAATAGCTGATAAAAATCATTTTCAAACGCTTATATGAACTATCCTTCATACAAACAATATGGACACGAATAGATTGTTTCAAGTATACCATTCCAATACAAATAATCTGCATAAAATTATATAATCTCAATTATAGATGATTTATGCACAATTAAATGACTTCAGATATTCTTATTTGACATAAATAATTTGCAAGTAATTTAGATGGCATCAAATAACTTTTTTCTTTCAGTTAAGTAATAATAATCATTAGGTTACGCACATTTTATCAAGCATTTTATTTGATACTAATAATGAAGAGCCTGATCCATTTGACTCATAGACGTTACCGTAACAGTTACTAACTATTCGGATCAGAAAAAAGCATAAGAGTATTGTCCACAACAAAGTGACTGCGCATTCATAAAGTGTTCTATAATCTTAGCTCAGATTAGTGTCATAATTTGAACACAATTAACTGGTCATGACAATATTATTCACAATTAAGAATCATGGCAATATTATTCACAGTTATCTTTTAGATCTGGGATTGAAAATAATGCAAAAAAAAGGGATATTGAGTAGTTGCGGCGTATAGAAGAACTGAAAATCTAAAATGTAATAAGTATTTTTTTTCTGTCATATATGCCTAACATAGAATGCGGTCCTTGCTACTCCCATATTGTCACTTACATGAGCTCTTCAACGTGAATAATAAAAAAAAGATATATTTGCGCATGTTCAGTCTTCTTTCACACATACCTTTTTTCTTCTTTCTTTATTTTTCTATGCTTTTTATTATATGTTGTTTTTTTTTCATTTTACCAATCTCTTTCTGTTTGTTCGAATCCCCCCATCTCTCTCTCTCTCCCAATATTGTTTGCTTGATTTTTCTCCTTCAAAACTCCGTTTCTTAAATGGTCATGAATTTATCACCCTTTTATGCTCCCACTCCCACTTCTCACTCTCTTTCTCTCTTTTTTCCACTTTATTATTTCTCGTTCTTTTTTCTATTCCCTCTTTTACCCCTCCCTTATTTTCTATTATCTCTCCTTTCCATGATTCCTAATTCTTCTTCTTTTCTTTTCCTCCGTAATAAGATACACCCCAAAAACAATATGGTCTCGAATAATTAATGATAATAATAATTAGCACAAAAAGAGTATCAGACTATACACGTCTGGGTGGAGAAAGTGATACACAGGGAATTGTGCAAGAAAGTGATATTCATCCATATAAACAAATGTAGAATGAGACGCACAAAATTCTCAGGGGTTTTGAGATACAAACAGATCACCTAATCTTGGCCAGACGACAAGATCTAATGATAGTCAACAAAAAAGAGAACCTGCCAAATTGTGAAATTTGCTATCCCGGTGGACCACCGTGAAACTAAAAGAAAGAGAAAAGGGAGATAGCTACCAAGACCTTGCCGAAAAATTAAAAAAAAAGAACTGTGGAAAATGAAGGGACTCTGATGCAAGTTAAAATCGATTCGCTCGGAACAATCACAAAAAGATTTTGAAATCAGAGGACAGGTAGAGACCATCCAGACTACAGCATTATTAAGATCAGTTAAAATACTGAGAAGAGTGCTGGAGACTTGAAGAGATTTGCTGTCACTCAGACTCCAGTGAAATACCATTAGCTAACGCTAGTGTGAAAAACTTGCAAAGAGTAACATAATAACTTTTAATAAATGAACAAGAATATACAACCAATCCGGCTCCGACTTGTCCTGAGAGTAATGGTAAGGAAGGAATACTACACATTTAAAAAGAGTTGGTGACTTATTATAACAGTCATATAAAATCGTTAGATAGTGTAAAAAGCATAAGCCATGTCCGTCGAAATACATTTTAAAATACTTTACTATAAAAATCTATTGTAAATGCTATAAAGGCAGTTAAAATGAATGTTCGTTGCAAAATATTTGGTTGATTGATTTATTTTCTACCAGTATAGGGAGAATCTGTAAATAGAGGTTAGAGAATCATGTTCATTGTATGTCCATATGTACATTTTTGTTTCAGGTTTTTTTAAGAAGGATTTTAGGTACAGGTATCTATGGAATACGATTTTTTATTAATAGATCTATTTGACCAATTGATGTGACAATAACTGAGTGGATCCGGGTGTAATAACAAGGAAGAGATACTCCCATTCTTCAGTATTAAAGTTTCTCTATTAGATTTAGTTTAAATTTCTACCTTGGCACCTCATTTTTGGTGGGGTACTTACTCTTCTGCCACAGACAGAGACAGCGTATTCTTAGCCGCGCATATACTGAAGCAGAATTTCTAAGATGAAGCATAGTTTATAAATCACTTTGACTAATATTTCTATTATCTTCTATCTTTTGATCTTAAAATTAGTTTTAGTAATAAACAAGAGAAGTTAACCCCAAAAACCAAAATGGAAAAGGAAGTCCCTATATTAAACCGCTGTTGACTTGTAGGAGTCCTTTCACGAGAAAAAATTAAAAGAAGATATTTTAAAATAAAACCTGGACTTCATATAATCACCAATTATCATGCTATGCTTGTCCCTGAGCTGTAGCCATGTACACCAAGAAATTGGTAAAGTTTGGTTTGCTTTGGTTTTATGGCATATCAACCATTGCAGGTTATTTAAAGCCAAATCCATTTTTATGCATACAAACTGTTCTTTTTCAAACAATTCAGTTTAGCATAAGTAGGTTTGTTTGTTTGTTTTTTTTTTTTGGTTAAACAGTTAAATGTTGAAACAGTTCTATTTCAAATAATTCAGTTAAACATCAGTAGACAGTTTAAATGTCATTTTTTTTTCAAACAATTCAGTTTAGCATAGGTAGACGTTTTAATTCTATTTGACCCATAGATAGGACTCCCTAAGGTGCTACCACTCCAGGCCTGAGTAGACCCGATGACAATATAGAGGTACTCCCCATTCCCCAAAGATCCAGCATTACTGGAGCTTCACCATCAGATTGTTTAGTGTTATATCCAGGACACATGTTCGAGGTCTTAATACGCAGAGAAACAATCGGTGTATTCTGCAGCCCCAGCTGTCTGGGCTAAGAGATTGGTATAAGTATTGTACATTCGTATGTCACTAAAAAAAAACGACGAACAAATTATTTTATGAACTAACGCATCTTCTATATTATTCACAAGTTGGATTGATTAATCATTGAATGTTTTAGTTGTAAGTTAGTTGTCTAAATTTCTGAAACGAAGCTTGATGATTTTTATCATTAAGAGTTTTCAGACTATTGTCTTCATCTTTAGTGTCATTTCCACAACGTTTCGCCCGATATGTCCCCCAGCCTTTTTCAGGTGTTTGTCGAACTCGAGAACCTTCACGGAACTTCGAACTACGTCCTTTATTGAACCCACGGGGGTGGCCTGTTCTGATTCCGTTAGCCATAACCGGGTACAAGAGTTAAGTATTCTTGTATTGTTACTCGCCTGCAGTTAGGATTGAACCTGCAACCTCCAGATGATTGAATACTTAGAAGGTTAGGGAACCAACGCCTATAACCGTTACGCTATGTGTCCTACTGGACACTCAACTTGTGTGAATTTCTGAGATGAAGCATTTTCTCATTATTAGATTTAAGAAATATTTCCTTCATGTTATTTCTGTTGCGTTTACACTTGGCAGAAGAAATTTACTAAAAAGTTACAAAATATTCCAGGTGTAAAGTATTCAACAAAAAGACAAGCCGATATTCTCTTCGATGTAAAACAAGAGACGTATAGTGTACCTTCATTATAAATAGAACTGATTACCCACAACTTATATAGTTTTAAATTATAAAAAAGTAATCAAATTAAATCAGCTAAAAACAGAAAATTCAATGGTCAATTCTTGTTCTTGAAAGTTTTAATGACTGACTAATAGACCTACAAGGCTTTTGGTAAGCTATCTCAAGATAATGTAAAAACATAAAATACCTTTAAAGATAATTGGCTTCTGAAACAACATTAGAATAGAATGTATAAAAAAATTAGAAAATAAACTGTTGATTGGTGATTAACTGATGAGTTATCATTGTAAAATAAGCATAAGTTTGTATAAATTATAATTACTGTATATTGCAGCATACAAGTCGACTTTGTATATAAGTCGCGCTAAAATTTTTGGTTCAACATTCTGGGTTAGGACTCTACCTGCTGTAGAGGCGGACCCCCGAAAAAGAACTGTGATTTCCGATTAGTGTTTACAGTCAATGAAAATGGTGTGTATATCATTGTCATGTCATGATGCTAACGCGGATCTCCCAGATCTTCTCCTACCATTTTTCTCTATCATCCTTCGCTCTCGGGAGGTCGTCAAGGCTACATCCTGTATCGGCACAGAGCTGTTGTATGAAGGTTCTGGGTCGTCCTGCCTTTGTTCGTCCATGTGAAGGGGTCCAAAAGAGTATGTCACTTATGAGTTCGTCCCTACTTCTCCAGCAGTGTCCCGCATGTCTGGCTCGTCTAACTTGGATAGTTTTCGTGATGGGAGGTAAGTGGCGGTACAGCAGCTGCTTTGTGGGGTGCTGCGTCCAGGATATAGTATCAATATAATTCTTAATTTGTATTAGAATTTTATTATACTATATCAATCTCAGTGTTGATTTGTTAAATATGCTCACCAAATTGGATTTCATGTTTTAAATGTTAAAATAAGTGGTCCATAATGATTGTTAGGAGTATGTTTCATTGGTTGATGTTTCCAAGGTTAAGTTTTAGATTTTAGTTATGTCGGATTAGTTGACTTCAGCTTTGGCTGAGATTAAAAGCCAATACAGAAATGACGATATAATAGGCTTGTTCATATCAGAAAATGTGTTGTATTCCAATAGTACAACTACACATATACATATACATTATATAGTGTATATTAGCGGGAAACATAGTCAATAATAGACGACTTCAATAACGAACGAATACTCTTCTTTACAAAAATATAAATCTCTAACACTTTATTTTCGAAAGGGTGATGTTCTGTTGTGTGAGAGATGAGTGAAGACAGAGACAGTCTGCTATATTGACCCAAGTTCTTCTCTTGACCATAGTAGCACTTCTTTCGCATCTTGGCTGGGGTTGCTCAACCGTGGGTCACTGAGGGCCGCAAATCCCTCAGTCTGCAAGTTTGTTCTAACTTTGGCATTCCTGTCTCAACTGCTAACGGCTCAACTGCAATATTCTTTCTTAACACCCACCTACTTCCGCTCTTCTTCGGCTTATTTACACAGGTGCTTCTCTTGATTGTCGGCTCGGTCGCGGGTCAAATTTACGAGGATCATTAAATAAGTCTCCATACATTTTTCGTAAGGCCACTTTTATTGATATTACACACATGAAACTCTAGTCCCCTTCAAAGTATTCTCCTCCGGCTGCAATGCACTTGTTGTATCGTTCCAACAACTTCTGGATGGTCCCATTGAAGTCCTCTTGTGTGAGGGTGTCAATGACCTTCGTCACAGCCTCTATCAACACAGCAATTGTCTCATAACAACAGCCTCTAAGCTTTTCTTTGAGCTTAGGGAATAAGCAAAAGTAATAGGAAGCAAGGTCGGGACTATAGGGAGGCTGAGGAACTGTCTTGATGTCCATCTTGGTCAAATAGTCTGTGACAAGGATGGAGTAGTGGAATGGTGTATTGTCTTGGTGGAAATACCAAGGACCCGATTTGAAGAGTGCTGGCCTCTTCCGACCGAATCTCTTCCTGAACTCCCTTAAAACCTCAACATAGTAACCATAACCCTAACCATTTAGCCAATCAACTCTGGTGTATTGACTTCCTTAGTTCTCCCACACCTCTCATCATCCCGCACAGACTCCCTGCCTTCCTTGAATCTCTTATGCCACTCAAAAACTGATGTTCGATTCATGCAAGATGGTCGAAAAACAGTTTCTGTGGCATTTTTTTCAAATTTTAAAACATAATTTTATGGCATATCGTTCTTCTAAAGTGTCTTCGCGTCCAGATTTCATTTTTGAAATTCACCAGCTCTGACAATCAGGCTTTAGTAGGGTGTATTCGAATTGCTGCTGTAGCAGTAGATTTGAACCTGAAATCATAGAAATTGGTCAGTCATCTCATAAGATGTGTGGCAATAACATACTAAATTGTGAAGAGTCTTCAACAATTTTAAATGCCTGTACAAATAAAAGTCCGGAAACTTATTGAAAGCACCACGTATAACAAATGCCATGGATCATTGAAATTATCGTTATGAGAATAATCAAACATTACAAAAGAATCAAATTTTGGCTATAAGTAAATGATAAAGAAACGTAATGGCGTTAAATAAATAAAACAAATTAGTTCGCATCATATTATTTATTAGACACGTAGTCACAGAAAAATCACACTCAATATATTGCAGACGTTGCAACTTCCCTCTGGACTGTCTTAAAAACAGGTGTGAAGTGATATTTTTTAATCGATTGAGGACAGATCTAGTCTTTTACAATACAAGTGTGACTTTGCTTGGCTCCGAAATTTAGTTTGTGACTAATTGAATGAACCATTTCAAAAAACTCAAGTCTCATGTCCGACCATCTTTTGAGTCAACAACAAGAATTTTGGTGATTGACCTTTCTTTGTAAGTCACTAAGTAAGACATCGGGTTCCTTGATATTGGGAGATGGTCCACTACATCACCATAAATAGAAGGCCATTCTGATGTTATTTATGGTTAAGCAACTGGTAAAAAAAAAGAAAAAAAAAACACTGGAAGTGGTTGAGTGATTGACTGATTGATCTTAACGGCATGTCAACGCAAATAGATCTATTTTATGCCAGGATTTCATGAAACTGTGTTCGTTGTATGTTTCTATTTACTTTTCTGAGTTGTGTTTTTAGGTTGATTGCACCTGCTTATATGATATCAAGTATAAAATACAAGGGGTGTCCTCGTTAATGGTTAAAGCGATTGACTGCGGAATCTTAGTACGCGAGTTCGTACTCCAGTCGCGCTATTACGTTCACTTTCGGGCAAATATCCTTGGGAAAGGTATGAACCCCCTTATCCTCCTAGCTATGGGTTAAATAGCACCACTACTGTTCTTCTAAGGAGAATGGCTTTGGCATTGAATAACCTAAAAAGAGTTGATATGCCATTAAACAAAAGAAACCAAACCAAACCTATAAAATACAAATAATTTGTACATGGATCTGCTTTTCTGAATGGTGGCATCTTAACAGGTATTACCACTCTGCGTGAACCTAGCAGTAATGACAATAAAAGAGATACTCCACACTCCACAGTGCTCCATAACTGTAGCCTTACCAGCAATTTAATCCCATACCCAGGTTACCAATATTTGACCTATTGGCATGTTTTATATTCAATGAATTATAAACAGGGTGGTCAGATATCTGGGCAAAGATTTCCACTTCATTAGACTCTATTTTCAACCAAACCACAGTACCATTCCAACCATGATGTATCTATAGTCTAATGCCATCATAGTTCTGGGATATTTACATTATTCAGCAATTATTTACGGAATTTTTTCACTGGAAACAAATCTCTTTTAACACCTTATTATATGACATTGCGTTTAGAGATCGATAGAAAATGTTTTTCTTTGTACAGAAAGTAGCAAATTATTTACAAAGAATAAATACTAAAGAAGTCGTAAGATAATTTAGAAGGTTTCTTTCCGTGCTTCAATGAAAGGTTTTGACAAGAGAAAGAAAAAAGAAGCAAGGAAAGAGAACGAAATATTCCCCAGTCTCTTTATAAGAGCCAAACAGAAAATCAAGTCGATATTCCCTTGGACATGACATTCTAAGAAAAGATCATGGTGGGATTTTTTTAATGTGCCTGCCACAAATATGTCTTGAGAATTTTAGGGGGACCGCTTGCAAAGACAGGTTCTTTAAAATCATGAATACCGTAGATGGAAATAAAGTTAATGGAAAATAGACTTTAACGGGGAAACATTTCTTCAGATCTAATGGATAAAATGAATTTATTTTATCCATTAGATCCGAAGAAATCCTGTTAATTTCTTTTCGTGTTTTTTGATTTTATCAAAAACACATAACAGGAGTGAAATAAATTTATAATCCTAATGTGACCGGCTTTGTTTTTCCTATAGAAATTATTGCTCTGTAATGTCAGTTACATTGAGTTCTTCACCAGGAAAATTTGAATCTTCACTGTTGAATGTTGTTTTGTCCTAATGGAATTCCTCCCAACTCCGTTTTAACTGGGACGAATAATACGATATATATATATATGATAATTTTTTATTGTATGTCAACACGGCTAGTATTATTTTATGCCAAGTGGTTAGGCAATGGTTTAAATTGTATATTTTGTTTACTTACTTCTGAGGTTTTGAACATAATTAAACGACATCTCTGTTTCTCTTTAAGACACCTATATGCGTGTGCACACACACACACGCACACGCATATATATATATATATATATATATATATATATATATATATATATATATATATATATATACATATATATATATATATATATATATATATATATATATATATACGAGATGTATACGATAAGTTTCCAGATTTTTTTCGTATGGGCATTTAAAATTGTCGTAGACTCTTGAAAATTCAGTATGCTATTGCTATACATCTTCTGAGATGACTGACCAATTTTTTATGATTTTAGGTTCAAATGACCAGCTACAGCAGGAATTATAATACACTCTACTAAAACCTGATTGTCACAGCTGGTGAATTTCAAAAATGCAATCTGACACTTTGGAAGAACGATATGCAATAAAATTCTGTTTTAAACTTGTAAAAAATACCACAGAAACATATGGAATGCTTCAGACTGCTTTTCGACCATCTTGCATGAATCGAGCATCAGATTTTGAGTGGCGTAAGAGATTCAAGGTAGGCAGGGAGTTTGTGAGAAATTATGAGAGGTGTGGGAGGAGCAAAGAAGTCAATATACCAGAGTCTATTGGCTAAAGGTTTAGGGTTAGGGTTACTATGTTGAGGTTTTGAGGGAGTTAGGAGACAATTGTGGAGATGAAAGAAGCTGTGACGATGGTGATCGACATGCTCACTCAAGAAGACTTCCATGGGGCCTTCCCAGAGTTGTTGGAACGGTACAACAAGAGCATTGCATCCGGAGGTGATTACTTCGAAGAGAAGTAGAGTTTCATGTGTATACTATCAATAAAAGTGCCCATACGAAAAAGTCTGGAAACTTATCGTATGCGCCTCGTATATATATATATATATATATATATATATATATAGACATCTTGAAAATGCATGCATAGAAGAGGTTCGATACATATGTGTGTGTGTATCTAAAGACAGGACAAAATATTTATTGTGAAGAACCAATTATTATGGTGTACTTATTTATTGGCTATGTTCTCTCTCTCTCTCACACATGCACATACTCTCTCTCTCTCTCTCTCTCTCTCTCTGTATCTATCTATCTATCTATCTCTCACACACACAAACACACACATAAACACAAATAAACACATGCAAACGCACTCCTGCTCTGTATATATATATATATATATATGTGTGTGTGTGTGTGTGTGTGTGTCTCTCTCTCTCTCTCTCTCTCTCTCCGTGTGTGTGTCTGTGTGTGTGTGAACAATTTAATGTCCACTCTCTGGAAATAATAATTCTATCTTTCTAACTGACTTAGTAAAGTTTTTCCTGTTTTTCTTTAAAGTGAATGGATTTTAATTTCCGTGTGAATGATACTGCCTGGACTTTGAAAATTAATGCACAAACCTGAATCAATTTATCATAAGGGAACTAAAACAAAGGATAAAAAAAGTTGTTTGCAAACATCCTAAACTTTAGATATACAAAAACTTTAACATAAGAACACGGGTAACATAATCTCTCTTTGATTTCATGGTTAAACAGATTATACGAATTGACAAAACGTTAACTTACTAGAAAACGCGTGAGAATATGCTGCTCTCTCACATTATGTAATAAAGAAATTTGTAATTCGACTATTCATTGTGTACGGCATGATAGTACAATGGACTCATAATATCAAGACTGTCTGAAAGTTGTCTTTGTGCTATGATTTGAGAAAAACAGCTGACGTATCAGAGTGTGTCAAATCCCAACCAATACATCTTAATCACATTGGTTTTTCTGGTTGAATAGCTAAGCGAAAATGACTTCCTAAACTAATCAACATTCAATAGAAAATCAGATGCTAATTAAGGAGAGGGACATTCACTCGAAGACTTGTGTCATTGTCATCAGTTTAGAGTAGACCAATTTGAACAACTTAAGAATGGCAAAGGAGAATGTCTCCGCTTGTAGATTGTCTAGCCGGGAATTTTGTTTGGAAAGCTTTCATGATTATAAAGGCAGTCCATTACGATCCACACTCAAAAGCCGGGATTCTGTGTACTTGTCAAATAATTATCCCAATTTTGAGTAATTCTCCATCGGATATGAATAACTCGACCCATTTTGTTTGAGTTGGTAAGTGTGAATGTAATGAACCTATTGACTAAAGTATTGATAAAGAGGCTAAGATATTTATATGAGACAGGTATGTACAAGAGTCGAGTGAAAAGTTCACTGGCTGACCAAGATACTCTTGTGGGATATTAACAAATGACTTTTATCATATTTACCCAACCCCTCCGCTCGAGCAGGATATGACACAAGGTCAATTTTTAAGTGGAGTTTAATAGGTTTGAATTCAGAGTTTTCCTTCTCCTAGACTTGTTGCCTCACCAAGGCTGAAGAACCCTGTCTGACCTACTATTTACCCATAGCTGGAGGGAGAATAATTGGATTCATACCTTTGCCAAGGGTATTAGTGCTATGAGAAGTGTAATTAGCCTGGTCCAGGATTTGAACTCCTGTCGCCGTGTCCATTTCCTACGACGATAACCATTACACCACGGGCAAATGACTTTTATTGTTGAATGTAGTTTTCTTTACAGTCCTTATACTTCTGCAATGGTTACATTCAAGGGGTAAAAAAAAGTTATCGCCAGTAGATATGAAGTCATCATATGAACTTTTTAGCCAATGGAATTTTAAGCCACAAACCTTTTTACCCAAATGCTCCGTCACGAGTAAGGTGAGACACAAGGTCAGTTTTTAGTTAGATTTCTACTGATTTTAATCAGAGTTTTCTTTCTCCAAGAATGGTTGCCATTACAAAGTTAAAGAGCTCAGTCTACCCGACTATTTACTGATTGCTGAAGAGAGAATAGTTTGATGCATTACTTTAGGAAATGCTAAATTTAAAGCAACCAGCCTGGTCCAGAATTTGAACTCGGGTCGCTGTATCCATTTCCATTGACGATAACCGTTTCATTGTAAGCTCATATTTATATTTCTGAGCAGTTGTTTATCAAGAGATTCTTTTGGGTCTCGGTCCTATCGATTACGAATCATTTCTAAACAGATTTATTCGGCCCATAGATTGGACCCTAACAGTTTCTACCATTCCGAATCAGAGTGGACCTGGGAGTTATGGCATTGAAGAGGTATCCCAATTTTATCAAATCTCCAAAAGAGAAGATAAGATTAATTTTTTAAAACATCTGATGTCGTTCTTAAAATACAAAAGTCTCAAAGAAGAATAGTAGATAAAGTTGAAGAGTTTGTCACTTGTTTCCGTCGTAGGATTGAAACGACAAACACACTTTTGTTAAAGAAAAATATTCACATTTATTTTCGGTTATTACAAATGATTAATTGATTTTAACCGCTTGCCTATCCGTCTAGCGTTATTTTAGGCCTGGGTGTAAGGGAATCGTGTTCATATTTCCTTCATTGTAGAAATACTCTATAAACAATTAAAGCTTAAGGTAACTATTCTTTATACAAATAATTTACGCTTATATAGTATCAAGTATAAATATCTAATACTTCTAATTATACAGTTTCAAGTACTTGTTTCTATTTAATAAAAGTCATTATTTCAAACAATTCAGTTTAACATAGACATACAGTTTAGTTCTATTTGACCCATAGATAGGACCCAAAGATTCTGTGCCAGAATAGACCTTAATCGATGACAATAAATGGGTACTCCACATTCCCTAAAGCTCATGCGTTACTGGAACCTGACCATCAGATTGTTTAGTGTCATATCCAGGACACTCGTTGGGGGAATCTTAGCCCACTGTAGAGATGCAGCCTGTGTATTCTGCAGTTCCAGCCGACTGAACCACTGGCTGGAGTGACTGAACGTGTCTCTGTTCCATCTATGCATCAAATAAATCTGTTTTAAAAATAATTCATATACGGTAGGACAAAAGAATCTGTGTCCCATCTATGCATCAAGTAAATCTGTTTTAAAAATAATTCATATACGGTAGGACAAAAATATTTGTCCAATCTATGCATCAAATAAATCTTTTTTAAAAATCATTCATATACGGTAGGATAAAAAAAATCTTTGTCCCATCTATGCATCAGATAAATCTCTTTTAAAAATCATTCATATACGGTAGGATAAAAAAATCTGTGTCCCATCTATGCATCAAGTAAATCTGTTTTAAAAATCATTCATATACGGTAGGACAAAAATATTTGTCCCATCTATGCATCAAATAAATCTTTTCTAAAAATCATTCATATACGGTAGGATAAAAAAAATCTTTGTCCCACCTATGCATCAAATAAATCTCTTATAAAAATCATTCATATACGGTAGGATAAAAAAATCTTTGTCTATCTATGCATCAAATAAATCTCTTATAAAAATCATTCATATACGGTAGGATAAAAAAGATCTTTGTCCCATCTATGCATCAGATAAATCTCTTTTAAAAATCATTCATATACGGTAGGATAAAAAAATCTGTGTCCCATCTATGCATCAAGTAAATCTGTTTTAAAAATCATTCATATACGGTAGGACAAAAATATTTGTCCCATCTATGCATCAAATAAATCTTTTCTAAAAATCATTCATATACGGTAGGATAAAAAAAATCTTTGTCCCACCTATGCATCAAATAAATCTCTTATAAAAACATTCATATACGGTAGGATAAAAAAATCTTTGTCCTATCTATGCATCAAATAAATCTCTTATAAAAATCATTCATATACGGTAGGATAAAAAAAATCTTTGTCCTATCTATGCATCAAATAAATCTCTTATAAAAATCATTCATATACGGTAGGATAAAAAAATCTGTGTCCCATCTATGCATCAAGTAAATCTGTTTTAAAAATCATTCATATACGGTAGGACAAAAATCTTTGTCCCATCTATGCATCAAATAAATCTTTTCTAAAAATCATTCATATACGGTAGGATAAAAAAAATCTTTGTCCCACCTATGCATCAAATAAATCTCTTATAAAAATCATTCATATACGGTAGGATAAAAAAATCTTTGTCCTATCTATGCATCAAATAAATCTCTTATAAAAATCATTCATATACGGTAGGATAAAAAAAATCTTTGTCCCACCTATGCATCAAATAAATCTCTTATAAAAATCATTCATATACGGTAGGATAAAAAAATCTTTGTCCTATCTATGCATCAAATAAATCTCTTATAAAAATCATTCATATACGGTAGGATAAAAAAAATCTTTGTCCTATCTATGCATCAAATAAATCTCTTATAAAAATCATTCATATACGGTAGGATAAAAAAATCTTTGTCCTATCTATGCATCAAATAAATCTCTTATAAAAATCATTCATATACGGTAGGATAAAAAAATCTTTGTCCTATCTATGCGTCAAATAAATCTGTTTTAAAAATAATTCATATACGGTAGTTCAAAAAAATATAAAAGAATGATTACTCGGGAAACACCGATTGAACGTACAATGAAGGTGATTGCCCAGTCGAAAAGGCATAATATAACCTTAGAGGATTGAAAGGCCGTGAAAATCAATTAATCAATAAAATTCTTTTTAAATACCAAACAATACTATGTCGAAGAATAAGGTGTGTTGAATAAAGATTTCAAACTCCGTTGGAAGTAACTGGCTATTCATATGTTTTCCCACACTTGCTATAGATCTACAACAATAAAACTTTGATACTTTCTATATCTCTAGTCCCTTTTCATTTGATATCTTATTGATCAGATGGCAGGAGTAAAAGACGGTGGGAACATTGTTGTTCCATATCTTGTAACAGTGGCGAATTTATTTCGAAATCAGGATAAAAAGTTGTATAATCTCTTCTTTTAATACGTCTTTTATGAAAAAGCAGAATTCCTTCGGGTGCTAATATATATTCAACTCACAGTTACTGGAATTTTCCAATACTTAATAGGTCAAATCAGCGGTCTGTATCTACCAACCCGCTTAGTACGAGCAAGATGGACCACAAAGTGTGTTTTTTTAATTGGAGTAAAGTGCCTTCTCCAAGTCAGTTATCGCACAAAGTGGTGTATCGGCTAAAGTACGAGACAGCAGGCTAAAAGTAAGCAAACTCCAGTCGCAGTATAACGTACACTTTCAGACGAATAACCTTAGTATAGAAATGAACTAACTTATCTCCGTCGGACTATGGGTTGAATAGAATCACCACTATTTTTCTACATATGAACTTAACTAAAAACGATAACGAAATGTCAAATCAAGTCTCCTTGATACATCTGTTAATATGACTCCTCGAAGGAAGAAGTAGCTGGTTTTAATCCTGTTAATTTATTCACTAGCTTCTTTAGAAATGTATGGAATTTGCGTGGGTTGGTGTAGTTCCATTGTTTAATTGCACATATTTATTCATGTGCTATTTAATGGTAAAATATCCCAACAAAAGTACAGCCGTGATGTTATGTAATCTATAACAAAAGGATAACAGGGAATGGAGTAGCGCTCTCCCCAACACCTTGGTGTAGTAGCTATTGAAAAGGGTGCCTTGAGGTCACTCCAGACTAAGGTCGTCAATTTTACTTTTAATTACACACGTGGGTTGTTATGCTATTAAACTAAAGTAACCAATAAATATGTAGAGAGAGTCAATCTTTCATGGTTCTCTAATTAATTCCATTGAACTACGGCTGGCCCTCTGTCTCCGTAGTGGTTTTATTTTTTGCTTTGTGTGCAAAAATCTTCGTGAATAATTTAATCTCTGAGCCACCGTTGAAGAGAAAGAGTAGTGTTACTGGGAGAAAAAAAAGTCTTACCATTCCCAAGGTTATAATTTAAAAAAAAAACTAACGTAACAGCGCGACTTGATATCGAACTCACTTACTAGGTTGTCGCAGTCCAGCACGTTTGCCATTTCACCACTGGGACTCCCTTCACATGAATGTCAAGTTCGTGAGAAATGTTGCTAAAATTAGTTATATGTTAGGAATAGGGAATTACATTTTTGGAGAAACGTGAGAGATAATCTACTATTAGAGACATATCGATAAAGCCACGCCTTTTTTTTTCTTTAAAAGCATTCATCTTCCTTGGGCACATTATAGAAAGGTTAACAGTTTAATCTTTCTATGCTATTGACATCACACGAGAACTGAAGTTCCCAAACATATGTTTAATACCTTAAAACATCTGCTTACAGACTTTGTTTGATATACGACTTCCATAGAAGTCATTTGGACATACCGCTGAAAAGAAAAGGATATAGATTAGATTTAAAACAATTTTATTCAGCATTTTCTATAGTTTCGTCAATGGTCCAAGAGTCCGGGGTTCAATCCCAAGTCGAGTCATACCAAAGACTCAAAAAATGGTACTTGATGCCTCCTTGCTTTGCACTCAGGACTATAAAGTAAGGATCAAGGGTAAAGTGGAGCAATCCGGGGAATGAGGTTGCCTCCTCCCCTACATCTCGGTGTTGTTGCAATTTAAAAGGGAGCCTTCAGATCACCTTCGACTAAGGTCGTAAACTTTAATATACTTATTCAGAACAGATAAGCAAAAAGAAATAATATATATAAAGTAAAGTTGGCGATCAACGTCGAGGTTGACCTGTGGGCTCCCTTTTCAATAGCTACAACAGAGACGTCTCAGAGAAGGCACTACACTATTTCCTGGACTGCTCCACTTTACCCCTGATCCTTATCATATAATGCTGGGTGTTAAGCAAGGCGGTTTCAAGTACCATTTTTGAGTCTTTGGTATGACTCGACGTGAGATTGAACCGCGTTCTTCAGCAAAGTCTAGACACTCATCTCTCTTTTAGCTTTCTTTAACTTTTACCCGGTGGTCAGCCGGAAAGGCAAAGTCCACTAAACGGCAAATTCTCTTTTTTTCTAATGAGTAGTGTTCACCAATAATCCGGGAGACCGGGGTTCAATCGAGTCATACCAAAGACTCAAAAAATAGTATTTGATGTCACCTTACTTAACACTCTGCGTTATAAGGTAAGGATCAAGAGTAAAGTGGAAAAGTCCAGGGAAAAAAAGTAGCACCCTTCCTTACATCTCGTGTAGTAGCTATTGAAAAGGGAGTCTTCGGGTCACCCTCGACTAAGGTCACCAATTTTAACGACTTACTTTGTGTACTTTATATATTAACGGACTCTCGTTTAAAACTTAACCAAAAAACGATAAAAGAAATGTGTAGTCAAGTCTCGTTGATGCACCTGTTAATATGAATCCTCGAATGAAGAAGGGAGCTTATTTTAATACCGTTAATATAGTCAATAGGTTCTTTAGAAATTAATGGAATTTGCCTTGGTTGGTGTCGTTTCATTGTTTAATTATACATCATCATCCTTGTGCTATTTAAGGGTAAAACATCCCTGCAAAATAACAGCAGTGATGTTATGTAATCTATAACAGAAGGATAAGAAGGAATGGGAAAGCGTCCTCCCCTACACCTCAGTGTAGTAGCTATAGTAAAGGGAACCTTCGGGTCACCCTAGACTAAGGTCGCCAACTTTACTTTTTCTGTGATGCCGGCAAAAGAAAGACACAGGGAACAAAAAAAAAAGGTTGATAGAAAAACATATATTCAAGTAACAGAAACACGATATCGTGAACCTGGTTAAATAGGTATTAGTTATTAGGAAGCTAAGAGTCCAGTGGCGTAGTGACTATCTGTCCACACGTATCACACGTGATTGTGTCACGTGGGTTTGGTCAACTCTGATTTTTCTTCCAACCCACCGACTGGATGAGTATGGCTCAAGGCCTTTTTAAGGTGGGTCCGGGTACAGGGCCACTGCCCACACGCACCCAGCATTTTGAAAAATGCCTCAGGCCCCGTTGGCATTCCTCTAAAGAGAAGCGCCTCAGGCGCCAGGCTATTAACCTAACCCCTCCTAAGAGGGTTAAAGATTGGGGTGACGGCCCCCTGAGGCCAGAGGGATCTCTAGTGCAGCCCTGACCGGAATTGCGCATTTGACATTATGGCCGGCCTAAGTGGGACCCAAAAACTTGTAGGGAAGGGGAAGGGTGCGGTCTTGCAATAACTATGTTTTAACTAGTGGTACCTAGCTAGCCTCATTCGCCGACCCATTCAACAATACAATATATAGTCATTCATCCGTCGCCATGCGCGCTGCTGCCACCAAAATACCACATTTGCTCGATGAAGAAAGGCCTACTTAAAACCCCGAGAGTGATACATGATTTTATTTACAAATTGAGATTTTTACAAATGAATTCATATGATGGGGATGGGAGGAAAAACCCCGAAATATATACAGAAACAAAGTAAAAAAAACCCGTTTGGTTGCCCTCCCATCCCCCCGTCTATAAAATTGGAGGCCGACTGTTTTCCGGGGCGAAAGGAACCGAAAACAAGCCGGACCTACCCTAGGTGGGGCAGGGATCCTAATCTACAGGAGTAAAAGGAAATAAGGGGTCGGGCGTGGTATGGGTTGATTCAAACAGGTAATATGATTTTTATACACATGAATGTTCAAGGTCTTCAGTAAAGGCGGGCTGGGATACGGGTTTAGGTACAAAAATAAGGGGGATGGGGAAGATCTTGAATACTAATGACTAGATGACGGGGACAATGACTGACAACATACTGCTAACTAGGTTGGTTTGGCCGTCTCCCTCTGACGCTCCGTTGACGTGTATCTATGGAAGCGGGTGTGTCCATTATGTTGGGAGTACCAACTTTTACTTATCATTACATTGTGAGGGGCGGTAGATTGAAATGTTGATGGTTCCACATATGCTAATTTATCGAGAGTTCACAGTGGGTCATGAAGAAGAGTCGTTAGAAATAGTATATTATTTGAACGTAAACGATGTCCTATTTATTCTTCAGTTTAATGCAGAACGTAAAGCAGTTGGGGTCTCGCCTTCTGTTCATTGTTTCGAATTCGGGTGGATCTTTGAATCCATGGATTAAGGAATATTTGTTCATTTTATTTTAGAACCTAATATTTTGGATAAAATCAAAATCTGAACTGAGATAAAATCAGTCAGAAAAGAAAATTCCAATATAGGAACTTTCCAAGGAAAATGAAGAACGAGAGTTTTCTGAAATCATTTAGAATTGCTGGGGATTTGGGGGGAAATTTTGAGTCAGAAAACATATAAGGGAAAAGGCAAGAGGATCTGCTGCGATTAAATGTGGAAAACTTGAGAAAGGCAACGGTAGAGAACAATGGAATAGTCCACGAATTAGATAAGGTATTTTTTAAAATAACGAAATATGGCAATTCTTTTTTACCTGAGTGTTGATGTCGGATATCATGAAATCTGGAACAATCAAGAAATAGAAATGTACGGCGTAATTAGTGAACATTTTATTGCGCATGTTCGAAAGTATGGGAGTCTTGGTGGCACTTAAATCATCATCATCATCATCATATCGTGCTGGCAGCACGGATATCCCTGACCCTCTCTCGCCACTCCTCCCTATCGTTCATCGCCCTAGGTAGGTCTTCAGGACAACAACCTGTATCCTCACATAGCTGCTGAATGTACGTTCGTGCTGGTCGTCCTGCTTTTGCGCGGCCGTGTGTGGGGATCCATAAGAGTACATCTCTTATGAGTTCATCTCTGCTTCTCCAGCAATGTCCTGCATGTCTGGTTCGCCTAACTTGAATAGATTTCGTGATAGGGGGCAGGTGTCCGTACAGTTGGTGTCTTGTGGGGTGTTGCTGCCAGGACTTGTTGAGGATTGCACGCAGCATTCTTGTGTAATTGCCATCTAGTTTCTTCTCCAGCCGTTTTGTTAGCGTCCATGTAGTGCATCCATACAGCAGTATCGATGTGACCGCTGCCTGGAAGAAACTGCGTTTCATTTTATCGGTTAGGTCTGATTTCCATATAGTCGATAGCCTATTGATAGCTGTCCATGCTTTCGTTAACCTCGTTTCGATGTCCTTTTCGGTTGATTCGACGCTGCTTCCTAGGTACGTGAATTTGTCTACTAGTTTAAGAGGGGTTCCTTCTAGAGTGGAGATGTCCCCTGTTTGGTTATAGCACATATATTCCGTTTTGTGTGCATTAACATGGAGGCCTATGCTTGCTGCTGCTCGTTCCAGGCTATGCAGAAGTGTTTCGGCTTGGTCAGGTGTATTTGCCAGTATCGCTATGTCATCGGCGTAGTCGGCGTCGGTAATTGTTGTTGCGGGATATCTTCTGCTTCTTTTCTTCGTCAGTTCGAAGCCATTCTCTTTGATTTTGTCAATCGATGTTCTAAGTACGTAGTCTAGACAAATGATAAAGAGATACGGAGCCAGCGTGTCCCCTTGTAGTACTCCTGCTACAATGTCGAAGTATTCTGTGTCTCCATCTGGTGATCGTACTTTTACTTTAGTGTTTCTATAGAGAATCGTTATTGCCGCTACGGTTTCTTTAGGTATGCCGTACGCTAGTAGGATTTGTTCCATCTTTCCTCTGTGAATGGAGTCGAAAGCCTTGGTAAAGTCGACAAATATTAATGTCGCTTGTAGGTTCTTTGCCCGTACACCCTCAAGGATTCTGCGGATGGTTAGTATTTGTGAGGTCGTAGATCTATTTCTTCGGAAGCCATTTTGGTTTTTTCTAAGTATGTTGTCGATTTTGGGTTCTATGCGGTTTCGTAGTAGGGCATTGTAGATTTTGGCAGCTATGGATGTAAGTGTTATGCCTCGGTAGTTTTTGGCTAATCCGAGGTCTCCCTTTTTAGGGAAGGGGAGTATGCATCCCTTCGTCCATCTATCTATAAAATGCAGAACAAGTCGAAAAGTAATCAGATGTTACACCATAGTGTGAGATGCAAGTAGTTTGATTTGTTAACTTAAGGAAAAATTAGAATTCGGGAGTGTCCAAATATGGAGAAATGTGAAATGAAACTGAGTAGGATTAGTATAATTTATGTTTTCATTGGACCAGAAGATTGAGTTAAAAATTGTTTTTTATGAAATGGGAATAAACTGTTGTGTTGTGTTGCGTGTGCTGAGTAGTTAAAGAAAAATTGAAAATAATGGTTGAAGAAATAGTATTAAAACTTCGAAATATAAGAAAGTGTTGTAGAAATAGGGTGTGTCTTTGGATAATTTCAAAAACTGTTTCGGCAGAGTGGATCTTTTGTGAAATTTTAGCGTGCATTAATTTTATATATGATTGATACATATGTGATATATGGCGTGGACCAGGGAAAAGTAAATTTTGAGGTTTTTATCAACATTTTTTACTGGTAAATTGCTATTCTCTCGGGAGAAATGTTGGGCACCTTTCGAGCGAAAATAACTGAACATTGGGCTCATGAGATTGTAATTGACTGAAAAGTGATTGCTTTTGAAAGACTGAGGTCAAGTGATTTGTCGCAAGGATTGGGAAGAGGAAAACCCCGGAAAATATCTACGAGGTTTCCGAAAGAATACAGATGGCCTTGTGATTTTTGTGAAAAATTTGTGACTGTATGAATATATGCATGCCTTATATAATCAATGTTAAGTGCGTAGATAGAATTATGAATTAATCATCGCGATAATTAAGAAGAAATATAAACAGAAACATCTGTAGTTGATAAAATAGAAAAAAATCATAACTTAATAGATACAAATTAGAAAATAATTGTCGTTATGTTTCGTAATAGATTGGCGAAATCTATCATTAATACTAAGTGCAATTTAGTTTGAATAAATTCTAATCGTTAAACTAATGTCACACAGTTTAGTGGTAAAAAACATAGGTTTTCTTAGACGACAGCATTGATTTGACGAAGAGTCATGTTATCAGACGACACTAGAAGAATATAAACAAGTTATCATTAGTTGGTAAGAGGCACTCGAATGGAGCTGTTAGTTGTTCCACCAATGCTCTCTAATTCTCCCGGAAGGTATCATTGGGTCGTGAGAAATTAACCACTTGAATGGTTTCAGCAATAATTAATGTAGAATTTTCACATACACTTTCAGGGTAAAGTTTATTAATGATGCCATAATTTCCCGGTTATACTGCTATTCTGGATCGTCTAGCACTCAGCTTCTCAATCGTTCTTTCGTCGTATCGCTGCAAACTTTTCTTCTCTCGTCACCAATTCTATTCCTCTCAGTCGCCTCGGGTCGCTCAGTCAGTTCATTCTTCGACTCTCATTGCTTTAAGTTCTGTGTTTGGATGAGAAACAACGATGAAACCATTCAACTATTAAGTAACATTTTTAAAGTCTTTGGTACGACGCGACCTGGTTTTGGAGCGGAATTATCTTTTATTGTAATCCTTAATTGGCACTTGTTATTTTAGAAATAACGGTCGTTGTTTCAATAAAAAAAACAATGTATATGGAAAATGATAGAAAATACTCGTTAAAATGTGTAGCAGTATTACGGTGAGGCCGAAAATACGCCGACGGTATCAACTGTCAAGAGATAAAACTCCTGAGAGAATGGTACCCTCAGTATGAACCTAAACTGCAGTCTGTTATGAGGCACAAGTTACAGAATCCTACGGAGTGTGAAGTAATTTTTTCGTAGCCATCACTCCTATTTTTTTTTTAGTTTCCATCAGATGATTATGTGCCCACATAAAACTTAATGTAACCGACTCAATGTGACGGACTCAATGTGACGGACCCAATGTAACTGATTAGAAGAATTCCTGATTTGATGACTTAAATTGTTTGACCTGCTCTGCAATAACAGTGTCGAGCAATTTTTTTTTTATATTACTCTTCTCCTCCCTGTGGCAGGTGATAGGTAATCATTTGCAAAAATGAATATTAGATAATTGTGCACTAACCGTAGTTAAGAAGGATAAAAAAAAGAAAATCTTTAAAGACATTTTGTTTTGTCTCAGACAAGAAAGACTTATAAACATAATCTTTCTTTTCTTCACGATATATCGTAGATAATTATAAATGAATTTCTTTGTGGTTTTGCTTTTTGTTGATTTAAAATCTACGAGATTCTTCATCGTACCAAAATTTTATCAATTGTCTCTGGTGTAAGTGATTTTTTTCTTTAATAGCTGAAACCTGTCGAGTTTACTTGACGTTTCAATCAGGACATTTTTTTACTTTAAAAACTTTTTAATCCACTTTTTTCCTCTTCAGATAGTTACTATCACATTGAATTTGTTATAGCATACGGAGTTTCGATTTTACTTATTTCAGTAATATAATTACTTTTTAAAGATATTTTTAAAGTTCTCTCTTAACATTATATAATTCACCGGTAAGGATGTGTCCAAAAGAGTGTAAACAAAAAGTATCTAATCGGAAGCTGTGTTTACTAAGACAGAAATTGACAGCAAATGAACCATTTATTTTCCTTTCAATAGTCTTATCGGCATTAAAAACACTTATGCAAGGGAGTTTCTACGGTCAAACATATTGAAAAGAATTGAAAATGACAAAGAAATATTATTCTTGTATGTCTTGTGAATATATATATATATATATATATATATATATATATATATATATATATATATATATATATATATATATATATATATATATGCAAATTTCATTAAACATAATAGACATATTATGCCTACATATTTTCTTCTGGATCCGTTCGAATTCCCGTATTGCTTTTATCGTATTCGGCGGGGAATTGATTTAGGTATTGTCCATAGTTGTATGTATCCCTAGTACTTTCTGCCTGACTTTGGGCCATCATCAGGGGAGAATCTAAAGTCGGGCAGAAAGTACTAGGGCTACATAGAACTATAGACAATACATAAATCAATTCCCCCCGAATACGATAAAAGTAATACGGGAATTCGAATGGATCCAGAAGAAAATATGTAGGCATAAAATGTCTATTATGTTTAATGAAATTTGCATTAACGAAGAAATGCTGCATATATATATATATATATATATATATATATATATATATATATGCCCAAAAGTCACTCATAAATAAGGTGAATATGGCCTTAAGAATTGGAAATATAAAGCATTGTTTGATTTGGCTTGGTTTGCTTACTTGGTTTAATGGAATATATACATTCATAGGTTATTTAATACTCAAAGCCGCTCTTGCAAAAAATACAAAAAAAAAAAAACAGCAGTGATACTATTTAACCGGTTCATAGGTGAATAAGAGTGATTCATACACTCCCCAGATATAATAGTCCGAAAGTTAACATAATAGCCCTACTTGAGTACGAACTTGCTTACTTCGTGACTGCAACCCACTATTTTAGGCTTTACGTCTCGAGAACTTCCCCAAAGCCCGGTTAACATTTGCAACTTAATCAAGAAAATCATTTGTGATGGATGATTCCTCGTCCCAGAAGAGTGTGTGTATCATTTTCTTTACTAACCACTGGGTCTGATTTCTTTTTTACAGGATAATCAGTGACTTTTCATTCTATGGGCTCTTTTTCCTGTTTTGGTTTGTAGTGGAAAACCAATGTTTAGACTATTTGTAAATATTTGTAAATATCCTCTGTACATTTACCTTTTTTGCAAATTTCTCGTGGTTTGAACTCCGCCACTTAAGATTTGATAACAGATCTATGTTTAAGCGTACATTTATCCATTTGATTTGCTGCCATACGAATAACTTCAAAACAAATATTTTTGTTAGATAAGTATATTTTGCTATAAACTAATGTCGAACAATGCTGGCTTTACATTAACAAAAAAAAAATCCGAAAAACATTTTTTACACAAAATTTATCATTATTTATAGAATGAACCTCGTATTTTGAAAATAGTTTTAATAATAATTTTACAACAGATCTAGTTGACCCATAGCTGAGATTCAAACGGATACTAACACTCTGGGTCAGAGTGGACCTGAGAGTCATGAAGTGGAAGTCATAATCCCCGACCCTTACCACAGGATGCATTTAATGTCATGCAAAGTATAAACTTTGGGATGATCATACTCCTCTGTAAATCATGCCGTCTGTATATTTTTAAACTCTGCTAACCGGACTCTCATATAGAGGACAATATTTATTGTACGTTAGCACGGCGAAATACCCACACATACACAGACACGTTTATATGAAGAAAATAGAAAAAACAAAATAATCCAAATTTGATGAATCCTATTATGAAAGTCGACGTTAACTGTTTCGGTTTTTAATAAGAACTTAAATTCAGAAAAGTGTTGTTTAAATTGCGGCGGATGTTGCTTTTGCAATTCAAACAAAACTTTTCATGAATTTAAATTCCCGAAGAAGGTTATGAAAGGCAAAACTTTTAACGTTGACTTTCATGATATATTTATCGACTTTGGTATATTTTATTTTTTGCACTTTCTTCATACTGTCGGATTTAATTTCCCCATTTACTTCAACAAACGCACAAACACACACACACACACACACACACACACACACACACTAATCAATACACACACACATACACACACACAAACACACACATATGTATATATGTGTGTGTGTGCGCGTGTGTGTGTGTATGGATGTGTGCGTGTGTAGCTTTGTGTTTATAGACACATGCAGGCCAGCACTCAAACATATACACACGCTTATATATATAAGACACCCCCTTCAACGAGGGTCCTGGATATGACTCTAAACAATCTAATTGTGAGATTCCAATGATGCTGGGGACTTGGGGAATGCAGAGCACTCTTTCATTGCCATCACTCCCAGGTCCACTCTGACCCGGCGAGGTAGCACTTGAAATGCCCCTATCTATGGGTTAAATAGAACTAACGGAATACTTATGCTAAACTGAATTGTTTGACTAAACTGAATATCTTGAAATAGAAATGTTTTTGACAATTAAACCGTAATTACATTTTAACTGCGTGCTTATGCTAAACTGAATTGTTTGAAATGTAACTGTTTTTGACATTGAAAATGTACTTACACGTAGCTGATTTGTTTAATATAGAAGTGTTTTGACATTTAACTGTATGTAAACAAAATCTGTACTTATACTAAACTGAATTAAAACTGCTTGACTAAACTGAATAGCTCAAAATAGAAGTATTTTTCATAAGTAAACTGTACTTACATTTAAACTGCGTACTTATTCTAAACTGATTTGGTTGAAATAGAACTATTTTTATAGAAATGGATTTGGCGTTAAATATCCAACGAAGGTTGATATGCCATAAAACCCCAGAAATCATCCAACCATAACCCACTGTATATATGTAGCGACCTATTTGTACGAGCATGATTTGAGACAAGGTCAAATTTTAAAGAGAAATTTAAATGGTTTCGATTCAGAATTTCTTTCTACCAGGGTGGTCACCATACCCCATCTAAAGTTACCAGTCTCATCTACTATTCACCGATAGCTGACAACTATATATTTTGGTTCATACATTTCCCAAGGGTATTAAGATTTTCTGAAATACATACAGCATAGTACAGGAATTGAACTCATTTTGCCGTGTTTATTTCCTTCGACGGTAACCATTAGCCAACGAGCGCTTTGAACTTAAACCAATTGTCGAATTGTCGATTATTTATTCAGTCATCCACAGACAGAATGTTTTGTTGTATCACAACTCTTCAGTGACGATAGACACAAAGGACCCTTTAAGATGGGAACAAAACCCACCTAACTTTACGCTTAACATGGTAGCTAACCGCTCAGCTCTTTTGTCGACAGGAATTATTGCGCATATATATTAGCTTTCGTTTGTATACATTTTGCGCTATCGGATACCAGTGTGCACAATTCGTTAGAAGAGCATTGTATTCCGCGGGAGGCAGATGTTAATTCATTCGCCAGAGTGTTCAACACCCGGGAGGTGTGCGTACATATTGTCATCCACGCACAGACTGTACCATGAATTTTCATTATGGTTAGACACGCAGGAGGCTTTAAGCTGGAATCGAAACCGGCATAATTTTACTCTAGACATGGTATCTAACTACTCAGCCATTTCGGTGACATACGTCAGGAATTATAACGCATATGTTTTAGCTTCCGTTTGTTTGCATTTTTCGCTACCGGATACCAGAGTGCTCAATTCGTTAGAAGAAGAGCTTTGTCATGTGTATACTTGCGGACACAGGATGAAGTCCCAATGACCTGCGGGAAGCGATAGATGAATGCGACAAATGGTGAAAATCAGGAAAAACCGTGCTAACAGCGTGATATATATATATATATATATATATATATATATATTAAAACGTATCGTTTAGCAATTATTGTATACAAATATATATATATATATATATATATATAATGTACTTTG
Source organism: Sepioteuthis lessoniana (assembly GCA_963585895.1). NCBI lineage: Eukaryota > Metazoa > Mollusca > Cephalopoda > Myopsida > Loliginidae > Sepioteuthis > Sepioteuthis lessoniana. Next base: position 20,641,210 of record OY757928.1, on the reverse strand, counting down.
AGATATTTAGGAATAGACCGTGTTCATTATAGGCGATAAAGCATATATATACGACATGGTTTAATGCTCGCATAATCGTTTAACTGACATTCACTAAGGGCCGGTGACACTCTGTCTAGGATATCTTACTTTATATATATATATATATATATATATATATATATATATATATATATATATATATAAACTTCCTTGACGTAACACGAAACTTAGAAATAGGAACAAATGAAACTTTCAAAAAAGAAAATGACACACCTATTTATATAGAGACCTCCTCAAACTACCCACCGTCAATCATCAAACAGATACTAATATCCATTAGCCATCGACTATCAGACAACTCATTCAACATCGACATATTTAACCGAGAAAAAAACATATACAACAACGCATTAAAAAAAAGTGGATACACAAAACCACTAGAATACACTCCGCAAAAAAACAACAACAAAAAACAAATCAAACAACTGAAAAAGAAACATAATCTGGTTTACCCAACCCTATAGCATCACCGTAAAAACTAATATTAGCAAAGATTTCAATAAAATAATAGAAAAAACACTTCTCCAAACACAGCGCCGTGGCCAAAATTTTCCACAAAATCAGCTTAAAAATGAACTACAGCGGCACAAAACCTGACCCAAATTATAAAAGAGCTACAACAAAAAACAGAAAACAACTATAATACAAAAGGATCTAACAACCAGTGCAATTGTTCTCTACAAGAAAACTGCCTCAAAACATGATATACAAGCCACGGTAAGGACAAACAACTCAACAAAATACTACACTGGATCAACGAAGGGACCCTTCAAACAAAGAATATACGTCCAAAAACTCTCGTTCTCAAATAAAAAAATACTCGAACAATACAACTCTATCAGCGTACATTTGGAAACTAAAAGACGGAAACATTACACGAAGCAAAACTTGAGAAGTTATAAAATCAGCCCCCGCCTACAACAGAATATAAAAAGGTGCAAACTTTGCCTTCATGAAAAAGTTGCGATAATCACCCATCCATCACAATATACACTCCTAAAACACAAATCCGAGATAATCTAAAAATGTCGAGACGAAAACAGACTGCTCCTATCCGAATTCGCCTCAAAAACTTAACCAAAACATATACTACATTCCTTACACAGTCTCATGTTTATGCATCAATAATATTTTTATATTTACATATATTTCTGCCATCTATGTCCACATTACTTACTAAAGCTTTGTTCTTATCCTTTCACCATATCCCACTCGCTTCATCAACACCTTTTTTATTGCCAACCATCCGTCAGAAATTACCAACAGCATATTTGTTATACTACAGAACCATCGACCGTAAGTTCCATTTTCCTCACATCACATTAAGAATATCCACAAATAATGCCAATAAATCGAAGTAACATTTTAGTATTTTCAATAATTATAAGCACTATTTATTTCAGATGATTGCACCATGAACACCCATTAGTATTTACAAAAAACACCGTTATGACCATAACTGTTAATTTTATTATTTCATTATTTTACATTTTTTTTAAATATTATCTTTTGAATTTTTTTTTTTTTATTATTTTTGATTTATTTTATTTCTTGTTTTATCTTTTTTAATTTTTAATTTATTGAGAACTCTGGCAAAGGAATTTTCGGCCGCCGCTCGCATAATGCAAAGCTCTTCGAAAGAATTGAGCACTCTGGTAGCCGATAGGGTATTAAAATGTAAACAAACGGACGCTGCTGATGATGTTGCTACATAATACCTTTTAATTCCCTTAGCTAACGTGGTACGCTTGTTGCTCGAGCGGTCTAATACTAAGTCTAACGTAAAGTTGGAAAGGTTTCGATCCCGGCTTCAAGCGTCCTACGTGTCTAGCTACACTGAAGAGTTCTGATAGAACGAAACGGTCTGTCTGTGGATGACGATATATATATATATTATTATTGTTGTTATTATTATATATATGTGGTTTGATTGTGGGTCATGTTTATTTTTCCGATGGCTGTTTTTATTCTTATCAACAGAACCAATCTTATAGATGAGCAGCATTAATTACCTGATCGAACTAATCAATCCTGACCGGTGAACCGTGGGGTTCATACGCCCAAGACCAGGTTAAGCATTGCGTTAATTCGTCTGAGGGTTTATCTGCTTAACATGGCCGAGCAAAAGCAAGGCAACCAACTCGAACTTACATACAACGGCACTGTGTAGATAACGGACCTGCTGGAAGCGATGGACGATTGGGAGGGGTGGCGAGAGAGGGTCAGGGATATCCGTGCTGATGGAGTGACATAATGATTATATATATATATATATATATATATACGTTCATTATTGCAAAAAACACCCAGAACCTACCATTTTTATTACCTGCCCATAAATACCATACAATATTTTTAAAAAGTTAACGTGATCATGATTTAATTTCAATCATCATCATCATCATGACCAAAAAAATTGCCCAAAAAACAGACATTTCAAATTCAAATCAAAATAAAATTTTAGCTGCCATAAAGTTAGAAAGAAAATGAAATTCTAAATGCAACAATTCATTTTCTCCTATTTCACTCATTCTTCTCTTCTCACACTCTCTTCCTTTGTCCCACTCCTTCCCACCAACAGTCAGCGGAAATATGTGTAAATATGTAAGGATACATTCCGGTATATACACAAACATACGCGCATATGTACCAATGAGCGACGGTGGGGGGTGTCCTCGTGGTGTAATGGTTAAAGCGATGGCCTGCGGAATCGTAGTATGCGAGTTCGTACTCCAGTCGTGCTATTACGTTCACTTTCGGGCAAATACCCTTGGGAAAGGTATGAACCCCATTATCCTCCCAGCTATGGGTTAAATAGTATCACTACTGTTCTTCTAGGAGAATGGCTTCGGCATTAAATAACCTAAAAAGAGTTGATATGCCTTTAAACAAAGAAACCAAACCAAACCAATGAGCGACAGCACATACACAAACAAACTAAAATTAAAAAAACGCATAAACTTAGGCACACGCACAAATAACGCCCACTTTTCAAATGAAAAAGAACAATATCAATCGCTTTTTTAAAGACCTTCATTCCGTCCGACGATTGCTGATTGCACGAAACTTAGTGTCACAGAGAGTACCATGTAATATATATATATATATATATATATATATATATATATATATATATATGTATGTATATATATATATTATTCATGGAATTTTGACTGCGACCCCTGGGTTTCACTTAAAAGGTATAAAGTCGTAGGTGTATCTTAATTTTTCACTACATTATTTTATTTCTGTATGTGTAGATGACTATAGCTAAGGAACAAAACATCATCATTGCATGTCGAGGGGAATGAATAAAGATTTGATTGTAAGCGTATTTAAACGGTTATATTATGACAGAACAGAATCACAATGTGTATAAGCAGGGGTATATTGTATTGCAATATAATATTGTACAATGTTGGTATTATATTAAGGGAAAGGAATTGGGATACGATATAATAATGAATTGATGAAATGTTGCCTAAATACTATAGTTATCTTTGATAGTACTTGCGTAATGAAAATAATGAAGGGGTTACAATAATAGTTTGTATATTTATGTATTTATAACTGAAGAGCAAAGTCTTGTCATTATAAATTTAAGGAAATCGATTTAGGAAATAGAGTTGGGCGTTTGGGATGGTTATTTTTAATTGTTTTGTGTTAATGCTGTGTGATATATACGCTATTGAAGAAAAGGGTAGAGTGTACGTGGTAGGTAAGATTAATGTAGAGTGTTGGGGCCTATTCCTAATTCTCATAAAAATGTAAAATTAACTGATAGTAGAGGCGTGTGGGGAAGGGTATGGGGGTTAATGGAGAAAGAGGGTATATGTATTGTGTTGTGAGTGCGGTGGTTGGTGGAGGAAAATGCTACTTACGGTGCTTAAGAGTTTTATTTATATATATTTGAGGTGTTAGATTGGTTATTTGCATGGATCGAAGAGTAAGAGATGTTTGTTCTCGTGCCTATATTTTGAAAGGATTTCAGATTTTTTTATTCAGTAGGGTGTTTTGTGATGGGTAGGTTATGATGGCTAATTTTTCGTGGAGGCAAAGAAGGCATTTTTTAATGTTTTGTTGTAGGCAAGTGCTTGTTTTAGTATCTTTGAGGTGATTGTATGAGAGATGTCTGTGTCTTTTAGGTGTCATATGTACGAGTATAAGGATGTATTGGATGCGTAAAGTTTCCTACAAAATCCCAACGGTTTTTTGACAGTATTCTTTCGATTTTCGGTTCATTTCATTTTCTTAACTGCCTAGAGATTGCTGTTTTGCAAAAAAATCCATGAAATACAGGGGTCGCAGTCTAAATTCCATGAATTAAATCAATATATATATATAAAACCGGTTTCATTGGCCCAGCGGTTAGAGTGTTCGCCAATGGCCCGGGAGACCTGGGTTCAATCCCAGGTCGAGTCATACCAAAGACTTTAAAAATGGAACTTGATACCACCTTGCTTAACACTCAGCATTATAAGGTACGGTTCAAGGGTAAAGTGGAGCAATCCAGGGAATGGAGTAGCGCCCTCCCCTACACCTTGGTGTAGTAGCTATCGAAAAGGGAGCCTTCGGGTCACCCTCGACTATGGTCGCTAACTTTACTTACTTATATATATATATATATATACTAATTTATTATTACTATATACTAGCTCTATTCTAGATATTGAGCACTCTCCATGTTATATAGCATTTGGTTCGACACAAACCCACAATGTGATTTAGTGACAACCAAAACTGTTATAATATATATATATATATATATATATATATTGTCATCCACAGACTGACGGTTTCGTTGTATCACAACTCTTTAGTGTGGCTAGACACGTAGGACGCTCGAAGCTGGGAACTAAACCCGCCCAACTTTACGTTAGACTTAGTATCAAACCACTCGGCCAACGCTGTGTGATTGTGTGATTAAACAATAAACACTATTAATCTGTGCGTTTTAGTATATGTGTATGCATAAACATGTGCAGGTATATACATATATGAATTTGTTTATTTACTCAACCTCACCACCTTGAGCTAGATGCCTCAAATATGCAATTTAGAAACAGAGTACAGCTGATTTAGAATGAGATATTTTCCTTCGCGTAGACTTGTTGCCGTCGCGAGTCTATTGAGCTCAGTCTATCATGGACGCTGTATGAATGTTCAGAAAAAAAATTACCATCAAAATATCACCAAAACTCTTTGATTGACTAAAACTAGATTTATATGAAAGGAAACGAGAGCTATCTTTCAATGAAAATTGATTTAGTCAATATTTTATTGAAATTGCATCTATTTTCAAACAATGGTTATGATTCACATAGTTGATAATCCTTGTGCCCATCAAAAGCTGGAAAAAACTTACACTTTTAACATAACAATAGTCTTTAATGATAGAAAGAAAGCAAAAGAAACAAATATGTTCATGATATACATTTGTAAAACATCAATTTCTTTTTATTAAAATGTAAATAGAGAGATATAAACATAATCAGATAGATAGATAGATTGATAGAGAGATAGATAGATGTTCATATAGCCCAGAGAGATAAAAAAGATATATATATATATATATATATATATATGTGTGTGTGTGTGTGTGTGTGTGTGTGTGTGTGTCTGTGTGTGAGAGAGAGAGAGAGAGAGAGAGAGAGAGAGCATCATGAGATAGATATCAACAGACTTCGGTCGATACAAACAGACTTAGATTGGAACAGAACGAGATAGAAAGATATAGACTAAAATAGATAGATAGATAGATAGATATTCAAATAGCCCAGAGACAAAAAAAGATATATATATATATATATATATATATGTGTGTGTGTGTGTGTGTGTGTGTGTCCATGTGCCCGTCTGCGAAAGCGAAAAAGAGAGTTGCATTGAAAAAGAGGTTTGCATGTTTTCTATTTGAACAGCGTAATATATATGCATAGATAGTATACATGTGTGTGTGTGTGTGTGTCAGTAGATAGATATCTACAGACGTAGGTAAATACGAACAGACTTAGATTGGAACAGAACCAGATAGAAAGACATAGATAGATAGATAAATAGATAGATAGATAGATGTTCCGGTGTCTTTCTTTCCTCAGACAGCAAAATGAGGGTCTGGATGGCCTGATTATTCCTTATATTGAACACGCTTACGCAGATGCAAAGATTCGGTTTATACTCCGGTTTACAAGATTTAACCAATAACATCAAAAACGTTCCATATATACAGATACATAGTTTATAGCATGGCCGGGCCCATATCCAATGCCATGACCAACGTTTTAAAGTACATGTACACAGAGATTTTGGACAATTTCTAAACATCCACAGTTGCCATATTTCACTCGCTAACAAGAAATGCATTTAAAAAATTGACACTAAATCCTCGTCTGTCATGTAAAAAATATGCCTAAAACAAGATTTGCACCCTAATTCGACTATATGTATGTATATTAAAATATAACTATGTACTATTTATGGCACATTCACTTGCTCCGGTGTTATAAGCCCTTCCATAGGTGTTTTATAACAAAAATAAATGAAATATAACGAAAAGACGACAATTTGGATGAAGGTTGTGTGAGCACTTCAGTTTGCAACATTTTAATCCAATAGGAAATGTTACGTAATAGATTAGTTTAATCAATTATCAACAAGTAATGCTGCATTTAGATTAAAGTGAATAGTGAAAAAACAATCTGTCAAATCGGTTTAAATGGGCAGTTGTTGAACACAATGTCAAATAAGAATTAATCACTGATTGGAAGTTTTCAGTCAAGTGAGCAAGTTAGAAATTAGTTTATCAGCCAGAGTGAATCTATGTACAAGGGAAACTTCTGTTGGCATAACGGTTAGAGTGTTTGCTAATGGTCAGGAAGAGCGGGGATCAATCCCTGGTCGAGTCAGACCAAAATCTCAAAAAACACTTGCTTAACCTTCAGCATTATAAGGTAGGGATCAACGGTAAAGTGAAACAATCCAGGGAGTGAAGTAGCGCCCTCCCCAACACCACGGTTTTGCAGGTATTGAAAAGAGAGCCTTTGAGTTGCTCTCGACTACAGTCACCAACTTTACTTAACGTTACAATCACTGATACCTCGTAGATCGTGACAGTTAATAGAAGTCAAGTAATAAAATAAATATTATTCACTCATAAAGAAGTCTTTGTGTCATTCTATATCCCAACACAGAAGATCTGAAAACAGTTGGAGATGCAGGGATTACGACGAACAACACCTGGATTAAAGAAAATGGCTGGCAACTGAATGACACGACGGTACAACATAAGAAAGAAATAAGGAGGAAGGCACTGGGCAATAGGTAATTGTTCGAGAAAGGACTATGCAATAGAAACATCAGATCTATAACCCCAAGGAATTCTGAGAATGTTGGTATGGAACAATGAGATCTTCAATAGGTTTAAGTAAATTATATCGACACATGATGACTATCAAAATAGATATATCTACCTGGTCTCGAAATCTAGCTGAACAGAAGGAATATTTTAGAAAAACTGGAGTACAAGTTGCGCATGGGAATAGTTCCAGGGAACCAGAATTCACCCTGCAGAGCCTATTACTCTCCACTCCTGTGCTCTGGACATCCTGCAAAGTAATTCAACAGCAGACAGAATGCCCTCCTTCTCTGCAAACAATAAAAATGAATGGAAGTAATTCGAGGATGACCTACGTAAATTGCTGCAGGTTTCAGTTAAAAGGGGAATAATTGCAGGCTATGACAGGTATCTTCGTTAGATATGTGTCAAAGAGATTCTGTCATTTAGAAAGGAAACTTGATAGCCAAATTTATGTAAAAAATAAAACAGCAATGCCGTAAACATACAACTGATGAAGTACGAAAGGAGGGTTCGAACAAAGAAATATGCAGATGTCATTGGTGTAGAACGTCATCATTGCAATATTTTAAGTAAATCTTTTCGATAAATAAGTTATAAAAAGTCAGTGGTCAGAAAAAAAAATAGTTGAGAAAGTTTAGCCACTCAGCTAAATCTAACAAGATCTACTTAATCTAGACCGAAAGCGACAGTTATCCCGAGTGTGCCAAGGTCTCCAGACACGATTGGTCGTTTTATTAATGGTGCAGGATAGCCGAAAGATGTCAGCCACGTGAGGCGGAAGTGAGGATGGGATGTTTTGAGAACTCCAATAAAAAAATACCGGATACTTGGCATTGCTCTCTGTTCGGTAGTTTATTGAGGATGAGACAAGCTTTCACTTGAACGTAGAATATGAATACACGTTGTATACGTTATTCAACTGAACTAATTTCATTGCCACTGAAACTGAAAGGATTGAACAAAACAACAGAGATTCTAATCCTTGAGATGATTTGTGTTTTCGCGTGTCTTCTCTTCACATCCGAAGATTAGCCATCAATGTTATAGTAATCATTTGTGACTACGCAAGCAAATCAGAGAAACATTTTAAGAAGTTGAGGTCCCCGTGGCGTAGTGCCTAACGCGTTGAACTGCAAACATCAAAGGAAGTGAATTTGAAATCCATTCGAGATACTGTGTTCACTTTCAATAAATAGCACTGGGGAAAGGTATTAACATCCTTATCCTCCTAGCTGTGGGTTAAATAGCACGTCTACTGTTCTTCAACAAGGATGAATATGGGTCTAAATAACCCTGAAGATTGATAGGCTATAAAGACAAAAAAAAAAAACAGAAGAAAAAGGCCATGTCGTTTCCAGAAAGTTGAACTGTACAGAAGCGAAAAAAGGAAAAGGCTAAGTGGGCCTCTCTAAAAATATAGATGGTTTGGTTTGATTTGGTTTCTTAGGTTTTATGGCATGTCAACCATGATAGGTTATTTTACGCCAAATCCCTTTTTATATAAATAATCAGTTCTATTTTAAAACAATTCAATTTAACATGAGTACACAGTTTATTGTAAAAAATGTTTCTATTTCAAACTATTCAAGCAGTTATATATAACAATTCAGTTTAGTGTAAATACAGTTTCAATGTCAAAAACAGTTCAATTTCTAACAATTCAGTATAGCATAAGCACGCAGTTTAATGTAAGGACAGTTTAATACAGAAAGATAGACAGATCTTTTTGACTCGTGTAATAATTGTATTAACTGATTCAGTCTTAAATTAACAATTAACTAGCTTACTAAAGAATCCCCATCTATAATATACTCTTCCAACAAAAGATATGTTGCACCCACACTACAAACAAACAAACAGTTACCGCAATAGGGCGCCACTGGTGGTTCAATGTTTAGCAAGCGAGACTATCAAACTCTCAAAAGAGAGTTCGAGTCTAATTGGGGGTTCCTGTCATTCAGCTTTGTGTCACATCTAAGTAAAAAGCTTACAACAATTCCCTCCTCCCCCCCAAAATTGTCGTGAAGACATCACTCGATATGATCAAAAGTGCTTGAGAGAAAACGTTTCGGCAACTTCTCTATTAATTAGGTCCTTATACAAAAATATTGTAAAAAAAGTCAGAGAAAAATCAGTAGATCGTTACAAATGAGTGTTCTTTTGTCTTTAACCAAACTTGTATAAACAATGGCTAGCTGTCAACATATATATATATATATATATATATATATATATATATATATATATATATATATATATATATATATATATATATATATATATATATATATATATATATATATATATATATATATATATATATATATATATATATATATTGAACGGATGTATGGAAACAATAGTCATTGTGATTCATAACCGTTTAAAAGTAAATAAATAAAATAAAATAAATTGTATTTCGTAGCTAATATCTCCTCGTGGCTAAATGGTTAGAAGCGTTGGCTTAGCGGTTGAGTCAACCGGGTTTCGATCCCAGCTACGGGGAGATACTGTCTAGCCACACTAATGAGTTCTGATAGAACGAAACAGGTCTGTCTGTGAATGACTATATATATAAATATGGTTCGGTTTCTTTGTCTAATGGTATACCATACTTTCTGGGTTAACTAATATTATTATAATCCGTGTAAAAAAAAAACAGAAATGAAATTTTTAAACCCACAGTGTGGAGTGAGGGCATAAGGAGATCCATACCTTTCCTTAGGTTGTTTGCTAGAAAGGGATCGAAATAGTGCAACTGGAGTACGAACTCGTTTGTTCGAAACCACAGTTCGGCCATTAGCCATTATGGCACCCAAACACACACACACACACACATATATATATATATATATATATATATATAGTTAGAATGAAGAGATTTCCTTCTCATGGACTAGTTACCAGACCAAAACTAAATAATCCAGTCTAACCTACTATTTACCCAAAACTGAATGAACATGCGGATTTATACCTTTCCCAATGCATAAAGCGATGTTAAATGCAACTGCCTTGTTCTGGTTTTGAACTCTAGTTCACGAATCCATATCCATTATCGGTATGTTAATCACATATAAGTATATGTGAACAGAAGAGAAAATCGCATCAAATTAACATCAAAAAATAATTGATTGATCATATGCACTTTGAGATAAAATTGTCGCTGCTAAGAATGGAATGTAAAATTATATATTTAATACTTCTCGTAAATTCAGTAAAATTTAACCAAAAATAAAAATATGAAACAAAATTCTTTATCGCTTACGCATCTGACACGCTTGATTCATTTAATTCCAGAATGTCAATTTTATTGAGTCTTTAATTTATTTATTTATGTATCTCTTCATTTATTTGAAGCGATTTTCAAACGATCGTTCTTTTTTCTTTATGGAAACACTTTAATTTTAACGTCCTAGAAATTTGAAAGCGAACTCGTTTAATCACATGTTCGATACTACCTCTTTTTGTTTTGTTTTGTTTTGTTATTGTTTTAAAGCATTTTTATTGATAAGCATCAGCGGCAAATTGACGAAATCAGATTCACCACGATCCATCTGCATTAACCAAGACGAAATTAAAGGTTTCTTTATGATAAAGCTGCCATTTTACAATAAATAATTGATTGGTTTTCCACCAGGAAGATGTCTTGAAATCCAGACTCGTTTTAAACAAATCTAGGAAATTTCTTAATATTTTCAATAAGAGGATTTTTCAATAATTTTTTTTTCCTGTGATATTGACCATTTTTTTTTTTTGTTCTCAGCTCTGTCAAAAGAGAAAGTTCTTTTTTCAGGCACTGACAAGAGCAAAAGGGACATTTTATCATCAGACACTTTTAGCATTGTTTTATTTTTAAAATATAATAAAATGTGATTTTATAGTAAGTAAATTTAGCGATTTTAGCCGAGGGTTACCCAAAGGCTCCCTTTTCGATAGCAACCACACCGAGGTGATAGGGGAGGGCACGACTCCGTTCTCTGGATTGCTCCATTTACTCTTGATCCTGATTTTTAATGCTGAGTGTTAAGCAAGGTGGCATCAAGCACCATTTTTGAGTCTTTGACTTTGGGTATATGTATCCTTTCTTTAAAGTAAAGTTGGCGATCTTTAAAAGGCTCCCTTTTCGATACCTACAACACTGAGGTGTAGGGGAGGGTGATACCCCTTTCCCTGGATTGCTCCACTTTACCCTTGATCCTTACCTAATAGAGATGAGTGTTAAGCAAGGTGGCATCAAGTACTACTTTTTGAGTCTTTGGTATGTCTCGACCTGGGATTGATTGAACCCTGGTCTCTCGGACCACTGGTGAACGTTCTACTCATTATGCTAATGGCCCGGTACCTCACCCGAGGCATGCAAACCGGGCCATTGGTCTAATGAGTAGAGTCTTTATTAATGGTCTGGGAGATGGGTTTTCAATCTCAGGTCGAGTCATACCAAAGACTCAAAAAATGGTACTTGCTTAACACTCAGCATTATAAGATACGGATCAAGAGTAAATGGAAAAATCCTGGGAATGGAGTATCGCCCTCCCGTACACCTCGGTCTGGTAGCTATTGAAAAACGAGCCTTTGGGTCACTCTCGACTAAGGTCACAAAATTTACTTATATTTTCTTTAAATTTGTTTCAATAATGAGGATAAGAATACGCAGACTGTATCTTGTATACAGGAGTAAGATTATAAAACTAAACTGGATCTGATCGTGAGATCCTATTCACCCAACCCCTCCGCTCGGACAGGATATGACACAAGGTCAATTTTTAAGCGGAGTTTTACAGGTTTGAATTCAGTGTTCCTTCTCCTAGACTAGTTGCCTCACCAAGGCTGAAGAACCTAGTCTGTCCTACTATTTACCCATAGCTGGAGGGAGAATAATTGGATTCATACCTTTCCCAAGGGTATTAGTGCTATGTGAAATGCAATCAGTCTTGTCCAGGAATTGAACTCGTATCGCCGTGTCCATATCCTGTGACGATAACCATTACACCACGGGCACCTCCTGATCGTGAGATGCCAGTTCTGGATCTCTTGAGAGTGTGTTGCATGGCTTCATTAGAATTATTTTCCGGCCCACTTTGACTCAGAGAAGTAATACCAGTTAGAGCCTAATCTATGGGTCAAATATATCTATCCGTATTTGATAGGATTGTGTATAAAAATCTTAATTAGCAACTACACAAATACTTTAAACATTAAGGTACACTGAATACAATTGATTCAGCCACAAAAAAAAAGAAACTTGTCGACGCATTGACATAGCCTTTTAATCAATTTGGACTTGTTAGCTAGGCTAAGTAGTAACAGATGTAGTAAAACTAATTTGAAATTTTTAAAAAATCGTTCAGGGTGATAGCAACTAATTTAAATTTACGATTTTGTTATAGAGGTACCTCGGCAAGCTAGACTATAAAACCTTCATGACTGATTTCGAGTCTCACCGGGTGTCCCATTCATACAGTCTTGTGCCATTTCTTGGCAAAAGCTTAGTAAATTACGACGGTTCTATGGTATGGTTGTCTGAGTTCCTATTTAAAGATGAGAAGTTTGGTTTTGTTTGATTTAATGGCATATCAACCATTGTAGGTTATCTAATGCCAAATGCATTTTATTCATATTATCAGTTCTATTTCAAATAAGTCAGTTTAATATCAGTAATTTTTTTGTTTAACCACAGTAAAATGCCCTAACTATTTCAAGAATTCAGTTTAGCACACAAAAACAGTTCTATTTCAAGCAATTTCGTTTAGCATAAGTACTCAGTTTAATTCTATTTGACCTATAGATAAACCCTATCAGGTGCTATCACTCCGGGCTAGAGTTGACCTGGGTCGATGGCAATGAAGGTATACTCTGCATTCCCCAAAGCTCCAGCATTTCTAGAACCTCAATATCAGATTACTTCATGTCATTTCCAGGACACTCTAGGTCACAGATTTTACAGAAAAACTTCCGAGGAATATAACTCAGATTATTCTTACTTCCTGACCGGTCGCTTTTCCAAGTTTAAGGAATCCAGAATATTCTGCTATTTATTCGTATCCCGGGAAAAGATAATCTTGTCCAAGAACTTTTCCAAGAACGTTAGTGTGAAAGCGAAATTGCAAAAAAACGTAACGTCAGAATCAACCCTTGACTTTATATAAATTATGTGAGTAGCATTTGATAAACTAAAGGAAAATAAAATATATGATACACATTAGAAAAATGTGTATATAAAACAATGCAATATATATATATATATATATATATATGTGTGTGTGTGTGTGTGTGTGTGTGTGTGTGTGTGTGTGTAAAGAATTTTTTTTTTGTGGTAGGTCCATAGAGAGAAAAAATAGATATTTCAATATGAATAGGTGCACTAAGAGATTTGTATTATTTTAGAATTTTGTATTTCCTTCTTACATACGTGTATGTTTCCAGCTTATTGCTTTCGTCAGAGAACATATGGGGCACAAGGCCATATGAATAGGGCATCCAATGAGACTCAAACTCACTAATGTAGTTTTGTTAGTCGAATGTTTGTTTGTTTTTTTTTCAGATTTCGTATCGGTTTATTTAGAGGTCATTGTTTTGTTTTAGAGTTCTCTTTCTCCTCTCTTTCCCTCTCTCAGAGTGCATCTACTGGTCTGTCCTGTCCTGTTGGGTATATTACTTTTATTAGACTTTGATATTTGATATGTCACAAAGTTCTTCGCTACGTAACTCTGAGTTTTTGTTTATGATTGTGCACGTGTGTGTGTGTGTGTGTGTGTGTGTGTGTGTGTGTGTGTGTGTGTGTGAGTGTGTGTGTGTGTGTGTGTGTGTGTGTTTAGTTGAGCATTTATTATTTATACTGGTGTATACTACACATGCGAAATAGTAACGTGCATTCAAATATCACATCGCTTTTGCAATGCACACATATTATATAATTAGGGAATGATTTTTTATATTAATCATTTTTCGTTAATTTTATCTGGAGTGTGGATTACGTCATGTCCTGGAAAGATGGTCCTGAGATTTGAGGATTTTGAAAAGACAGAGGTTGGGTATTCGACCGTGGAAGGTGCAGTTGAGTTTTCTACTGTTGAGGCGTGCAGTTGAGTTTTTCAGATTCGACCGGCAGAGATAAATTGAGATCTTAGATATCACATGGTGAACTGCACGTTGGGGTGGGGTCAGCATAGTATGGTTAGCATAGACTTTGAAAAATCGTATCACTCTCCTCGTGTCACCATTGACAGAAGCC